>LPNX011049575.1:45655-120157 GCA_001517045.1 Pseudotsuga menziesii
CATGTGCAGGTTAATCTTTTATTTCTGAAGTATATAATCTTTGGTTGATTATTTTACATGGCCCATGTGACTAGAAAAAGCTCAATTCTTTACTTTTTGTTTAGAACTTGAAAAAAGTGCATGTGCTCACAAGCTTTACTCTTTTCTTTTTTTTTTAAATCCTATGTATAGCATTCGTATTATTATAATTTTGCATGTGCATCTTTTGGATCCTAATAAACTTTAGTTTTTTTTTTTTTTTTTTTAAAATCAACCACCATATGATGTTATAGAGCTTTCCCCATTATTAAATAAAATATATTGGAGCTCACTCGCTTGAATGACTCCACAAGAAACCTCACATACCCAACGAAGATTCGACAACACCCTTTAGGAATATAATTATAATTTAAATAATACCTTGCCTATGAGTGATATTTACCTACGGAATGTACGTTCAGCATAAATATATAATGAGGTGGAAAAAAGAGCTTTTCAACTATGCACAAGGCATTATGTAAATTAATATACGAGCTAGCTCTTCCTACTTCAACCGTTGGACGGATCCCTTTTCCCGGAAAGGTCCCTTCCCCCTAGTGGGTTCGTCGCCAAATGTCGTTTCAGTCGTTCGAAGCTTTTAGTCGTTAACCCTATCAATTTTTATAACCATAAATTGACAGAGGTTTATAGTGGATACTTACAGTGATATTACTTACACTGTGAGCTCTAGGTCGAGGTGGAGAGGGAAGCTACATAATGAGTACTACAGATTTAGTGGTGATGATAATTCGAATGGTTTTCATTATGACAATTCCAATGATTACACATAACCTATTCTACTCAAAATCCACTTCATGCCCATGACAACAATGTGATGGAAGTATTCAACAAAGTTATAGAATTAAGTATCTAATGATAAAATTGTAATGAATGTGGATAATTCTAATTATAGTAATGACATTGCTAAAAAAAAGATCGACAAATTTATTGATTTAGTTGGTGATGTAGGTTGTAAGGATCTTAAAGAGTCTAACATTCTAAATCCTCCTTTCTTTTTTTAGACAATGATTGAAAATTTGTTAATGATAATAATTCCAATGATAACTCTCATATTTCTAATTTTGATAATGACAATTTCAATGCTACCATCCTCCCTAAGTTAGATCATTTGAGTGGTAAAATTTATGGTACATAAATTATGTGTTAACTATATGCATTGGATTAAAAAAGATAAGTGTTTTATATATGCTAGACATAGAACATTGTTGAAATCATGGGCACTATGATTGAGGGAATATATATTGTTCTTTGATAAGATTAGTTAGACATCATAAGAAGACACATTTTGTGTTGTTTTTAATTTTTTTTAATTTGTTTTCTATATGTCAACATTTACTAATTATATTTTCCTATGTTGATACTCTCTTTATTCCAAATAATGAAAATGGCATTAATGAACTTGATCCTATATGAGTATCTATTCAATGATCTTAGTGACTAATGAAACAAATATATGAGTTTGCTAGTTAATTTCTTGTGAAGCATGAATATTATTTTCATCAAATTGGACTTAAATCTCTTCAAATCTATGTTACAAAAGTATGAATATCAAATTAAAAAGCCTGGAATTGGATTCCCAAAAGGGAAAAACCTTACAAGTTTATCTTCTTCATAATGAGAACATGATCATGGTATTCCTCCAATCCTATGTAGTCAACCACCAAATGTGCATCCTTATAAACACCTTTTTCTACAAAGATAATGGAATTAATAAGATTACTTATAAAACTTTGGAGGCTATCATACATCATAGTACTAACCCTAATTCATAACCTTTGATCATGGTCCTAAAAAAATAAGTCTTGTGGTAAATGTTCCAAAACATTCATGCTCCAATAAACTAACAATTAAGGACAAGGAAAATTTCTCAACTCAAATTATTGATGAGCTCGGATATAAACTTCAAGGTGCAATGTTTTTCACTAAACTCTACCTTAGCTATGAATACCACCAAATCATATTAAACTTGCAACTCCATTTATAATGTCACATTTAAAATTAATTAAAAAACATTCATTTAACATTTCAAAAATAATTCCTAGCAAAATTTCATTTTAGTATATATATCATTATTAAAACAATTCATTCATTTTATTATATATCATTCATAAAAAGTTTTTATTAATGTATATATAATGTAACTAAAACAACCACTTAACTTGTGGCTTGTTAACACCTATAGATTATAAGTTAAGTGCCACCAATAAGTTATCAATTAATTGTTCTCATCTTATTGTTCACCAATAGGTTACAAGTTAACTGTAAATAATAAGTTATCAATTATTTATTCTAGCCTTAAGGAGTTATCCATGCATCAACCATTTTTTATATTCTTTGTAATGAGTGACATAAAATTAATATGAGCAGTACAATTATTTTACACTCATGAAATCTAGATAAAGCATAAATACTTCTCCACTCCAAAATCTCAAATAAAATACATATAAATACAAATAAATTACATTATCATTTCTAAAAATAAAAATAAAAATTTAATATATAATATCTACAGTACTTTTAAAGTATCAAACATTGTGAATATCAATATTACAGTATTAAACATTCTAAATATCAATATTAAAATTTAATATTTATATATCAAACTCCAAATATACCGTACACATATTATGCATCATTTATGATACATAAGCATGCATGCAAAATATTTTATATTTGTGATGATGATGACGGTTAACGTCCCCTGAGACCAAACTTTGGTCTATCGGACCTAAAGAAGAGAATTAATTAGTTTTCTTTAAAGTTATATTTCTATGCTCAAAGAAATTATGAAGCACCGAGCCAGTTACTATTAAATAATTTGAGTTATCAATTCTACCGGATGAATGCCTCGAAAATAACAGTTGTTAGTGATGCTGATTTGAATTAAATAAATTTTCAAAATATTGTAGTAAATCTCGAATGTTCGTTTGAAGGACAAGGACAGCCATACCTAATCTTAAAGTTTGGGTAACAAATCCAGAATCCGACTTCTCTTTTGAGAAGTGTACGAACTGTACGAAGTGGCCGCTTGTTGCAATGGAATCTTGGCCTACCAAAGGATCTGCTGATTTTAATGAAGAGACTGAAGCACAAATGCGGCCACAGTCTAACTGGCACAATGGAGGATCTCACGATTTTACTGAGGAGAGTGAAGAACAAATGCAGCGAGGGTCTAACTTGCACAACGGAGGATCTGACGATTTTAACGAAGAGACACAAGCACAAATGCAGCCACAGTCTAACCGGCACAACAGAGGATCTGACGATTTTACTGAAGAGAGTGAAGAACAAATGCAGCCAGGGTCTAACTGGCACAACGGAGGATCTGACAATTTTAACGAAGAGATAGAAGCACAAATGCAGCCACAGTCTAACTGGCACAACAGAGGATTTGATGATTTGATTGAAGATAGTGAAACACAAATCCAGCCACAATCTAACCGGTCATCGGGGAGAGAATTATCTCAACTTGGTTTTGGATTAGATCCATCCAACACTGGCATCTCAGCAAGCGAAAGCCGATCAGGTTAGATCTGGTCACATCTAGCTGATTTTGTTTTGCATTATTATTATTAGGCAGGGAAATATTGGTTATCCATCGACATGCATAACTACAAAGAATTCAAACATTCATATTACCAACACCGTGTAAAAATACAAATTAAAAATCATGCAGTCCCAATTCGGTAACCAAGAGCATGCATTCATATTTATTTTAAAACCATTTTTTTTGTTTTGTTTTCCCCATTCCCATTATGTTAAGATTCAACTTGACCGCTCAATCTCTAAACCATTCCGAAAACATTTTCTGTTCAATCTTGATTGTGAGTATGCTTGACAGTTCACCAAGCCTGTATAGATCCATTTACTTTGTATTTACTTACATTCACAGATCTGGCTGAATGTAGAATTTTTTAATTTAAATCTAGCTTCTGATATAATATTAGTTATTAAATTAGAACTTTGAATCGTTTCCAAATTTGGGCATATGTTTGTTTCAAATTACTTTTATAGAGTCTAATAATTATTTTCCAAACTCATCTCGATAACAGATTTAAGTTCAATTTTATCTTATGCTTCCACCTTTCCTTAAAACCTTATTCCAATAACAAATGTTTTAGTATTTTTTAAGGATTTCTTCTTCATGTCCCTGAGACAGTTGTGGTAGGTGAGATCTGTGGAAAGGATTGTATTCATAGTTTGTAAATGTTGACATCTCTTGAAAATATTGTATTCATATATATATTTTGTTGGGTTAAGTTATAGTTGTATAAATTAGTGTTACGATATTAATATACAATTACAACTTTAATTAGTTTTATATGAAGGTTATAACTAATGTTATTACATTTGACAGATTGAATGGTTCAACATCAACAACCTAGCGTTAAACTCTTCTTTGTGCAATTTAACTCTTTGTATGGAACAATGACTACTTTCAAATAGTATAGCAATTGAGACTTATTACTTATCAGATTTATCATATCTTTTTCATTTTGAGGTAAACAGATTTGCTTTTCTCATTCATTTTACCAATGTTAGTGTTGAAAGCACTTTAGTTTTTCAAAGGGTTTGGTTTTTCTTGTCATTTTACCCATGTTAGTGTTGAAAGCAATTTATTTTTTAAAGGGTTTGGTTTTTTTGGCATGATTGTAATGGAAATTAAAAAAATAAAACATTTCTTCAATTATTTATACATATTTTCTGTTTTAAACTTTATTAAGGCTTTATACTTTTAGCATACTATTCAATTCATTTTTTTTAATAATCAATTTTTTTCATCATTAACTTGTATGTATGTAAATTCTATTTTTTCTATGCCTTTTGAACTACAATATGATTAACACGATAAAAAATGTTCAATTCATAATAATAAAAAATTAGGCAAATTGTATTTTTCCATTAACTTTTATCATAGTTTTTTTCTTTAATCAACCCATTTCATAGGTAAGTCACGGTTGTTAACTCATTTTATATTTTTCATTATTAACTTTTAGTTTCTCATTACACTATTTGCATGCAATTTCTATTTTTTGGATTCTTTTTTGAACTACTATACTATTAACAATCTTGAAAATTTTGAATTTAAAATAAACTTTCCGGTAAGAAAATTCTACTATTCAAATAATTTTTACTCATTAAGTTTTTCTTTAATCCATCCATTTTATTATTAGCATTGAATTCATTATTAACCATTCTCCATTCAATTTTTGTTTTTTTATTAAACATCCATTTGAATTATAAATTTGTTTGTCTCACTTTCCCAATGTTACTAAACTAACGGGTTTGGTTTCCCTCCATTACAAGGGAAATTAAAAAAATAATAATCTTTTCAACTACATAGGCATGCTTTTATTTCTTAATTTTTCCTAGGTTTTTTAAAGCAGAATAATACTCTTTAAGAAATTTTATAATTAACTTTTATTATTTATTTATTTTCATTTAATAGACTCTTTTCCTCATTAACATATCTTCATGCAATTTATATTTTCTAGATTTATTTTTAAACTTCTATACTATCTTATCAATTTTAAAAAAAAATCATTCATAATAAAAATTAATTTGCACAATTTCTACTCTTCAATTAATTTTTACTATTTATTTTTAGCTTAGAGATCATCATTAATCTATCTCTATAAGATTTCTATTTTTAATCATTAAGTTGTCTTTATGCAATTCTATTTTTCATCATTTACCTCTCTCAATATAATTTCTATTTTCTCCCTTTATTTTTAGAGTAAGGTATTTTTACTATTATACTCTTAACAATGTTGAAAGTTTTTAATTCATAATAAAAATTATTTTTAGAAAATGGAAGATGATGGAAGAGAAATACTAATTTTAATTGTTAAATTCATTCTTTATATTAATTTTTTGATTTTTTTATTATTAAATAAACATGTCATATTTATTATTCCAAAAGAATGTCAATCATATAAGATTTGCATACATTTGAGAAACCATTAATATTTTCCTCCATAAATACATTTGAGATCCAAACACCTTGAAATCGTTCCCAAATTTAAATACCTTGTATCTACTTAAGCCATTTATTATATTTTTTTTTTAATTTTGTTTCAAAATGATACTTTCAATGACATCAGTTATGAGCTATGTCTCAACATTAGCTATGAGCTATGGGATCAATTGTGAAATATTGAAATCTACTTACCTATTCGATAATTTACATAAGAACTTATGTTCTTTTTCTTAAATGACAATGAAATCACACTTAATTAAGAATTAAAAAAATATAAACCAAATGTTGTATAGTTTCATTTCCCAATAAATATCAAATGTTTTATTAATTTTCGTATAAAGTCTTGTATCTGGGATGGACGAACATAATTATTTTTAACCTCAAGTGATGTCCATTTCAAATCGTTTATTACATTTGTTTATAAAGTCGGGTGTCTTCCCTAAGTGAAAGGAGGAGCTCTCTGTGGAGTGAGACTGTTGCATTATTAAGCATAATAATATAGTTTTTAATTAATAGTTTTATCAAATAAGATATGATATAAAGCTACCATTTTCCTCCTATCATCCCAGATAGATGAGTAATTTCCATTTCATAGTGTTTTGAAGGTTTTAAGCTCCTTTTATTTTTAAATCTCAATTATTATTTTTTTTATAAATATTTTACTTAATTGTTATTTACAAATAATTGGTATTTATGTTTATTTATTTTTTATAAAGTTATTGATAAGGTAGATGTGATAGCTTAGACCATTTTTCAAAATAAATCAAATAATGGATATTTATAATGGTCAATGAATAAAACTATAGTAGTTACCATTTTAAATAATTATGACATATATTATTATCAGTATGATTTTTATTATCTCAACTTGGTATATGTTAAAAGTGAACCTTTAGCAGAACTCAGGAGTAGTAGCTATTCCTTCTCGATAATAAGGAGAAGCACCAGGAGCGTAGCCAAAGGCACATTCTTCCTTCTCAACCTGTTTAACCTTTAATTTTTTACTAGGCTTTCTAGTAAGTCTAATTTATTTTTGCGAAACTCATTACTAGAACTAATTTAAGTTCCAATTTATAGTATGCTACTACTTTCCTAAGGATTTCTTTTTCAATGTGTTTGTCGCCCGTGACATCTTTTGAAAGGATTGTATTGATAGAGTGTAACTCTTGCCACTTAATATATATGTTTTATATTAACATATTAAAGTATGAGATTCGTTTCAACAGCTTTTTATGTTGATATATATTTCGAAAATCGTTACATTCTTATGTTTATTTTGTTGTTTCTTTAATAGAATCTATATTGCAATTTTACTAACAAACATAAAACTAATATCAGAGTCAGAATCGGCTGAAGACGAAGATCCCAATTAAAGATACCCATGAAGACTTTGTGGACAGAATTTTGTTAAATCTCAGGCTTTAGGAGGCCATATGAATCGCCATCATCAAGGTCTTCCCAACCTTTTCTCCTTTAACGACAATTTTAAATCATTTTTCAAAATGTATCCAACATGCATATGGACGTGTGATTTGATCTAGATGAGAAATGTAATATACTAATTTTTAAAACAAATTTGTGGATAGATGCAATTAATGGATAGATGTGTATTTGTATTGAAATCTGTTAATATAATTCACTACAAAAAATTTATTTATATTGTATGAAAATAGGTTTATCAATTTATGGCTATACTCAAACAATGCAATATATTTTTATGTCATTAAAATTTATTAACAGTGTTTTTAATATTCAGAAAAGAAAGCTGAAGAAAAAAGAAAAGCTCTTGAGCTCCTGGAGAAAGTAGGCTAGAAGAGAAGTCGGTTGTAACTTTCAAATGGATCTACAAGATCAAGCATGCTGCAGATGGTAGCATAGAAAAATACAAGGCAATATTCATGGCTCGTGGGTTCTCAAAGAAAGGAGGAATAGATTATAAAGAAACCTTTTCACATGTAGCTAGATACACTTCCATGAGATCGGTACTTGCTCTGGCTGCAGTGATGAAACGGATGTCAAGACTGCCTTCTTGAATGGTGTAGTGGAAGAGGAAGTGTATGTGAAGGAACCACTCAGTTTTGAGACACATGACAGAGAGTGTCATGTATGTAGATTGAAGAAAGCCCTGTATGGTTTGAAACAGGCACCCAAGACTTTGTACAGCAGAATTGATATCTTTCTATCGAGTTTGGACTTTACTAAGAGTAAAGCAGATTCCAATCTTTAATACAAGGTTGAAGACAGAAACCCAGTGATGCTCCTACTGTATGTAGATGATCTATTTCTAACAAGCACAAATGGGTTGATTACGGATATGAAGAGGAAGCTTGTTTCCGAGTTCAAAATGAAGGACTTGGGTATGATGCATTATTTTCTAGGCATGGAGGTGTGGGAGAATGCAAATGGGATTTCCCTCGGACAAGGAAAATATACAGTAGAAATCCTGTAGAGGTTTGGGATGATGGACTGCAAGGCTATGGCCACACCTATGGCATCGAACTTGAAGCTATTGAGTGATGCTTCATGAGAGATAGTTGATGCTACGATGTATCGTTAGATGATTGGGTCCTTGATGTACCTAACAAACATGAGACCAGATATTTGCTTTTCTATGAACACCTTGAGCCAGTTCTTGACAGATCCTAGAAATGTTCACTTGATTGCTGCAAAGCATATTCTGAGGTAACTGAGAGGTACAGTTGATTATGGGCTCAAGTATGAGTCGAATAAGAAGATTAACCTAGAGGGTTATGTTGATTCAGATTGGGTAGGAAGTGCCATTGATAGGAAGAGCAATTCAAGGTGTTGCTTCAGTATTGGATCAGGTGTGATCTCTTGGTTTAGCAGGAAGCAATCTTGTGTTGCACTAAGTACAGCTGAAGCATAGTATGTCATATATTGTTCAGCTAGTGGTGAGGTAGTATGGCTACGGAAGCTACTGTCTGATTTGTTTGATCTCCAGATGGATGCTACTTGTATTTATTGTGACAACCAGAGTTGTGAGAAGTTTTCAGAGAACCCGGTGTTCCATGAAAAGTCGAAGCATATTGAGATCAAGTATCACTATATCAGCGATATGGTGTAGAGGGGAGTGGTAAAGCGCTAGTATGTTGTGACGAATGAACATATAGCTAATGTGTTGATGAAGCCATTGGCTAGAGTGAAGTTTGAGTACTTTAGGGAGAAGCTTGGTGTTCTCCAGATCGAGGTTCCCTCCAAAGGGAAGTGATGAGTCTGTGAGCCATTTTGACATGGTGAGAGGATTGGTTCCTTCCATGGTCAGATGCAAGGGCTGAGCCATTTTGTCATGGTGAGACGATTAGTTCCTTCAATGTCAGATATGAGTGCTGAGCCATTCTGGTATGAGTGTAGGATTGGTTCCTACATGATCAGATATAAGGTCTATTGCCATTCTTGGAATGGAGGTGCCTAGTTAGTTACCAGGAATACTTGGTCTAGGACTGAGGGCCATTCTGATATGACTGTAGGATGTGTTCCTACATGATTAGATGTGAGCACATGGCCATTCTGATGGGATTGAGGGATGTGTTCCCACTTGATCAGATATAAGGGTTGTTGCCATTCTCTTGGAGAATGGAGGCACCTGGTCAGTTACCAGGGACCCTCAACCTAGGGTTGAGAGCCTTTCCATCATGGTTGCAGGATGTGTTCCCACATGGGTGGATGTAAGTGTAGATCCCTTCCATCATGGTTGCAAGATGTGTTCTTGCATGGGTGGATGTATGTGTAGAGCCCTTTCATCATGGTTGCATGATGTGTTCCGCATCGGTGAATGTAAGTGTAGAGCCCTTTCATCATGGTTGCAGGATGTGTTCCCTCATGGGTGAAAGTAAGTGCATAGCCCTTCCATAATGGTTGCAGGATGTGTTCTCACATGGGTGGATGTAAGTGAAAATCTCTTCCAGCATGGTTGCAGGATGTGTTCTCGCATGGTTGGAGGATGTGTTCCCGCATGGCTAAATATAAGTGTTGAGCCTTTCTGATAGGGTTGTGGGATGTGTTCCCTCATGATCAGATGTGAGTGCTGGGCCTTTCTGATGTGATTATAGGATTGGTTCCTACATGATCAAATGTGAGTGTTGGGTGTGCCTTTCTGACATGGTGTTGGATGTGTTCCTCTCATGGTCGGATGTAAGTGTTGGGCGGGCCATTTTGACTTGGTGTCAGATGTAAGTGCTGAAGAATACCTACATGGAGGCTAGGCCTACAACTAGCATGAAAAAGGGTTGGATCTGTAGAACTTCCTGTGCCGAGAAGAATCATGATATAGCACCCATGATGATCTAGTGATGATGATCCAGTAGTGATGATCCAGATCGAGTGATGATATAGATCTAGTGATGATGTCCAGTAATGATCCATATCCAGTGATGATGTCCAGTAATGATCTATATCGAGTGATGATCGATATCCAATGGTGATCTAGATCCAGTGATGATCCAGATCTAGTGATGATGTCCAGTGATGGTCCAGATCTAATGATGATGTCCAGTGATGATCCAGATCCAGTGATGATGTCCAGTGATGATCCAGATCCAGTGATGATGATCCTGATCGAGTTATGATCTATATCTGATGATGAAGACAAATTGAATATGATGATGAATTGAATACAGAGATGACTTGAAGATGCACATGATGGGATGATCTAGAGAAGAAAACTAGTGATGAAAATTGTGTCGAGAGAATACCTTCCTAGTTAAGAGGGAGTGTTGATGTAATTGTAACTTTAGAATGTATTCACTTGTATTTCTTATATATTATAACCCAATTTTTATTCCAGGATGTACTGGAGGCATGTCATGCCCCAATGTTCCTATCGGAAGGTTCAAGTCATTGTGGGTAACCCTCCTATTGTCTAAGGGTTAAATTCCCCGCAGTTCCAGGGCACTAGGTTATTAGACTCACCTAGTGAAGTTGGCCCTAGTTGGGTTTACTCAAGTCAGGAATTAGTATAAATAGAGAGCCAGCCTCTCGATTTGTTAGACACTCATCCACAATCAGTTGTAGTGCATAGCTAAGGAAGAGAAAGGCACTGGTTCAAGGAAGAAAGAGGTTATTGCTATCGAGAGATCATCTTGCTGTTTTGGGGTTTTACTTTTGGTGTTGATTCTATATCTAAGGAAGTTGTGGGGTTTTCTCCATTTATGGGTTCCCTAAGGAAAAACACCATGTTCATTGTCTCTTGTGTTTGATTTTTGTGCTTGTTGTTCTATCAGTTAAAAGATCCTAATGTTATGCTAGCTTAATGTTAAAAATCTAACATTCATATGGAGTCAATATTATCAGTTCCTCTTCTTACTCCATCCATAAGATATTAAGAATCGAAATTGAAGATGATTTCATATCTAAAGAGAAAATTTCTCTATGAGATATTTATTGGAGTTGGTAAATAGTCTTATGAAGATGAGAATGACTGGATAAATGACGGTGATAGAGCTTATACCTGAAGGGTATCTGAACAGAATTGGATAAAAACTTTGGAAAGCATAATGAGAATCATTATAGAAGTTTGGAGAGAACACCCAGCACCACAAGAGTTCTTTATTCAAAATTCATGGACTCTACTCTCTCTGATGAAGTTGTTCAAGATGAATAAGAAGAAGAATCTTCCACACAATCTATTCAAATTGAAGAAAGTCTCCTTGGAGTGACTCCTTCGATTCCTGTTGCTCAAGAAGTTTATGATATATATGTTATCTATTATTCTCATATGGCTGGTATAGAATAATACATTCAAATATTTTTTATTGAAGAAAAAATATCCTTCCATTCTATGCAAAAATTCTCTAGCGATTCTTCTATTTTAAATTCTGTGCATAGTTTGTGGGTGATTCTTTCAGAAAATAAAGAGGAATTTGATTTCTCTATCTCTAATTATGTTGTTGGTGTGCAAAAAGTAACAATTTGGATATTTTGGAAATAATATCAGATTTTAGGAGTGTTCCATTCACTCTCATTGATCTAGAGCTTCCAGCGAATTCCTACATGATTGCATGCACCAATACTCAGAATGTTGAAGAAAGAGAAAATTGTGCATCTACCATCTCGGTGGAGCACACTCTTGGATATTATATGAACTTATTTTTATCTGATATGATCTTATTTGGATCTGATATGAGATTATTTGGTTCTTTTTTTAAGTTTCAAGATATTTCAGTAATGCTTGTAGTTTTTCTCATAAATTTTGGTGTGAAGAATCCAGTACCAAAACTCTCTTTCAAAATTACTGCTGGTGATTTAATGTCATTTTTCTCTCGTGAGTTTGATGATATTTTATTAATAGAATATTTGGATAATTTGGAAGAAATATAAGGCTTTAGAAGTGATCCATTCATTCTCTTTGATATTTAGCTTCCAACGAATTCCCACATGATATCATGCACCGATCTTTAGAATTTTGTTGAGAAAGGAGAATATTGTGCATCTACCATTTCGGTGGGGCACTTTGAACCATTGTTTCACACTCTTGGATCTGATATGAACTTATTTGGATCTGAAATTATCTTCTATGGTTTAGTTTTTAAGTTTCAATAGATTTCAGTAATGCTCAAGTAGTTGTTCTCATCAATTTTGGTGTGAAAATCAAGCACCACAAGTCTCCTTCAAGATTATTGCTGGGGATTTTATGTCATTCCCCACTTTTGTATCTGATATGAATTTATTTGGATCTGATATGATATTATTTGGATCTGATATTGTATTATTTGGTTCAAGTTTTAAGTTCCAAGAGCCTTCAGTCATGCTTGTAGCTAGTCTCATCAATTTTGGTGTGACAAATCAAGTACCACATGTCTCCTTCAAACTTGCTGCTCGGGATTTGATGTTAGTTTCCTCTTGTGAGTTTGTTGATACTATATTTTTTGAATGATTGGTTATTTATAAATCTATATCATATTATGGAACTCAATCATTTTGTCTCCAGATTCCCAAGTCTTATCTACCCATCTATTTGATCACATGCTCATCTCCTCACGGAACTAGTAACGATCGATACATTCTGCATTCATTTGGACACTTTCTCCTAACACTTGGGGATGATTTTTCCTCACATGGTCTAATTTTAAAGGTTGGAATATATCAGTTTCTTGGGTGTTTCTCACATGGTTAGAATTCTCAAGAAATTTTTCTGTCTTATCAGTTCATTTCAGTTGCTCTACATGGGTCCAATTTTCATCTTGCAGTTGTCTATGTTCCTGATTCAGTTGAGCACATTCTTCTTATTCCAAAGAGGAAAAATCCTTAAAAAATAATCATTTAGTTTGGATTCATAGGTTCACATGCACAGATTCAGGATGTTGCTGCACAGAAGAACAAGAATACTACTTTGTTGTTGCATAGTGCTACAAATTACAACAAAGGATTTTGCAAGTTTTTAACTTGTTTTTCCTGATTCCTACTTATTTTGAGGGGGGGGGGGGTGTTTCGATCAGGTTTTCCATATTTCCTCGCTTGATTAATATTTTTTTAATTCTTTTAGATTGTATATGGGTGAGTTTGGGCCTTGTTTATAAGCCTCGTAGTTGTCCAAGTTAGGATTCAGGGTGGTTTTTGGATTTATAATCCTCCCTTGTCCAAAATAGTCTATTAGATTATATTTTAATATATTAGGATTCATTTAAATTTATTATTGGGTCCACTGGTACCATTAGGTCCACTTGGCCTAATGGGGACACCTATACAAGTCACTAGAGTGTGGGGAACACATACATAGGTCAACTGCAACTGACTGCACCTTCATGCACTAGTTTATGTGCCTCCTAGACCAATCCATACAATTTAGGAGTAACTACGAGTTCCAGCACCAACTTCCTTTAGTTTTTGGCAGTTGGTAACTAGTCAAGCTAAGTTATGCTCCAGTTACATTCAATTAGATGTCCTCTAGTTCAGTTAGCACTAGCATTTCATGGTTACATGTGGGAAGGTGAAGTTCTATCCTAATTCTCACCTACCACATCACTTCAACTAGTTTAAGTTATTATAACAGATGGAGAGACTGAGTTATACATTTGGAGTTATCCTAGTGAATTGTGATGGTGATTTAAATACTTCTAGTTAGCCAGTCAGTCATGTTGAGTTTTTAGATTCGAATCTTATACACATGATTTTAATTATCCTTTATGTAACACCATTGTATACTGATGAGATTAACAAAGTTTATACTGTAATTATGCTAAGAAATTCTTGTCTGTTTCTTGTCAGATTTGTTTTGTTCAGTGGGTATTATTCACTTCTTTTCACTACAAATAATTATGAATCTAATAGCACTCATTGCTTGAATATCAATGAAATATTAATTCTAACATATGTATTCTTGATATTTTGAACTACAAATAAAATGGACACAAGAGTATAGAGGCATACATTATATACCTCATATTGGGCATCAAATATCCTCAATAAAGTTAAATCACCACTCCAATAAGTGCGCCATCAAATGAGAGTGTGAGTGAATGGAGAAGAAGGAATGAGATAATAGGGAGATAGATGAGAATTCGACTGTATGGACCTTAAACCTACAACTAAAACACTTTCATCAAGCTCCAATGATAGGTATACATTTCCTCTCCTTAAGCCAACTTGGAAAGGAATCCAACTCCCTCGAAATTTGTTCACAAGAAGGGAGAGTGAATAGTCACCATGCAATGGGAAAGAAAAATCTCTCCAAGATTCCAAAGACAAATTAACAAATGATCAAAAGTTATTCTCCTTCCTCATGAAATCATTTTATTAAATTTATGAGGACTCCTATGGTAGAATTTCCCTCCATGGGCTTCCTCCAACTCATCTTAGTGGTTTAGTAATTCTCATGACACTTATCTTCCTCTTCATGCTCCAATACTTTCCCCAATTTGAATGGCTTCCTCTAACTCCCAAATTTGACCTCTTGGTGGATATTTTTATCCCTTTCATGTTATATTTGTCAGATGTCTACAATCATGTATGAATTTTTCATACATTTCATAGAATCCTTCATCATTTGTTGTCATAGAGTGCATGGAAAACCCTTCCAAGTGGTACACATTGTATTCTAGTCTCTTCATCTTCCATGGGAGTTACTCTCCTTTACCAATTTGAATTTATTATCTAATTATATGTTATTTTACACCACATCACCCTCCAATAACGTTACATTAGCCATGTGGTCCAATTAGAATGAATAGCATGCCAAGTGTGCGGGGAATCTAGTCACCCAAAGGCTCCAGAAGCTTCCAAGTGTATTCATGAACCCATTCCACCTTAGTTTCTTAGAATTTATCATTTATGTGACCAATTTAAATGCGAATATGGTAAATTAAATACCTTTTGGGTCCCATAATGTAACACCCCCTTAGTACACGACTGGAAAATGACAGAGTGTAAGTAAAAATCACTGTAAACACAATCCTAGCATCATAAAGTTATAGATGAAATTAATATTCTTAGGAGACTGAAGGCATGCACGACTAAAACGATGATTGGAGATAAATAAACTAGGGGGAGAGTCTAATGGCTACCAAATACATTGGGATATATTAAATTTTATAACTGGTGTCAACATGATGACAGTGACGTAGAAAAAGGAAGCTAATGACCATAAGTAAAGGTATTTTTACACGCTCATCCAATTATGGATGAGAGCAGCATTTAGTAAACACAAAGTGAAATGTATGCATACGTAATTATCGGAACCATGGCCTAGTTAGAAAAGTGGGAAAAGTCGTTAAAGTTACTAAGATTGAATTAACTAGTTATAATGGTTGAAATCTTCAACATTTTGTTATGATAAATAAAATCAAACCTCGTTGAAATGATTAGGAACTTTTATTAAGCTAAGAGTGGTTTTTGTTTTTCTCTGTCTATATATATGAAGGCCATATTTCTACTTTTCATATATATATATATATAGTATGGATTAAATGATTTTTTTAATATATTAAAACTATTATGACATGAAGGAATTGTATATATATATATATATATACTCTAAAGAAAGTTGAACTATATTATGAATCCTAATCGAAATACTCAAACCTAAGCATTGAATGTTTTTGAAACATGTCATACGAATAGTCAGAGTTGTTTTGGAAGTGAAACATGTAAGTAGGTTGAGGCAACTTGTCTCCTTAAATGCAAAAGAGTTGGTGTATATAAATATTTTAGATTCTGTGTGTGGGAGAAGTCACATTAGCAAGGAGAAAAGGGAATAAAGGCATTCCACCAATGAGAATAATTCACTGAAGAGGAGAAACGAAGGATTTGAGGGAAGGAAAAAGAGGATTTCATCATTTTGACTGTGAGTTGGAAGGTATGATGTGATTTTTCACTATGGATGGATCTCCATTTTATATGCTATGAGTTTTCCTATATAATACATTTTATGTGCTGCGATTTTCATTGTGGATGGATCTCCATTTTATATGCTTCGATTTAGTTTGACAATAGTTCATTCCATTTGAATTTAGTGAATTGATTTAAGTTATATACATGGAGGTCTGGGATTCAGTTTGACAACATTTTATTTCATTTGATGCCTACGATTTGATTATGAAATATTTTTCCTTGAATCTCTGCGTTTTGGAGAAAAAATCGCTGGTAAGAACCAGATCCTTTTAGATCTCTGTGCTGTAAACCTCCACATTGGTATGAAATCGTTAGTTTAAATTTTAAGAACCAGATCTACATCTCGTGAGGAATCTATGATTTATTTTACTTATTGTTGTAAACAAATTAGTTTTTATCTTTGACCAATGTTTGTTTGTTCTAATTATATTGGGTATCATACGAATGGAAGGATCCTTGAAATGGGATTTAAATAAAATCTACAGTTAAATTAAATCGTTGGATACGATACGAGTAATCCTTATGATGTGCAATCACGTGTACTACTGCATGTTGAAGACTCACATTGTGTGTAGTAGAGTGAATAGGGTATTTTAGGGTTGATCTTATTACATCAGAGCGACAAGTAAGTTTATCTAGAAGGAGAGAGTGAGTAGGAAAGACACCAAAAAATTTTGTGATCCACTTCTTACACATGTGTATCCTCTCCCATGCTTCCATAGTTAAAAACCTTAACCACATCTTCTTTCACTTCGAGGAATCTGACCACAATGATTCAATCACACTAGGAGCTGACTTGACATTTGTTTTGTTCCATTCCTTAATGAATCCTAATGATGGTAACACCTTCACAAGTTCTGGACGTCAAGTTCATGTAACCACAGTCTAGAAAATTGGCAACAATAATCTTTATGGAGCTAGATTGTGTAAAATTTCCTCATGTTACCCTATACACTCTATAGTTATCTCCTAATGATATTTTATTAGATGCGGATTATTACATGGGATATCAACCAAGATCCCTAAAGTTTTGATATAGATGTTACCTAACTAATATATCCAACGGATAGTAAATCCTTATTTCATGACTTACCTTTTTCCAATGGCTTGATATTTGGGTAGTTTTAATTATTAAAATGTGCCATTATTGGGTTTTATATAATATCTATGTATTTTGTATGCTAAATTGTACTAGCGTGGGATTAGACCCAATGACTGTTTTTTATTAGATTTGCATCCTAAAAAGTACCGGTAATGAATTAGATCAATTGTCTGGTTTTAAAGATTTGTATATTTAAGTGTACCAGCATTGGATTTGATGTCTAGGAAACTCAATAGATTTACGTATTCAAAAAATACCGGCCTTGGACAAGATCCAATGTTTTAATTTTGAATGGATATAAATGTTAAAATGCATGAACATTTGATTGGATCCAAAAGTATACAGTTAGAATAAGATCCAAATCTTAGATGCTACCATCATTTTGGTTAGGATTGGTAATGCATATTGCTTGCTTGTTAATAAGTCTAGATATATAATTGTTTGTTGTTTTTTTTATATAGACTATGAAACATGCTCCTATTATCTGCTTTTATAATCGTGTAGATCCATGATTTTATATGAAGTTTTACCTTGCATGCCTTTGAGATCAGAATTCTTTTTCTAACTTCGATAGGTTTCGGGAAGACCATGATCTTTATCTTCTTGATATATACTTATGGATGCAAGGATGATTCCAAAATTTATATACCCTACCTCTTAATGACGACTAAAAATTTTGAGTCTTGTATTAATAGACAAAATATCCATTTAATTACAATACTATCTTAACTTGAAACTTGGAATGTTTTTGTTCATAACCTTGAAGCTTAGTGGATTCGTCACCCAACTTTAGGGTGGCTTTAGACGGATCAACATATGTCAAATGAAGCCTATGGTTGCAAGGAAATTTCTAGACACGCTTTCAGTCACCTAAGATAAAGTCAAATTAAAGAAGTATTTGTATTAGTTAGCTTTGTTTATAAGATTTAACTATCTTTTTTATAAGTTTATTATGAACCTTATGATCTTGGAGTTATATGCTGATATATATAGTGCGAATATGTATGTTGATTTACATGACTTCAATTGTTGGTTACAAAGGTGATGAAATGCATCGGGATAACCCTCGGAAGACACTATAGGGTAAAACCGTTGTATATGTGCATACTTTTTAGTTAAGTTCTTTTAACATCTAAATTATATCTAACCTTGTTGTTTGATATACTTAGGAGACTTAGGTCTCATCTCTAATGGTTGCGCCTAGGAGTTCAAGTACAAAGTCTGGTACCTTGTTATGTAGGGACCACAATTTGAAAGATAGGGTTAATGTGTAAATAGTTAACTTATTTCAAAGATAGTCTTGCGAATAGTGTAACAGTTGTACCTTATTATAATTTGTGGATGTAAATCAACATTAAAATGATTGTGCTTGGTAGATTCCTTATATTGAAAGAATGGTATGGTTAAGTAGAAATATTTAATTTATTCGTATGGTTAAATGTATACTATTAAAAAGAAAAAATTATAATGCCACCTCCAGAAGCTATTCAAGTATTTTTTAGGTATGTTACACATAACCGCTAATTACAAAATTTATGTGTCCATGTCAACCTAGAGAACTAGTAGGTTGGTTAAACATTATTTACAAATAGTATTATTTGGAAATTATCTAATTGGAGACATGAAAAGAACATGTCGTGACAAGTAGAGTAATAATTTATCAACTTGAATTTTTTATTTATTTATGGAAATTACGGGTATATGACATTTTAGTTCCTCAAATTGCTTGAAATTACTAGTTATTATTTCCTCTTCTTTAATGATATTTCTCTTTTTTAAATCTTAATTACTCTTACAAGTCATAATCCCTTAGTAACCTTGGTTTATCTTTTAACAAACAATCCTTTAGCAAGTTGATAAGAAAAGGGAAAATACCATAATTTAAACATTACTTTTAATCACATAGTAGTATCACAGATAGTTCTAGGTCTTTCTAACCTTATAAAAATTATAGTCAATTCCTTTGACTTATTAATTAGGGGTAAGGTCCTAGAAATCACACAAGTGGACATTTTCCCCCTCCAAATACTGCGTGAAATAAATGTAGGATGGTCAAAGCATTCCCTCCCATCCTCATTACTTGTGTTTCAGCTGCTGGCCATGCGATGCCATTTATGAAGGCCTTTTGATCGAAGCACTCATACATTCAAATCCCCACCCCAAGAGTCTCGTCATGTGATGGAATTTGTGACAATGGGTGAAGGTTGGACAGGGGAATGTATTCCACCATTGGTGTTTGTGAGCATTAAGCATACAACTATAAGAACATATCCCATAATTCTTGCGAGATGGAATTTGGTGACCACTTTTTAGGATGTTTCAAGATCCCTTCATTTTATTTACCCCCATAATTCTCGAGAAGGGAGGCAACTTTTCGCTTTCATTTCATGGATCCCGACTTGGTATGACATCCTCTATATTCCAAGCAGGAAAGTAGGATGAGTACTTCCAAGGGAGCATGTATTCTGCAATGGATTCCACCACTGAGGATGAAATCTTTAGAAAAATCTCAAATTTGAAACGTTTCTTTGCATATTACAAGAAAATGTAGAGGTTTTTTTAAGAAATATGTGGAGAGACGTTGTGGTGACTCTGGCAAGTTTTCATAACCTTGATGAGTGTAGCTATTTATGGCTGATTAGACAGAGGATGATGAGTGTAGCTATTAGCAGCTAATTAGTGCCCTTTGAGGAAACGTGTATTCCCTTGCTAATTTTTTTTTAAGTTATGTGGATTTTTTTTTAGTTTTTTAAAATAAAAATTTTACATTTTCTTCCACTAACTTAGCTTTTTCAATTTCATCTTTTTAATTTTAGTAATAAATTTTTACAAAGTCATTTCCCATTTATATTAAAATTTATAATCTCCTTCATTAAAACCCTATTTAAATTAAAATTTATAATGTTCTTCTTTAAAACCCTACCTAATATTCTAATAACTATTGCTTTCCTAACTATTTTTTCTTCACGGGTCTGGCAAGTGTTGTACATGATATATTATTACAGGATTGCATTGTAATACTATAAATCTTGTAGCCTAATATGTTAGTACTGCTTTCCTAACTATTTTTTCTTCGTCGGTCTGGTAATTGTTGTGCGCGCTATATTTTTACAGGATTGCATTATAATACTGTAAATCTTGTAGCCTAATATGTTGCATTTAGAGAAATTCCAAGTAAGAAATTGTTGCATAAAATTTAAAAATCCTTAACTGTGTAGGATATAGATTACAATATTACTCAAAACAGGCGAACTAAGATCCAATTTAAATTACAAATCAAAATTTTGTGGACAAAATTTTCTTCAATCTAAGGAATAGTGGGAGGACATATTTTCATAACAAATTAATAATTAAAATTTCTAGAACTTTTAATAATTAATTTTTTTTCTCAAGATTAACATTTATTATATAAACTTTAGACTTTTCTTAAAAAAAAAAAACTATCAACATGAATGAAAATTAGTCTTTATGTTGTTAGGTGAACTTACATTATTATAGTCACAATTTGTAGTTTTTAGGAATGACTTAGTTAAGCATAACCACTCTCACTTTATTTTTATCTTTTTAAGGATTTATAAGTTTCCTCTCATATTTTTCATACTTACTCTCTCTTATACTTATTCTATGTCTCACTTTATTCCTTCTTTGTATTTTATATAAAACATAATCAAACTTTATGAGTTTCCTTCACATATCTTCACTACATCAAGCCAAGCACAAAAAATGCATTAGTGCCCAATCATTCCTCCCATGCTTCAATGCCTTGGAAACTCCAGGTTTAAGAAGTTGTAAGGAGGAGAAGAAGGCTCACATATAAAATTTATCAATTCAACATCTTAGGTAGGTTTTAGGTGGCTCTTAGGGTTTATTTTTGTTCTTCATTATCTATCCTTTGGAGACCTAATGCTTTAATTGTTTGGATCAACTAAGGGTGGTCAAGGCATGTTCTTCCAGTCTTAGCTCAGCTCCATATTGGGGAGAATGTCTAAGACAATAGTTCAAGGTATGTCGGTAATATTTTCTTAGCCCACTTGAAATACCCTATGGATTATGATATCTAGTCAAATAGAAAAGCTGGGGTCATTTTACCTCATTTAAACTATTCCTTTGGGATTATTTTGTATTGTGTGATTACTCCATGGTAAAATTGCTATGGGATAGTTTAAATGTCGAGAAACAATTTCTAAAATTTCCCTTGTGAACTAGTAGATTGATAACTTGGAGGAAACCAACAAGACGTCATTTCAAGTTGGAGTCATATGAGCTATAGGAATGTATTGAATAATTAATTTTTCTTTGCACATTTGGAAGGAGAACCTCGTAATTTTGTATACATTTTAAGCCCATTAAGTAAAGCAAAAATGGGAAGCCTAATTGAGTCCACCTATTAAACTATTAGTTGTCTTTATTGGGAATTGGTTTTAAAAGGAAATTGAATATGTTAGGAGGCAACATGGAAAACCATGGACAAAATTCTTAGAGGGGAATAAGGAGATTAAAATATTCTTCTCAATACAAGAGGATTTAATTAATGGTAATAGAAACTGTATACTTTAAATCACTACAATGAATTAATATTATCTAGGGCATCACCAAACAGTGCCATAATCATTGATATTCTAGTTAAATAAAAAAATGAAGATTTAGGGCTTGAAGAAGAGTGTAGTAATGATTCCTTTTCTTTGGTACATCATATGAATACCTCTCTATGATCAATCTCGATTGAATGCAAAGAACAATAGATTCATCATCAACCTCACGATGACATGCAGATCGACATGGAAAACTCACTACCTTTCAACCATGTCCAAGTTGATGCCTTGAGAAAGTGTTCTCATCTTCAATTTATTCTTCAAAAATTTCTATAATTATATTATGCTTCTCAACACCTTCTGTAGAATATACTTGACTAGATGTAATCGTACAAGTTTTATTAAAAAATAGACGCAGTACATTTGCGTTAGCTTGCTAGAAATTTTGAGAAGAAACTTTTGAGAATGCATAGTTATATATTGTATTATAGCATTTATTAGCTTATTTTAAATATTTTTTAATATAATTCTTTAATTTTTTCTTGGAAAAAAAAGTACAAAATCCTTGTAGTTTTTTTTTAAGAGAAAATCTAAGTAACTTTAAAAATATGTGGTTTGCATTTTTTCAAATAGATAGTGATGAGTACAATAAACACCATTAGTGGTAATCAAAATGGAAAATAAATAATGAGTACTACAGATTTAGTGGTGATGAGAATTCGAATGGTTTTGATTATGACAATTCCATTGATTACACATAACCTATGCATTGGATTAAAAAAGATAAGTGTTTTATATATGCTAGACATAGAACATTGTTGAAATCATGGGCACTATGATTGAGGGAATATATATTTTTCTTTAATAAGATTAAATAGACATCATAAGAAGACACATTTTGTGTTGTTTTTAATTATTTTTTTAATTTGTTTTCTATATGTCAACATTTACTAATTATATTTTCCTATGTTGATACTCTCTTTCTTCCAAATAATGAGAATGGCATTAATGAACTTGATCCTATATGAGTATCTATTCAATGATCTTAGTGACTAATGAAACAAATATAAGAGTTTGCTAGTTAGTTACTTGTGAAGGATGAATATTATTTTCATCAAATTGGACTTAAATCTCTTCAAATCTATGTTACAAAAGTATGAATATCAAGTTAAAACGAGTGGAATTGGATTCCCAAAAGGGCCAAACTTTACAAGTTTATCTTCTTCATAATGAGAACATGATCATGGCATTCCTCCTATCCTATGTAGTCAACCACAAAATGTGCATCCTTATAAACACCTTTTCCTCCAAAGATAATGGAATTAGTAAGATTATTTATAAAAAATTGGAGGCTGTCATACATCCTAGTACTAACCCTAATTCATCACCTTTGATCATGGTCCTAAAAAACTAAGTCTTGTCGTAAATGATCCAAAACATTCATGCTCCAATAAACTAACAATTAAGGACAAGGAAAATTTCTCAACTCAAATTATTGATGAGCTCGGATATAAACTTCAAGGTGCAATGTTTTTCACTAAACTCTACCTTAGCTATGAATACCACCAAATCATAAAAAACTTGAAACTCCATTTATAATGTCACATTTAAAATTAATTAAAAAACATTCATTTAACATTTCAAAAATAATTCCTAGGAAAATTCCATTTTATTATATATATCATTATTAAAAAATTTCATTCATTTTATTATATATCATTCATAAAAAGTTTTTATTCATATATATATAATGTAACTAACACAACCACTTAACTTGTGGCTTGTTAACACCTATAGGTTATAAGTTAAATTCCATCAATAAGTTATCAATTACTTATTCTCTCCTTAAGGAGTTATCCATGCATGAACTATATTTTATACTCTTTATACTAAGTGCCATAAAATCAATATGAGCAATACAACTATTTTATACTCATGAAATCTAGATAAAACATAAACACTTCTCCACTCGAAAATCTCAAATAAAAACGCATATAAATACAAATAAATTACATTATCATTTCTAAAAAAAATAATATATAGTATATACAATACTTTTGAAGTATCAAACATTGTGAATATCAATATTGCAGTATTAAACATTGGAAATATCAATATTGAAATTTAATATTTGTATATCAAACTCCAAATAAACCATACACACAGTATCCTTCATTTATGATACATAAGCGTGGATGCCAAATATTTTATATTTGTATTTGAAAATGTAACCAATAAAGATAGGGGCTCAAAGGATGATATTTTATTTCTCACCTGTTTGTGGAGGTTTTCAAGGAAACTATGAGGCATGGAGCCAATTGCTATTAAATACTTTGAGTTATCAATTCTACTGGATGAATGCCTCGGAAATATCAGCTGTTAAAATATCAAAATGAAAAGTTTAAAAATGCCAATCAAATAATTTATCATAAATATCAATCAATGATGTGTATCATAAATACCATGGTATAATAAATATTAATCAATATATTACGAAACAATATAAGGTGATGATGAGGATGAGGATGGTGATGATGATGATGATGAAGGTGATGATGATGATGAGTATTATGATGAGGATGATGATGTTGATGTTGATGATGATGATGACAATGGCGATGATGATGTTCATGATGTTGATGGTGATGATCATGATCATGTTGATGATGATGATGATGATTATGATGAGGAGGAGGAAGGTGATGATGAGGAGGAGGAGGATGATGATGATGATGATGAAGATGATGATGATGATAACGATGGTGATGATGATGTTGATCATGATGATGACGATGGCGACGATGATGTTCATGATGGTGATGATGATGATGAGGAAGGTGATGCTGATGATGAGGTTGATGATGATGATGATGATGATGGAGATGACGATGATGACATTAGTGATGATTATGTTGATGATGTTGATGTTGATGATGACGATGGTGATGATGATGTTGATGATGTTGATGTTGATGATGAAGATGATGATGATGATGAAGATGATGATGATGATGAAGATGGAGATGATGATGAACATGATGATCATGGCGATGTTGATGATGATGATAGATGATCAATGATCATGGTGATGTTGATGGTGATGTAGGTGATGATGATGATGATGAATATTTTTATGATGATGAAGATGTTTATGATGATGACGATGAGGAGGATGAGGATGGTGACGATGGTGATGATGATGGCGATGATGATGATGGTGATGATGATGACGATGATGTTGTTATTGCTGATGATGATGATGAGGATGATGTTGATGATGATGATGATGATGATGATGACGACGATGGTGATGATGATGTTCATGACGTTGATGGTGATGATGATGATGATGAAGATGATGATGATCATGAAGGTGATGATGATGATGATGATGATGATGAGGATGAGGATGAGGATGATGCAGATGATGTTGATGATGATGATGATGATGATGATAACGGCATTGGTGATGATGATGTTCATGATGTTGATGGTGATGATGATGATGATGATCATCATCATCATCATCATGTTGATGACGATGATGACAGTGATGATGATGATGATGATGATGATGATGATGATGACGACGTTGGTGTTGATGATGTTGATGGTGATGATGATGATCATGTTGATGATGATGATGATGATGTTGATGTTAATGATGACGATGATGATGAAAATGATGAAGATGATGATGATGATCACGATGGTGATGATGATCATGGGGATGTTGATGATGATGATCGATGATCAATGATCATGGTGATGATGAGGATGAGGATGGTGATGATGATCGATGATCAATGATCATGGTGATGATGAGGATGAGGATGGTGATGATGATCGATGATCAATGATCATGGTGATGATGAGGATGAGGATGGTGATGATGATTGATGACCAATGATCATGGTGATGATGAGGATGAGGAAGGTGATGTTGATCGATGACCAATGATCATGGTGATGGTGAGGATGAGTGATGATGAATGATCATGGTGATGATGAGGATGAGGATGGTGATGATGATGATGATGAAGGTGATGATGAAGGTGATGATGATGATGATGATGACGATGGTGTTGATGATGATGATGAAAATGATGTTAACTACAATGTGCATGCATTTGGATTTTATAAAATGCGCATGCATTTGTATTATAATAAATCACGCATGCGTTTTGGATTTACTAAATCATGCTCATGTATTGGTTAAATTCAAAAATAAATTCCCACCAAATGACAAGGCTAAGCCTCCACCCATGCTTTCATGGAATTCCTATGCCTATGTGTCTACTTTGTACTTTTCTTTAGATTCAACATGCCTATGCCTTGGAGTAGTATAAACCATGGATAATTCAGCATTATATCCAAATTTCCAATATGCTCGTGTTTAGCGGTTCGTCTGATTTAGCTACAAACAGATATGGTTTCTTTTGTAGATTCTAAATATGTAAATTTTAACAAGAATACATATTTTTTTTTAATTTTTTTTCTTATTTATCTTCTGTCATCACTCCTCAACTCAAAAAACACACTGTTAGTGTTTTGTCCATATCTCTTTCGTTTCTAAACGATTTAAAAAAAATGTATGGTGCACTAAATAAGACCAACCTCTACATGCTATGAAAAACCCACTTCCAAATAATTGCATTAAGACATTCAAACGCTTCACCCACAATTGACATACCATTTTCAAGGTTTGATCTCTTAGATAATTAAAAACAAATTTAAAAATATTATTTTTATTATTGGAAAAATAGTTGTGCACTAGTCCTATATGTTCTCTATATGTATACCAGTTTTTGTAAGTTTATTCCATCATTTAGACACTCAGACGCTGCACCCAAAAAAACATATACCTTATAATTTGTCCCAAACATAAAAAGTGCCCGTTAAAAAATATCTAACTTTATATAGTTAACAACATTTTCAATAGAAAAAAATTATATATTTGGAAAGGTCATTCAATTTTCTACATTTCTTGTTTTTTACTAATCACAAGATTCATTGTGTAAGTGTCTCAAAATATCCATGCAAGTTGATGGATGTCTATTTTGTCAGTTTTGTATTGCATCTAACACACCAAAAGAGACCCTCAACTTCTTGCACACACCCTAAGACAATAGTTCAAGGTATGTCAGTAATATTTTCTTAGCCCACTTGAAATACCCTATGGATTATGATATCTATTAAATAGAAAAGCCAGGGTCATTTTACCTCATTTAAACTATTCCTTTGGGATTATTTTGTATTGTGTGATTACTCCATGGTAAAATTGCTATGGGATAGTTTAAATATTGAGAAACAGTTTCTAAAATTTCCCTTGTGAACAAGTAGATTGAGAACTTGGAGGAAACCAACAAGAGGTCATTTCAAGTTGGAGTGATATGAGCTATCTATGAGCTATATGAATGTATTGAACAATTAATTTTTCTCCGCACATTTGGAAGGAGAACCTTGTAATTTTGTATACATTTTAAGCCCATTAAGTAAAGCAAAAATGGGAATCCTAATTGAGTCCACCTAATAAACTATTGTCTTTATTGGGAATTGGTTTAAAAGGAAATTGAATATGTTAGGAGCCAACATGGAAAACCATGGAAAAAATTCTTAGAGGGGCATAAGGAGATTAGAATATTCTTCTCAATACAAGAGGATTTAATTAATGGTAATAGAAACTTTATACTTTAAATCACTACAATGAATTAATATTATCTTGAGAATCACCAAACAGTGCCATAATCATGGATATTCTAGTTAAATAAAAAAATGAAGATTTAGGGTTTGGAAGAAGAGTGTAATAATGATTCCTTTTCTTTGGTACATCATATGAATACCTCTCTATGATCAATCTTGATTGAATGCAAAGAACAATAGATTCATCATTAATCGATGACATGGAGATCGACATGCAAAACTCACTACCTTTCAACCATGTCCAAGTTGATGCCTTGAGAAAGTGTGCTCATCTTCAATTTATTCTTAAAAAATTTCTATAATTATATTATGCTTCTCAACACCTTTTGCAGAATATACTTGACTAGATGTAATCGTACAAGTTTTATAAAAAAATAGACATAGTACATTTGCGTTAGCTTGCTAGAAATTTTGAGTAGAAAATTTTGAGAATCCATAGTTATATATTGTATTATAGAATTTATTAGCTTATTTTAAATATTTTTAATATAATTCTTTAAGTTTTTCTTGGAAAAAAAGTACAAAATCCCTGCAGTTTTTTCCTTAAGAGAAAATCTAAGTAACTTTAAAAATCTGTGGGTTGCATTTTTTCAAATATATAGTGTTGAGTACAACAAACACCATTAGTGGTGATAGAAATGGAAAATAAATAATGAGTACTACAGATTTAGTGGTGATGATAATTTTGGTGATGATAATTCGAATGGTTTTGATTATGACAATTCCAATGATTACACATAACCTATTCTACTCAAAATCCACTTCATTCCCATGACAACAATGTGATGGAAGTATTCAACATAGTTATAGAATTAACTATCTAATGATAGAATTGTAATGAATGTGGATAATTCTAATGATAGTAATGGCATTGCTAAAAAAAAGATCAACAAATTTATCGATTTAGTTGGTGATGTAGGTTGTAAGGATTTTAAAGAGTCTAACATTCTAAATCCTCCTTTCTTTTTGTAGACAATGATTGAAAATTTGTTAATGATAATAATTCCAATGATAATTCTCATATTTGTAATTTTGATAATGACAATTTCAATGCTACCATCCTCCCTAATTTAAATCATTTGAGTGGTAAAATTTATGGTACATAAATTATGTGTTAACTATATGCATTGGATTAAAAACGATAAGTGTTTTATAAATGCTAGACATAGAACATTGTTGAAATCATGGGCACTATGATTGAGGGAATATATATTGTTCTTTGATCAGGATAATTAGACATCATAAGAAGACACATTTTGTGTTGTTTTAATATTTTTTTAAATTGGTTTTCTATATGTCAACATTTACTAATTATATTTTCCTATTTTGATACTATCCTTCTTCCAAATAATGAGAATGGCATTAATGAACTTGATCCTATATGAGTATCTATTCAATGATCTTAGTGACTAATGAAACAAATATATGAGTTTGCTAGTTAATTACTTGTGAAGGATGAATATTATTTTCATCAAATTGGACTTAAATCTCTTCAAATCTATGTTACAAAAGTATGAATATCAAATTAAAAAGCGTGGAATTGGATTCCCAAAAGGGCCAAACCTTACAAGTTTATCTTCTTCATAATGAGAACATGATCATGGTATTCCTCCTATCCTATGTAGTCAACCACAAAATGTGCATCCTTATAAACACCTTTTCCTCCAAAGATAATGGAATTAATAAGATTACTTATAAAACTTTGGAGTCTATCATACATCCTAGTACTAACCTTAATTCATCACCTTTGATCATGGTCCTAAAAAAATAAGTTTTGTGGTAAATATTCCAAAACATTCATGCTCCAATAAACTATCAATTAAGGACAAGGAAAATTTCTAACCTCAAATTATTGATGAGCTCGGATATAAACTTCAAGGTGCAATGTTTTTCACTAAACTCTACCTTAGCTATGGATACCACCAAATCATAATAAACTTGCAACTCCATTTATAATTTCACATTTAAAATTAATTAAAAAACATTCATTTAACATTTCAAAAATATTTCCTAGGAAATTTTCATTTTATTATATATATCACTATTAAAAAATTTCATTCATTTTATTATATATCATTCATAAAACGTTTTTATTCATATATATAATGTAACTAAAACAACCACTTAACTTATGGCTTGTTAACACCTATAGATTATAAGTTAAGTGCCAGCAATAAGTTATCAATTAATTGTTCTCGTCTTATTGTTCACCTATAGGTTACAAATTAAGTATAAATAATAAGTTATCAGTTATTTATTCTAGCCTTAAGGAGTTATCCATTCATCAACTATTTTTTATATTCTTTGTAATGTGTGCCATATAATTAATATGAGCAGTACAATTATTTTATACTCATCAAATCTAAATAAAACATAAATACTTCTCCACTCCAAAATCTTAAATAAAACACATATAAATACAAATAAATTACATTATCATTTCTAAAAATAGGGGTGAAATGAAACAACCTCAAAGGAGGATATTTTATTTCTCACCTCTACGTGGAGGATTTCAAGGAAATTATGAGGCGCCGAGCCAGTTACTATTAAATAATTTGAGTTATCAATTCTACTGGATGAATGCCTCAGAAATATCAGTTGTTAGTGATGCTGATTTGAATTAAATAAATTTTCGAAATATTGTTGTAAATATCGAATGTTCGATTGAAGGACAAGGACAACCATACCTAATCTTATAGTTTGGGTAACAATTCCAGAATCCGACTTCTTTTTTGAGAAGTGTACGAACTGTACGAATTGGCCGCTTGTTGGAATGGAATCTTGGCCTACCAGAGGATTTGATGATTTTAATGAAGAGACTGAAGCACAAATGCAGCCACAATCTAACCGGCACAACGGAGGATCTCACAATTTTACTAAAGAGAGTGAAGAACAAATGCAGCCAGGATCTAACTAGCACAACGGAGGATCTGACGATTTTAACGAAGAGACGAAAGCACAAATGCAGCCATAGTCTAACCGGCACAACAGAGGATCTGGCGATTTTACTGAAGAGAGTGAAGAACAAATGCAGCCAGGTTCTAACTGGCACAACAGAAAATCTGATGATTTTAACGAAGAGACAGAAGCACAAATGTAGCGACAGTCTAACTGGCACAACAGAGGATCTGACGATTTGATTGAAGATAGTGAAACACAAATACAGCCACAGTCTAACCGGGCAGCGGAGAGAGAATTATCTCAACTTGGTTTCGGATTGACCTCGCAAATATCTTCTCAATTAGATCCATCCAACACTAGCATCTCAGCAAGCGAAAGCCGATCAGGTTAGATCTGGTCACATCTAGCTGATTTTGTTTTGCATTATTATTATTAGGGAGGGAAATATTGGTTATCCATCAACATGCAAAACTACAAAGAATTCAAACATTCATATTACCAAGCCCCTGCAAAAATACAAATTAAAAATTATGCAGTCCCAATTCGGTAACCAAGAGCATGCATTCAGATTTATTTTAAAACCATTTTTTTTTGTTTTCCCCATTCCCATTATTAGTTAATATTCAACTTGATCACTCAATCTCTAAAGCATTCCAAAAACATTTTCTGTTCAATCTTGATCCTGAGTATGCTTGACAGTTCAGCAAGCCTGTATAGATCCATTTACTTTGTATTTAAATCTAGCTTCTGATATAATATAAGTTATTAAATTAGAACTTTGAATCATTTCCAAATTTGGGCATATGCTTGTTTCAAATTACTGTTATAGAGTCTAATAATTTTTTTCCAAACTCATTTCCATAACAGATTTAAATTCAATTTTATCTTCCCTTAAAACCTTATTCCAATAACAAATGTTTTCGTATGTTTTAAGGATTTCTTCTTCGTGTCCATGAGACAGTTGTGGTAGGTGAGATCTGTGGAAAGGATTGTATTCATAGTTTGTAAATGTTTTGACATCTCTTGAAAAGATTGTATTCATATATATTTTTTGGCTGGGTTAATTTATAGTTGTATAAATTAGTGTTACGATATTAATATACAATTACAACTTTAATTAGCTTTATATGAAGGTGATAATTAATGTTAAAAAGTTAGACTATACAGATTGAATGGTTGAACATCAAGAGCCTAGCGTTTAACTCTTTGTTGTGCAACTTAACTCTTTGTATGAAATAATGACTACTTTCAAATACTATAGCAATTAAGACTCATTACTTATCCGATTTATCCGATTTGAAGTAAACAGATTTGCTTTTTTCATTCATTTTACCGATGTTAGTGTTGAAAGCACTTTATTTTTTCAAAGGGTTTGGTTTTTCTGGTCATTTTATCCATGTTAGTGTTGAAAACAATTTATTTTTTAAAGGGTTTGGTTTTTTTGGCATGATTCTAATGAAAATTAAAAAAAAAAAACATTTCTTCAATTATTTATACATATTTTCTGTTTTAAACTTTACTAAGGCTTTATACTGTTGAGCATACTATCCAATTCATTTTTTTAATAATCAATTTTTTTCATCATTAACTTGTATGTATGTAAATTCTATTTTTTCTATGCTTTTTGAACTACAATATGATTAACAAGATCGAAAATGTTCAATTCATAATAATAAAAAATTAGGCAAATTGTATTTTTCGATTAACTTTTATCATATTTTTTTTCTTTAATCAACCCATTTCATGGGTAACTCAGAGTTGTTAACTTATCTTCACTCAATTTATATTTTTCGTCATTAACTTTTAGTTTCTCATTACACTATTTGCATGCAATTTTTATTTTTTGGATTCTTTTTTGAATTACTATACTATTAACAATCTTGAAAATTTTGAATTTAAAATAAACTTTCTGGTAAGAAAATTCTACTATTCAAATATTTTTTACTCATTAAGTTTTTGTTTAATCAATCCATTTTATTATTAACATTGAATTCATTATTAACCATCCTCCATTCAATTTTTGTTTTTTATTAAACATCCATTTAAATTATAAATTTTCTTGTCTCACTTTCCCAATGTTACTAAACTAGCGGGTTTGGTTTCCCTCCATTACAATGGAAATTAAAAAAACAATAATCTTTTCAACTACATAGGTATGTTTTTATTTCTTAAATTTTCCTAGGTTTTTTAAAGAAAAATAATACTCTTTAAGAAATTTTATAATTAACTTTTATTATTTATTTATTTTCATTTAATAGGCTCTTTTCATCATTAACATATCTTCATGCAATTTATATTTTCTAGATTTCTTTTTAAACTTCTATACTATCTTATCAATGTTAAAAAAATTCTATTCATAATAAAAATTAATTTGGACAATTTCTACTCTTCAATTAATTTTTACTATTTATTTTTAGCTTAGAGATCATCATTAATCTATCTCTATAAGATTTCTATTTTTCATCATTAAGTTGTCTTTATGCAATTCTATTTTTCATCATTTACCTCTCTCAACGTAATTTATATTTTCTCCCTTTATTTTTAGAGTAAGGTATTTTTACTATTATACTTTTAACAATGTTGAAAGTTTTTAATTCATAATAAAAAATATTTTTAGAAAATGAAAGGTGATTGCAAGAGATATACTAATTTTAATTGTTAAATTCATTCATTATATTAATTTTTTCACTTTTTTTATTAAATAAACCTGTCATATTGATTATTCCCAAAGAATGTCAATCATATAGGATTTGCATACATTTGAGAAACCATTAATATTTTTCTCCATAAATACATTTGAGATCCAAACACCTTGAAATGCTTCCCAAATTTGAGTACCTTGTATCTACTCAAGCTATTTATTATATATTTTTTTTAATTTTATTTCAAAATGATACTTTCAATGAAATCAGTTATGAGCTATGTCTCAACATTAGCTATGACCTATGAGATTAGTTATGAACTATGAGCTATGGGATCAATTGTGAAATATTGAAATCTACTTACCTATTCTATAATTTAGATAAGAACTTATGTTTTTTTCTTAAATGACAATGAAATCACACTTAATTAAGAATTAAAAAAAGATTTTTAAGTTAAAAAAAACTAAAAAAATAAACCAAATGTTGCATAGTTTCATTTCCCAATAAACATCAAATGTTTTATTAATTTTCGTATAAAGTCTTGTATCTGGGATGAACGAACATAATTATTTTTACCCTCAAGTGATGTCCCTTTCAAAGCGTTTATTACATTTGTTTATAAAGTGGGATTTCTTCCCTAAGTGAAAGGAGGAGCTCTCTATGGAGTGAGACTGTTGCATTATTACATCTATGATTTTGGAGTAAGCTCACCTCGCTTATCTGATGTGATGAAGATAGAATTTTAAGCATAATAATATAGTTTTTAATTAATAGTTTTATCAAATAAGATATGATATAAATTTACCATTTTCCTATCATCCTGAATAGATGAGTAATGCATTTCATAGTGTTTTGAAGGTTTTAAGCTCCTTTTATTTTTAAATCTCAGTTATTTTTATTTTTCTTTTATAAATATTTTACTTAATTGTTATTTACAAATAATTGGTATTTATGTTTATTTATTTTTATAAAGTTATTGATAAGGTAGATGTGATAGCTTAGACCATTTTTCAAAATAAATCAAATAATCCATATTTATAATGGTCAATGAATAAAACTATAGTAGTTACCATTTTAAATAATTATGACATATATTATTATCAATATGATTTTTATTATTTCAACTTGGTATATGTTAAAAGTGAACCTTTAGCAGAACTCGGGAGTAGTAGCTATTCCTTCTCGATAGTAAGGAGAAGCACCAGGAGTAGTAGCTATTCTTCCTTCTGAACCTGTTAAACATTTTCCTCAACCTGTTTAACCTTTAGATTTTTACTAGGCTTTCTAGTAAGTCTAATATTTTTTTGCTAAACTCATTACTAGAACTGATTTAAGTTCCAATTTATAGTATGCTACTACTTTCCTAAAGATTTATTTTTTCATGTGTTTGTGGCCCGTGACATCTTTTGAAAGGATTGTATTGATACTATAAATCTTGCCACTTAATATTTATGTTTTATATTAACATATTAAAGTATGAGATTCGTTTCAATAGCTTTTTATGTTGATATATATTTAGAAAATCGTTACATTCTTATGTTTATTTTGTTGTTTATTTAATAGAATCTATATTGCAATTTTACTAACAAATAGAAAACTAATATCAGAGTGAGAATCGGCTGAAAACGAAGATCCCAATTCAAGATACCCATGCAGATTTTGTGGACATAATTTTTGTTAAATCTCAGGCAAAAAACAACCTACCGACTACTATTTTACAATGACAAGGCCTCAGAGCCTCAAATAAAGTAAATTTTTAAAAACTTCCCATTCACTGGGCCATCAAACACCTCTTCCCCTTCCAGATTCTATAATTTGAAGGTGTTATTCTTATGTACCTGAGCTATCACAAAAGGGCCAATCCACAAAGAATCAAACTTTCCATGTTTTCCCTTGTCCTGTCTGACAACATCCCACTTTAGGACCCAATATCCAACCTGAAAGTTGTCTACTTTTGCCCTTTTGTCAAACATGTCGTTTATCCTCTTTTGATGGGCTTCTGGTTTTCCTATCACTTGCTCTCTAATTTGTTGCAACTCCACCAAGTCAATCATCCTCCTCACCATGTCATTTGGTTCATATTCCTCTTCCTGAAAGAATTTTTCCACTGGCAGAATGAGCTGAATAGGAAAAATGGCCTCAGTACCATAAACTAACTTGAATGGAGAAGTACCTATAGATATTTTGTCTATTACCCTATCATCCCATAAAGAAAACTTGAGCTTAGAATCCTAGCTTTTTTTATTTGTCTCTAGTAGTTTCTTGATGATCCTGACTAGGCTTTTGTTGGATGACTCAGCCAAGCCATTGCCTTGAGGATAATAGGATGTGGAATGCACCAGTTGAATGCCCATTGACTCACACATTTTAACTAATGCCCCAGCCTTGAAAGCAGGTGCATTATTAGTTACTAACCTTACTGGGTAGCCAAACCTGCTAAAGATATTCTAATATAAATATCTCATGATGACTTGATGAGTGGCATTTCTGGTGGGTACTACCTCTATTCATTTGGTAAAGTAGTATGTGGCTACTAGTATCCATTTATTCTTCCCACTGGAAGATGGATTTATTTCACCTAGGAAATACAAACTCCAGTAGAAAGGCCCATTCACGACAATAGGCCTAAGGGGCAAGGATTTGAGATGTTTCTTCCCTATAAATATTTGGCACTGGTCGCAGGCCCTTACAAAAGTACATATATCAACAAAAGGGATTGGCCAATAGTATCCTTCTGTTAGGATCTTGTGGGCTGTGGTTTTTCGATAATGGTGTCCCCCACATGTGCTAGAATGAAAGTGATGCATGACCTGCTCTGCTTCTTCCTTATCTAGACATCTCAACAAAATTCTAGACTGATCTTTCCAGTACAACAGTTTGTCAATAATGCAAAACTTAACAGATTTTAACTTAAGAGCTCGTGCTTGATTAGGAGTGAGATCGGGAGGAACTTCTAATTTCTGCAAAAAATGAATAATACCTGAGTACCACTCACAGGAGGACAGGTTTTCAGCTACTGGTGAAATTTCATTCTGATCTTGAGCTACCTCTGCTGCTACCACAGTCTGCACTCTTGCTAATTTGACACCGGTGAATTTTATCCCCATTCATTCACAGTTTTCTTTAGCCATGAGATTGCCCAAACCTATTCCCTTTACTAGCTTAGTGGGATTCACCTCTATATCAAACTCAATGAGCTTGGCATTCCACTTAGCTATCTGTTGGTTAAAATTAATGTTATTTAATTTACCTTGATTTAATTATCGACCGGAGGACGTATACTTTGAGCTGCTACACTATATGTGCAGGCAAAATAGTCTTAATCCTCATGCTTCAAGAAATTCTAGTTTACTTACAAGCAAAATGAAAATAGATGAAGCTATTACTGTACTGAAATGACCAATGCTAAGGGTTCCTAGGTCTGTCACAAAGCAAAGGATATCAATTTGCTAACCTCTGTCTTACTGTCAAATTTAATATAACCTACAGTAACCTACATCAATCTTCCAAAGCAAGACTAATCTTCCCAAGAAATACTAAACTACAGCAACCTGTCAAAACAATACTAAACTTGCAGCAATCTTAATCTACATCAATTATGGTTTACTCTTCAAAACAGACAGTCTGCTAAGAAAAGAACTTACCTATCAAATGAGTATGCTCAATCAATATCAACTCTCAACAACCTTGTGCTATATCTAAACTTCAATCATTAACCCTACAGAGTCTGATGCTTAACTCTACACAAACACTTCTGAAATAATTGCTGAGATAAAACCTGTCACGTTTTAACTCTAAATTGTCCACAAACAGTCTATCAAAAGGAAGTTTGGTTTGTTGTTGTCTAAATATACCCTGCTTGCGTTTTGTGCATATAAATGCACAGAAAAGAATGCTGGGATTATTCAGAAAATGCACACCAAGGAGTATTAGAACTGTTCAGGAAATATTCACTTATTCTTGTCTATATATATACTATGAAACTGGTGTTCAATACTAGAAAACCGTGCTTTAAACTATGACTCTTTTCCTAACTTCATTCAATACCAAGAAGCATAAGTCCAACTCCTATCTAGTCACTCATTTAAAATACCGTTTAACAAACCCTAGATACTTTATAAATCGAAATATTTAAACCCTCTGCTACTGCAATTCTTTTTAAATCCACACACTATAATGCGAGAATACCCTACAGTCTGATAAAATCGACAAGTATTAGAGCTATTCACTGTTCAATGTCATGCTTCCAATAAAATAAATATGAAAATTCAATCTATTCTCAACCCTCATTACATCGAGTCTACAATAAATCAAATCAAATTCATCACACAGTTTATCAATGCCATAACCATCAATAAGCAATCCACGCTGAAAACCGAAGAGGGTATTAAATACAAACCACTCCTGAATCTATTCTACATGCTAGATCAAATGCAAATGATATTAATTCATATTCTGCAGACACACATTCTAGTTCAACTCACAAGTGAACAAAACCATCAACATTCCATAAAAATAGTGTCAAAGGATAAAAACATTACTCTACTTACTGCAAAACACACATTACTGAAGTACAAAGGTTTGGTGTTGAAGGTGGGCCCTGCCCTCAACGCCTGCCAGTCTTAAATCGAAACTTTAAAGGAGATAAATGCTTGATCTATTGACAATAATAGAGTTTTTACAGTCTTCTCTGTGTATCCCTCACTTAGGGTTTCAAGGTTCATTTTATACTGAAAATACAAAGTAAAATCGACCTTGAAACAAGGATTGATACAGCTAACAACCCTACACATATCTTGGCATATCTTAACCAAATATGGGAGTTCAAATCCCTTGAAATCCACATATTGCTAAAGATGGAAAACAACAGCTCCTCAAACAAAGGACATCCACAAAACATCACCTGAGTAATCTTCATAAGCATCTGGAAGGTGATGTGAACCCAAGAGAAACATATCCACTATGGATCGAATCCCCCAAATCACTGGTTCAGCTAGCATAAATCTTCCTTGGAGCGCCGAGACAAGCGTTGAGTCGGGCACCAAAAGACCCTTGCATAGAAAAGAACAAAGACTTATTACTTGAACTATTATTAAATGAAACTTAAAAGTTGCATTATACACATGAAAACTAAGCAAAGTAATGAATAAGTAATTAAAAATTACTTACCAAAACCTAGGAGTGTTGACCTCCCAAAAAGGCATAATCATGTACAAACAACACTAAATAAGGCTGACTAGCACTTGTTCTTATGTGACTTGAGACTAGAAATATGATGCTGAATAGTCAAAATAAGGAGCTAGCATCTCCCCCTGACTGAAGGTATTGCATGACCCTATGTAAGAAAGTGTCATAAACAAAATTTGAAATTTATGATAGATAATCAAGCCTTGGATTACACCCCAGAAACTGAGGCCGAAGTATTAAACAGAACTTGAACCTGAGGAGGAGATGGAGCAGTGTGTTATTGTACACTAACCAACTTCTCAAACTGTTTATCGTTGTTCTTCAACTGTTTTCGAAGACTGCAATTAGACCCGGTCATATCATCCACTAAAGTCTGTAAAGAGGCCACTTTAGCCTTCAAAATGGCATTTTCCTGCTTAATATAGCGGTCAAATCTCACATACTCTTGCAATTTCTTTGTCAGTTTAAAATTCTTCTTCCTAAAATAATCAATTCCTTGAGCTGAAGTATCAGATCGATGAGATTTAGCAGACTTTGGACCTGACTTGGAAGGTGACACTTTAGCAATCTTTAGACTAGAGTTTGATAGTGATGCTGGCAACAAAGGTTCACTGACAGGGATTGGTAGTGAAGAATGGTGATGGGAAGCATGGGAATCAGAGTTATCATGGGCAGAACTATCAGTAGATGAAGACAACTCAACAGGTACAGGCTCTTTACCTTTGGATTCCCTTTTGCCCTCTTTAACAGCCATGCTGCGAGTAAATCTTCGAGTAGGTGAAACAAACATATTTTCATGACCCTTATCTCCTCCAGATCGAGAGCTTACACACTGTCCCTTAGATATTGGAGTCGGCTTAGTATGAAATGGGGCAGTTTTATTACATCTTTTAACAGCTGGTTCATGAGGGGAACTATTTTGGTGTAAATAATTGTTTGCAGAGGAATATTTCTCCACTAAATCAGGGATACAAGGCTCACCTAACTCATTCCCCAGGGAGGATTTAAGATGAGAATTAGACAGTTCATGTACAAATTGCTCCCATGCCCGGTCTTTCTTCTTTAATTCAGCTAAAATGAGCATTTTAATAATCCCATGATGGTAAAGACTATGAGTTGGATGCTCTAAGTTTTTTCTAACTTGTGAAGCCATCTTACTTAAGCTTTTCCAAAAATAAAATGGGAAATTCAAAAGCTTACCGAACTCAAAGTGAGCTAATAGGAGAAAATGACAGGCTTTGTAAGTGGAAAAACGGCCTTCACAGGTAATCAGCTTACTGATGATCATCAAAGAATTGTGAAATTCATCTCTAACCCAGAGCTTGGAGAAGCCCTTTTCACCCTTTACAGCTAAAAACTCAGGTTTGAAAACACAGTCATAGTTCTTTCGTGGCAACCGAAAATTTTTAAACCACCGGTCTCCTATGCGTGGGAGCCCTGTAGCTAATGCAATTGACTCCTGTGTGACTGAAAATTCCAAGGACCCGACCTTGGCTGTATGCCCATCAAAACCCAAGGAAAACTGTAAAGAAACAGCATCATCGTGGCCCTGTAAATTTGTTAAAAACGAATGCCACCCAGCCCAAATGAACATCTCCTTACATGCTATAAACTCGGGTATGGCTAACAACTGCTCATATTCTGAAGGTTCATGCCGGTTAAGCATGGTGAAAGACAGGAAAAACAATGAAATAGCAGAGAAATAGGACAGGGAATTCGCAGGCAAAAAAAACTTCATCAACGTTTCTCTCGTGGTAAAGATAGAGACTGTAAACAGCCCGAGAGAATCATGGTAAAGAGTGGTAATGATAGGAAGTAAAGATAATGAGGACGATAAATGTGGTAAAAGAAAATCATTACAAGCTGTGGCACATACTTCCCACGTCGCAAGAAATGGTGACCACAATATAACACGTTTTGATTAATCAAAACCTCATAACACATAAAAACCCCAATTGTAATAGAACAAGGTTATGATTTTTATTAAAGGTTGCCAATCAATAATAAAGCATGAAATATTGTCAAAGGTTAACACCATAAAATGATTTACAAAGAAACTGTGGTGTATGAAAGTCAAAGTTATTATGGTAAATCATAGCTCATCGAACTTTGTATTAGTGGCAAAAGCATTGGATTATAATCATAATCCTTAATATATAACAATTAAGACTTAGCCAATCATGCAACCTTTATTACCTTTATCAACGTTCATTATCTTTACCATTGAGCATGCCAATTTTCCAATTTTTATTCTGACACCCCATCCAACACTCAATCCAGCACTTCAGCAAATTTAAAATACAGAGGTACTTTCAGGCTGATAAGGATAAATAGTAATTACCAGCATATGGTGAAGGAGTGATAATTACCAGCATCTTTAGTAGCTGCAGTGCTATTAAAGTAAATGTACTCAAAGTAGTGATGTTAAAACAATTAGCTTTCCCAAAATACACCACCCAGATGAGTTAAAAAAATAAGCAAACTGAATTGAAAATTTGTTTGATCCCCAACAGTTTCATGGCATAATTACCTCATTTCAAGATTGTTGCTTCACCTGATTACACAAGAAACCGAGCTGCGTTATGAAATCAATTTTCACTAACAATACAAAACAAAAGTAACTACAATTCTCAAACAATCACCCTTACTCCTATATTCCACACTTTAATCATGAAAGCAGACTTCCTTCTCGTCATTCATACAGAACTTTTGCCACCAGAACATGTGCCATAAAACAAGAGGAATACTAACATAAGCTAATGGGATATTGGTCCACTTTGACTCAGCTTCACACAGGATAGTTTGAGTAGTGCAAAAAATAGTACTGAAATTCTCAACTATGTTCAGGACTCAGAAAATATCAGGCATAAACCCCTTTTTTCACAAGAACTAGGTCACCAAAATTCAGAGCAGCTGGAGATGATTATCAACTAGATATCAACTGACTTTTACAAACAGTCTCCTTAAATTTTATTTAACCACACATATGACCTTTCTTTTACCTTTACATAGGTACATTGTTCATACAGACAAGTATGGATGAGGCTTTTTAAAGGAGATATTAGAGCCAGAACCCACTGCCAGCGAGCCCGTTCAGTACTCCGGTGGGGTAACTGTAACATCTAAGAAGCTTCTTCCCTAGGAAGATGCCCCATTGCCAACAGGCCTGTTCAGTACCCTGATGGGTTTTCCTGTTTATACCACAGGTCGGTACCCGCTGCCAGTGGACCTATTCAGTATCCCGGTGGGTTAAACTCTTGCACCCGTTTTCTATCAGAGGCCCTTGTCCCAAGTTCATCTTAAAGATAAAGTTTATGATTTTCTCATGCATAGATGAGTGGGGGAGCAACTCTGAAAACCATCTAGGAGTGGGATGGTACTAGAATTGGAAGAGTACTTCTTTGTACATGCCTGTAAAAATTTGCCCAAATGAACAACTAACCTTTGCAACTGTATAAAGTGAAAGTCATAAAGTGGTTGCCAAAAAAAAATGTATATATATGTATTATAGAAGCCACTAGATAATAACCACCAGACTTCCCAGTCCTGGATACCTTTTTCCAAAATGGTTCCTGACTTAAAAATAACTTAATGCCCATAGCTGTTACTAAAAACAATTCCCTCGCTCCATCTAGTGTGAAACCAAGTCAAATGGTCCTAGTAACCCATAAGTTCATAAGCAAAAACCACTTTGGAAGCTTAAAGCACTGATGGAGGCAAAGCCAGGTTGATAAGGACTCATATGAATAACGAGGACAGTTCTAAAAAACCTGACAGCACACATATATTTACCTGATACCGACATTCTAATTACCAGTGAAACTCAGAAATTTACCAAATTAACACAGTCCTTTGTAGAAACAATCAAGGCTGAAAATAGGAATAATAACAAAAGACTTCCCTGTTGTTTTTTTAAAAAATCCTGAGCCTGAAAAGAATATCTGCATCCTTCAAAAAGAAACTTAATAAAACAAATTCATGTACATATATACAAAAACAATTTCATTGAATTTTACTATGAGGGAGTGGGAGATGAAGAAGTCATTCCTTCACCTACCAGCTGTAGTCCAGATTGTTGACTCATGGTATGAATGAACTCTTGCTTAGAAATAGGTTTGTGATATACCTTTAACTGATGTCCATTCACCACAAAGGTAGTTTGTTCTTCATCAATTGTCTTTATTTTGACAGAACCATTATAAAAAATAGTCACAATTTCATATGGCCCCATCCATCTAGTGGTAAGCTTACCTTTGAAGTGTTTGAACCGTGAGTCAAACAACAAAGCCCAATCACCTTCTTCAAAAGTTTTCTTCTTCAAAAATTTATCATGCCACTTGGTCCGCTGATTCTGTATTAAAACAGTTCCTTGGACAACATCTTGTCTGATTTCATCAAGCTCATTTAACTACATCGGCCTCTGCTCCTGAGCTTCATCTAAATTCAGGCTCAATTGTGCAGCAGTAGGAAAAGTCTTCACCTGAAATTCTAGAGGAAGCAGAACCTGTTTCCCATAAACAAGCTGATATGGGGTATACCCTGTGGTATTTCTCCACGTAGTTCTGTAAGCCCACAGTGCCTCTAGTAACTTGTCTACCCAGTCCTTGTGATGCAGCTATAGAGTTTTGGTTAAAATGGATTCTAACACATTATTGGTTGACTCCACCTGCCCATTTGCTTGGGGGTGGTAAGGAGAAGATTTATAGTGCTTAATCCCATATTGTTCTGTCAATGCTTTCATTGATTTAGAGACAAACTGTGCTCCATTTTCAGTTACAATTTCACGAGGAATCCCAAAGCGAGTAAAAATTTCTTCATAGATAAACTCTATGACTGATTTCTCAGTGGCTCTTAATAGATCTTTTGCCTCTACCCACTTAGTAACATAGTCAGTGTAGACTAAAATATATCTCTTCTTCCGTGACATTGGTGAGATTGGTCCAACAAAGTCCAATCCCCATTTCTCAAAAGGTTCAATCTGCACCTAGGCTTGTAAAGGAATTTGATCAGTAGCAATGGGTCTTCCCATTCATTGGCAGCTGTCACAGCCCTGTACATACTTTTCAACATCTTTAAAAAGTGTAGGCCAATAATACCCTTGATGTAACACCTTATATGCTGTCCTCTTGTCTGAAAAGTTCCCTCCATAGGGTCCATCATGACAGGCTTGAAGGATGTCATACATCTCATCCTCCCTTACACACCTCCTGATAATCAGATCTGGACCTGTTTGAAAGAGGTCATTTCCTACCCATGAGTAATTAGCACTTTGCTGTATGATTCTTCATTTTTCATAAGATGACAGATGAGCAGGTATTTTCCTTGTAACCAAATAATTGGCTATATCTACAAACCATAGTGTTTTAATAGAAACAACAAATAAATGTTCATCAGGAAAGGTATCATCTCCATGAATATTATCATCAGTATGAGTCAATCTAGAGAGGAAATCAGCAACCAGATTTTCCTTCCCTAGTTTGTCAACTATAGTAATGTTAAATTCCTGTAGCAAAAGCAACCATCTAGTAATTCTACCACTAGTGATAGGATTATTCATTAAAAATCTAATAGCAGAATGATCAGTATGAACAAATACATCATAACCAGTAATATAATGCCAGAATTTATTGATGGCATGAACTACTACTAGAAACTCTTTTTCAGTTACTGTATAGTTTAGTTCTGCAGGTGTCAAATTTTTACTGATTAAATAAATGGCATAGTAAGACTGATTTTCTTTCTGTCTGAGCACTCCCCCTAAGGCAGTGTCTGAAGCATCAGTTTGTATATGGAAGGGCAAAGACCAATTTGGCCCCCGCAGAACTGGTGTTAAAGACAATTCTGATTTTAAGGTATCAAAGGTTGTCTGATAGTGTTGATCCCAATAAAAAACACTATCTTTGACTAATAATTTGAATAGTGGGGCTGCTATCTTGGTAAAATTAGCAATAAATCTACAATAGTAACCGCATGTCCCAGAAAACTTCTAACTTCTTTCTGTGTAGCTGGTGGAGATAAACCAGTAATGATTTCAATTTTTGCTGGGTCTACCTTAATACCTTCTGATGAAATGTGGTGCCCTAAAAAAATTCCCTCAGTTAACATCATCTTACATTTTTTATGACTTAAAGCAAGATTTGTTTCCTGGCACCTTATAAAAACTTTCTCTAGGTTATCTCAGGCTTCCTTGAAATCATTACCATAGACTGTAAAGTCGTCCATATATATTTCCACACAATCATGGACTAAATCAACCAGAATACCTAACAGTGCCCTCTGGAAAGTGGCAGGAGCGTTACACAATCCAAATGGTGAGACCTTGTAAGCATAAGTTCCCCATGGGCAGGTGAAAGTAGTTTTCTCCTGATCCTCTGGGCTATTCTTATCTGGTTATACCCACTGTATCCATCCAGAAAAGAAAAATATTGTTTTCCTGACAAGGTGTCCAAAACCTGATCTATGAAAGGAAGAGGGAAGTAGTCTATGAGAGTTGCTTTGTTTAATTCACAGAAATCAACACATATTCTCCACTTACCTCCCTTCTTTGGGACAATCACCAACGGAGATACCCATTTGCTATCAGAAATGGGATAAATAAAATATGCATCCAACAATTTTTGTAATTCATCCTTCATAATGTCTTTAAGCGCAGGATTCATTCTTCTTTGTGGTTTTCTTACAGGTATGATATTTTCCTACGTATAGATGTGATGAATGCATGTGTATGAGGGTGAATGCCTTTCATGTCTGTATAAACCCAAGCAAATGCCCCAGACTGTGCTTTAAGTAAATTAACTAACTGATTTTGCTGGTCTTGAGACAGATTTGCATTAATAAACAAAGACCTCCCTGGACTAATCTCCATTGGTATGGTTGAGGCTCCAACCTTCTCATCTATAAATAAAACTACTGATGATGAGGTGGCTGAAGGGTAGTATTGTTCTTGAAAATATTCTGTGAAAACGTTGTCTAAGGCAGAGAAGGACTGGGGGAACTCAATACTAGTAGTGGTTGAGACAAACTGTTCTAGGATATCATCCTCAGTCTGGTCTTCCATCCCCCTAGTTTCACTAATGGACAGTAAGGGTTGTTCCACGTCCTCATCCCCATAAGGACTCTCTAGCCATAGCATGTTTTCTGATACAGGATGTGCTGGGGGATAAATAATAAGGTTCTGTAGGGAAGTGCCATTTGATATAGTTAAAATGCCTTCTCTACAACCTATAAAGGCATTGGCAGTGGCTAACCAGGGCCTGCCTAATATAACAGGATGTTCCCCCATTGGTTGTTTAGTTTGGAGTACCAAAAAATCCATTGGATATTCCCAAGAAGCTACTGTGACAGTAATTTCATCTAAGGCCCCTACAGGCTTAACTGTGCTCCTATCATCCAACTCCAAAATAGTAGGAGTAGGTCTGAGGAGTTTATGCAATTGAAGTCTCTGCATGGTGGTCATAGACATGACATTAATGGCAGCCCCCAGGTCAACTAGAGTGTTTCCTATTGGAATCTCATTAATGAAAATGGTCACCACTGGGTTCCCAGGATTTGCAAATTTTGGAGGTAAGGAACAGTCTGAAATGTAGTTGGACAGCTGGCCTAAAACATGTATCGTGCGTTTCTTTAAGCACAGTTCCCTTACCAGTTTTGAGTAGATAGGGACATATCTAATAGCCTGAAGCAATGGAATCTTGATACAAACATTTTTCAACTCATTTTCAAATCAAATTGTGGACGAACCACAGGATTCTCTATTAATAACCTCTCTGGATAAGGGGGGTTGTTATTCACTTGTGGATGAGCAGATGATTGGGAATGAGTTCCCAGTGCTTGAGTGTTTTCTGAGGCAATCTGCACTTCTTCTTCCTCTGTAATCTCTTTTCCAGTGTTTTCTTCTCCAGTCTCTTCATGAATAATCACTGCTGGAGGGGTTTTATTTAATGTCCTCCCAGACCTTAATTGTATTCCCTGTAAAGGAGCTGAATGGATTACATAAGTTGGGGCCATTTGAATTTCAGCATTATGAAGAGGCTAGGAAGGTCTGTTATTAGGGTTTGGAATAGGCTGAGCTGGCAACAATGTGGGTCGAGGTGGGTTTGGATTTTGATATTGTTGTGGAACTGGGGGTATGGGCAGAAGTGCAGGTGGTGTGAAGCCAGGTAATAACTGCTGCATATTTGGGGGCATTGGATAGTAACTAGGAGGGGTGTGTAATGGGGCTGTAGGTTGTGTTACTTCATAGGGCTGTCCTTGTGGTCCCCCATATGACTGTCCTTGCCAGCCTTGCTGCCATGGTTGGGTTTGAGTTGGCTGAGAGGGCCAATTTTGCCACATTTGTGGATTCCATGGCTGCTGAGATTGCTGCATAGGATAGTAATATGCAGGGTTTGGAAAAATAGGTTCTGGGTACATGTTTTGGGGTCTAGGCTACCAGGGCCTTTTTGATGCATATGATGGATCCATAGGTTCAGCATTAAGCTTATAAAAAGCTTGCAGTTCTGGTAAAGAAGGGCAATTGTCCGTATGGTGTGGATCAGAGCAAAGATCACAGACTGCAATGGTATTAAGAGGGCACTCTTTCAAAGGGTGTCTTTTTCTACATTTAGGGCAGAATATGTGTAATGCTTCCATGTCTTCTTCCTCTTGCCATTTCTTTTTTTCAATGCATCAAATTGGGAGCTTAAGGTACCTAAAATGTCAGTTTTGAAATTTTCTAACAGGTTCCCCAATTCAACTCTTGTGATCCCACTAGTTCCTACTGTCCTAGAAATGCGGGAAGGACCTTCCCTTGTGCTTTTTCCTGCCTTGGCTCTACTCCTAGAATATTTTCTACATAGCTCAGTAATCTCCTCAAAAGATTTATGAGATACATCACCTGAGGCCATCGGGTTGAGGATTTCCACATATTCATCCAGAATCCCTTTCAGAAAAATATTTCTGACTGCATCCTCCTGTAAGGTATTATACTTAGATTTCTGCAATACAAAGTAGAAGCATTCTAGGAAGTCCTCGAGACTCTCTTCTTCATGCTGTTGCATTTTAAAGATATCATTTTGGGAGTCTCTAGGTCCACAGTAGTCTCAGTATTTTCTGAGGAAGGAACTCTTCATCTCTTCCCAAATTCAGATGGTGGATTCCCCTAGGCTCATAAACCATCTAAGTGTAGAGTCCTTAAGGGTGGCTGGAAATAGTTTTAACTTTTGTGCATCCTGTAGATAATTATAACTTCTGCACAAGATGTCAAACTCAAATAGAAAAGTATCCGGATCTTCAGTACTTTTCCCGTAGAAGGTAGGTAATGAAGATGCTGGGATATTTTTCATACTGACATCCCGTGCAAGATCCAGAATGGGGAAGCCAAAAGTTGTTTCACTTCGTCCCTCATGTTCTCCCTCTCCTTCCATATGGCGTCCAATTTCTGGATCACTCATAACAAGAGGATTCCTAAACCAATTGACACCTAACCTGCCTCTTCTCGGGGATGGAATGAAATCCCAATGGTTTGGCCTAGGCCAATATTGAAGATTGAAAGGTAAATATGTGGTAGATTCTACTTGAGAAACCACCGGATTCCTAGTATGTTCGAGAAGGGAATTCACCCTTTCTATGTTTACTGTGTCGACCAAGTTGGAATCTCCTTCTAGAGGTGAATCTTGTTGGGTCTGGGGGATCTCTACTGAATGTAACCTTTCACTGATTATGACCTCAGTTCCTGCTGATCGGGTCCATAATTCTACTGAATTTTGAGTGTTGTTGTTTTCTGTTTCATTTCCGGTATTCCTATCCCTAGGGTTAGTGAAGGGGAGGTTTTTGTTTCCAGCAAGATCGGAATGAATTTTGATGAATATTACCTTACTATCTCTAGGTCTCATCAAAACAATTACTGAAAATAACAAGACTTTTAATCAAAATAAATTGAAATACCTATGCTACAAATGGGTTTGAAGGAACCTGTTATGACAGATGCGCAGGTTCGTCTTACCGTCCCTTCTCCTCCAATCTGCAACAACTAGTCACACCTAAAACTGCTATGAAATTATATTGCGGAAAGTAAACACACCCAAACTTGCAAAAAGAAAAAGACACTTGCATGAAATTAAATTGCGGAAAGTAAACACTCTTTACAGGAAAGGTAAACACACTTTTTGTAGCAAAATAAATCAAACATGCGAAATAAACAACCACACTTACAAGAAGGAAACAACAAGAATTTGGGGCAACCCACTAAAGTGGATGCGGCAGGCTGTTACACCATGGGAATCCCATAGTGAATTCATCTTTGCGTCTTAATCTTTCCCCTCCACCTTGTTGTGTACTGTAAAGGAATCCTATCTACCTGAACTTCTCAGTCAAGAAATTCATAGAAAATGAGCAAAATACCAGCTTACCTTGGAGTAACTACCCGGCAACGACGCCAAAATGTTGGTTAAAATTAATGTTATTTATTTTACCTTGATTTAATTATCGACTGGAGGACGTATACTTTGATCTACTACACTGTATGTGCAGGCAAAATAGTCTTAATGCTCATGCTTCAAGAAATTCTAGTTTACTTACAAGCAAAATGAAAATAGATGAAGCTATTACTGTACTGAAATGACCAATTCTAAGGGTTCCTAGGTCTATCACAAAGCAAAGGATATCAATTTGCTAACCTCTGTATTACTGCCAAATTTAATATAACCTACAGTAACCTACAGCAATATTCCAAAGCAATACTAATCTTCCCAAGAAATACTAAACTACAGCAACCTGTCAAAACAATACTAAACTTGCAGCAATCTTAAGCTACAACAATTATGGTTTACTCTTCAAAACAGACAGTCTGCTAAGAAAAGAACTTACCTATTAAATGAGTATGCTCAGTCAATCTCAACTCTCAACAACCTTGTGCTATATCTAAACTTCAATCATTAACCCTACAGAGTCTGATGCTTAACTCTACACAAACACTTCTCAAATAATTGCTGAGATAAAACATATTACCTTTTAACTCTAAATTGTCCACAACTAGTCTATCAAAAGGAATTTTGGTTTGCTGCTGCTGTCTAAATATACCCTGCTTGTGTTTTGTGCATATAAATGCACACAAAAGAATGCTGGGATTATTTAGAAAATGCACACCAAGGAGTATTATAACTGTTTAGGAAATATTCACTTATTCTTGTCTATATATATACTATGAAACTGGTGTTCAATCCTAGAAAACAGTGCTGTAAACTATGACTCTTTTCCTAACTTCATTCAATACCAAGAAGCATAAGTCCAACTCCTATCTAGTCACTCATTTAAAAGATCATTTAACAAACCCTATATACTTTGTAAATCGAAATATTTAAACCCTCTGTTACTGCAATTCTTTGTAAATCCACACACTATAATGCGAGAATACCCTACAGTCTGATAAACTTGACAAGTATTAGAGCTATTCACTATTCAATGTCACGCTGCCAATAAAAGAAATATGAAAATTCAATCTATTCTCAACCCTCATTACACCGATTCTACAATAAATCAAATCAAATTCATCATACAGTTTATCAATGCCATAACCATCAATAAGCAATTCACGTTGAAAACCAAAGAGGGTTTTAAATACAAACAACTCCTGAATCTATTCTACACGCTAGATCAAATGCAAATGATATTAATTCATATTCTACAGACACACATTCCATTTCAACTCACAAGTGAACAAAACCATCAACATTCCATAAAAACAGTGTCAAAGGATAAAAGCATTACTCTACTTACTGCAAAACACACATTACTGAAGTACAAAGATTTGGTGTTGAAGGTGGGACCTGCCCTCAACGCCTGTCAGTCTTAAATTGAAACTTTAAAGGAGATAAATGCTAGATCTATTGACAATAATAGAGTTTTTACAGTCTTCTCTGTGTATCCCTCACTTAGGGTTTCAAGGTTCATTTTATAATGAAAATACAAAGTAAAATCGACCTTGAAACAAGGGTCGATCTAGCTAATAACCCTACACCTATCTCGGCATATCTGAACCAAAGATGGGAGTTCAAATCCCCTGAAATCCACATACTGCTAAAGATGGAAAACAACAGCTCCTCAAACGAAGGACATCCACGAAACAACACCTGAGTAATCTTCATAAGCCTCTGGAAGGTGATGTGAACCCAAGAGAAACATCTCCACTATGGATTGAATCCCCCAAATCGCTGGTTCAGCTAACATAAATATTCCTTGGAGCGTGGAGACAACCATTAAGTCAGGTAGCAAAAGACCCCATGCATAGAAAAGAACAAATACTTATTACTTGACCTATTATTAAATGAAACTTAAAAGTTGCATTATACGCATAAAAAATAAGCAAACTAATGAAAAAGTAATTAAAAATCACTTACCAAAACCTAGCAGTGTTGACCTCCCAAAAAGGCATAATCATGTACAAACAACACTAAATAAGGATGACTAGCACTTGTTCTTATGTGACTTGAGACTATAAATATGATGTTGAATAGTCAAAATAAGGAGCTAACACTATCTTCCCATCAATGTTAGGCTGTGTCAAAACATCCTTCATAGCAGCTGAAGGGACATGTTCAAGGACTTTTGCATGGAGAATGTAAATTCTAAAAGTCTTCAAAGATTTTATGAGAGCATAAGCATGTTTCTTAATTGGATCATACTTCAGCTCAGCATCTCTCAAGGTTTTGCCGAAGAATGCAATTGCGTGATCAAAACCCTCATTATCTTTTTGTAACAGCACAACTGCCACTATGTCATAGGATGCAAAATAAAAGATGTAAAAACTCTTGGTGTAGTTAGGACTAATTATGGTTGGGGCCTCCATGATAGCCTTCTTGATGTCTTTGAAAGAGCTTCTTTCCTGGTCAGTCCATTTTATTTCTACATCCTTTTTCAGCATGACTATTATGTGCTTCACCAGCTTAGAGAAATTAGGGTTGAACCTCCTAACAAAGTTTATCTTACCTAAAAAGGACTGAATGTCCCTTTTTGATCTCCGTATGGACAACTTCGGGATTGCTTCCACCCTTACCGGATCAATCTTTACACCTTTAGCTGAGACTATGTGACCTAGGAGTTTCCCTTCACTGAGTGCAAACTAGGACTTCTTAGGATTGAATGATATCCCATACCTTATGCACTTCAGAAACACCTTCCTCAAATGCTGCAAATAGTCATGATGGTTATGAGAGTAAACAGTTAGGTCATCCAAGTATATGACCACAAATTTATCTTTCAATCCTACAAAATCTAGGTCCATGTCTCTCTGAAAAGTAGCCCCAACATTCATTAGCCCAAATGGCATTTTAGCATACATGAAAGTGCCACAGGGGGTGGTAAAGGAAGTCTTCTCTTGGTCATCAGGGTGCATAGCAACTTGGTTGTATCCAGAGAACCCATCCAAGAATGACATGACACTAGCCCTTGAGACTTTCTACAACAGGTGTTCCATCTTGGGTAGTGGATAGTTGTATTTCTTGGAACATTTATTTAGGTTTCTAAAATCCACACACAACGTGATTTCCCCATTCTTCTTTCTTACCACTACTAGGTTTGCAATCCACTTGGAATACCTGAGGTGGATTATGATCTTGGCTTTGATGAGCTTACGGATTTCTTTTTCAATTACTGGTAATAGGAGGGGACTGATGGATCTTATCTTCTACTTGAAAGGGATGGTGTCCTTCTCCAAAGGAATCCTATGCTGGATGATATTGGTGTCATAGGTTTTCAGATCACTATACTCCCAAGCAAAGAAATCAGAAAAATCTTTTATCAGGCTGTAAAATTTTGACCTCTGATCAGCAGTCAACTCACTGGATAGATTTATCAGTTTTGGATGGCTTTGGCTACCTATGTTTTTCTGTTGGATAGCAGGGTCTAGATCATTTTTGGAAGGATTGAAAGGGATGTCATTATGATCAAACAACTCTTCCAGAGGTACTAGACCCCGAGGTATATAGTTGTTGGGTAATTGGACAATGTTTTGATCAACCACTTTGTCTTTCAACTTGAGCTGCTTGGATTCCTCCATGTTTAGGTTTTCTTGGTCTATATGTATATCAAAGAATTCATCTACTAGCTGAAGGAATTTACTAAGCTCATCATCATTGTCAAACACCTTCCAAAATTTGGGTTTGTACTTAAGTTGAAGATCATAGTTGAGCTTAGGAGGTAAAGGAGGAACAGACAGACTTGCAGAGATAGCTAGGGAATCAGCCACGTGATTCAAAGCACTAGGTATATATGATAGTTCAAAAAACATAAAGGAGTCTTTGAGTTTCCATACCTTATCCCTCTAGGAATTTAGTTTGAAATTTTTTGTCTGAAAAGTGTTGTTGACCTACTGTACAATAAGGTCTGCGTCTCCAAAAATCCTTATGCACATTATCCCCATCTCCTTGGAAGCTTTAAATCCTAGTAGCAAGGCTTCATATTTTTCTATATTGTTAGTGGTTTTAAAATCAAGCTTATAAGACAAATTAATGTTTTCCTTGGGGAGATCAATACTACACCTGCACCTGCTGAGCTCTAAGTGCTAGCTCCATCAAAATGCATGTTCCAGACTGCTGTGGTCACCTCTTCAGGTTACTGACAGTTGGGCTTAGTGAGCTGGACTGATGTTTGCTGAGAATCATCTATTTGTAGAATGCATGACCCAAAATCAGTGTCCACTACATAGATGGAGTGATTCAATGAATTTCTCTCATTGATTATGATGTAGGCCAGCTGATTTTCCCTGTAAAGCCTCTTGGTATTCCCTCCAAACATTGGGATGGTGGCATATGTAAGATCCATTTAAAGGGTGCCACCTAGCCTTTTTCTCCATGACTGATACAACAAGAGACCAAATTTTGGATGGATATTAGCCACTACAATGTCCATCATGATACTTTTTGAAGGTAACCAAGTTAGGTTCACAACAAGGTCTTTGATGAGGCCCAAGCACTTGAATTTTCTAGAGTCAAAGGAAATAAGTCATGGTAGGGCTTTCTAATGCCGATACCAAGATCATCCATCACAACTTTTGGCATTAGGTTATGAGAAGCTCGTGAATATAGCAGACAGTTATGAAGGACTTTATCATGGATATTCAAGGATATATAGAAAGGTGGGCATGATTCCTTTAGGTATTCAATCATGGGGCCTAGGGTTACCACAGGTTTTTCATCTTCCATATTTACAAAGTCAGTATCAATATGCACCTTTGGATGAAGAGAATTCAGAATGGAAGACTTGAATGCATCATTTTTCATTAGCTCAATTAATGGGAAAGGGATCTTCAATTTATGAATCTCTGACTCAAGATTGAAAGAATAATGCAGCCTATCATGAAACCTTACCTCATGTACTGGAGCTTTGAGTTGGACATGATCAGGGCTTGATGAAGGTGCTGGTTTTTGCAATGGTTTTGGAATGACAACCATTTTCTTTTGTAAAACAGGAGCCTTTTTGGTTGGGGTAGTAGGTTGTTTAATAGGTACAACATTCTTTTTAAGAGGAGCAACTAGCCTGGACCTTAAATTGTACCCTTCCTTACCATCCACCTGATATACAGCTCCTTCACTGATCTACTCATCCACTAAGGCCTCTTCATATTATGCCTATGTCCGAAAAGAATATTCTACCTCATCCTCCATGCAGTGGATGTTGTCTTCAGTTTCTCCTTCTTCTTCAATGAATCCCGACTCTTCTTCTAATACAACATTCTGAAATGGAGCTCTTATTCTTTGATATTCCACTTTATTCCTTTCCCTTCTGAGAATATGAATTGGGGGGTTTGCTCTTCTATAAGGGACAAAATTAGGGTATCGGAGAGCAAAATCACTTGGCCCTTTACCCCTTACCGGTATTTTTCCTTGGTCCTTCAGTTTAGACATTTCAGCAGTCAGGTTATCTAATAGTTTGGTCATTTTTTCAATCTTGTTCTCTGATGAGAATGCCCCAATAGGGTCTCTTGGTTACTTCTTCCTGTCTATATTTCCTTTGACCTTCTAAGATGCCACAATGTTTGATTCTACCTCTAGGGAAGCATCCTGCATGAGTGATAACGAGGAATACCTCCTTTTTTTGAGAAGTAGGTAGAAATCAGAGTCAAAGGCATTTGCATAAGTTATCCTAGCCAAGGTATCATTGGGCTTGATTTAAGTGGGGATCTTACTGTACATATTGCTGAACATCTTGGTGAAGTTAGAGACAGACTCCCCATTTTCTCTTTTAGAGTTGCTGAAATCTATAATATAATAGAGGTGTTCTCTCCTTTCTCCCTAATGTTTTAGAAAGATGTCATCTAGGGTTTCAATGCCTACCACTGACCCAGCAGGCATCTCTTTAAACCATTTCCTGGCCTGACCATCTAGGCTTTGCACAAAACCCTAGTCCATACATCTTCTTGGTCCATGTTAATGTTCTCAGCATAGCTGTAAAATGCCTCTAGATGTTCTTCAGCTGTGAAATCTCCTTCTGCTATGAATTTAGGCATGTACTTAAGGTAATCTCCAGTGGGCATGGTCAATAGGGGATTTGGAAAATTTAGGGGGGCATACCTAGCTACCAGGATCCTTTCCATTTTGGTCAATTGAGGGGCAACCATATTGGAAATGGGTATGGGAAGGATGGAGGAAGGTAGTATTGATATAGCTAGTAACTGAGAAGGTGGTGGTGGTAAAATTATCCCAGTGGATTCACCAGAGATTGGATCTTCACAAACAACAGTGGTTGAAGATACCCAAACCCTAGAATTTTCTAATGTATTTATAAATTCTTGAGAATTAAGTGTTTCAGAAGAAAAATAATAATAGCAAAAATATTTCTTGAAATACTCGATGTAGCTTCCTTTGCAGAATTGTTGGTCTTCCTTAGTGAAGCCCTAACTCTTCTCAAAATGTCTTCTGGATCTGAAACAGGTGTTGCTCATGGACCCTGAGGGTTTTCTCTAGTACTTGGTCTTCTTGAAGCCACCTTATTTCAATGGAGTTTCCAGATAGATGATTTACAACCAGAATAATTCCCAAGCTTTGTCTATCATCAAATCAAGGGTCTATGTCATCTCCCAGGGAAGCTGAGCTTCGGTCTTCTTTCCCCAACAACGGTGCCAATTTGTTATCACTCTAGGAAACTCCTCTAGGTTGTAGTTTGAGGATGCCTAGTAACTTACAATGTTTTTTGGGTTTTCTAATATGGATCAATTCAAGTGACCTATATGACCTTCCACTCTCAAGACATGTATGAAGCTCACTCAGTTACAAAGATTTTAGTTACCACTATTCAGAAGTTGACAATAAGGTGCAGGGATTGGGAGCTCATCAGGCTGGCATATTTACACACAAAACAGATGCATATAAAAGGATAAATCATGAGAATAAGGGTACTTATAATTCAAATCACAATAACATGCCAATAGGATGACAACTATTAGTCATTAATCAACTTGAATTTAACCTGAATACACATTCAAGCATAAACACAGTAAAGACAAAAATGGAAGCTGAACAAATGATAACAAAAGAGATTATATTCAATCATGAGAAAAATGAGAAGCTGACAATAGTATAGGTCTATAAATCCCCGAAGTCGAACCATTTTCATAAAATAAGTCTTGGGCTTTATAGCCTTTACAAAATATACAGATCCTGAAAACTTGGATCCGTTTTTTACAAAAATAAACAAAATAATAGTTTTTTTGCAAATTAGGTTAAAAAACCCTAATTAACTACTTGTCCAACTTAACTGAAGAATTAGTTCACTATATGATCCTTCACATAACTGAGGTAACTGCTAAAAATTACTACTACTGACCCTCTGCTGGTTAAGCCACTATTTTCTCCTGACAACTAGGTGTTGGTGGCCTTTTGTGCTGTTATGTCATAGTAAAACTAGAATAGACATCTTTCTGATGATTTCCTCTGCACCATTCATCTCCAGACTATGTCCCTGAGCCATCTATATTTGCCCAAAACCGGTCCTATATGCAAAAATTGGATTTTAAGCCTCTGTTTTCTTTTGGTGGTTAAGAGGCTTGACCATCGAAATTGTTAGCTGCCAAAACCGGCGCTTTCGGTGGCTAATGAACTGCCCCAGCATCCACCTAAGCCATTGAAAGCCCTGTTTTCAAAATTTATTAGGGCTTTCCCAAAAATGTTCTTTTATAGATGTCTTCTCAGCTTTCTTCTTCAACATGCTCTGGGCTAGGAGCGTTAACAACAACCTGGCTGATTTCTGGAGGCTAAAGGCTAACTGCAGCCTCATCTAGGGTTTCCAAAGTGCGGTGGCTACTATGGTTTTCCTTACCTTCCTTCAGTTGTAGTCTTTGGACCCTAATCATCCTATACAATCTAGTATTGTCCTTTAGGTACCTTATATTTAACCTCTTTAATAAAATATATCTCTCTCTTCAAGACTTATGTAGCAACTTGTTTCTACTGGTCAATGTAGCATTATTCTTCTTTATTTCCCTTTCCAAAATCTCCATCCCATAAATTTGCCTTAGTAAAAGATTGATCTTTTGATTTTTAGGCTTGCTGGAGGAAGCCTTCTCTGTTGGTTCCTCTTGCACCTTTGGTGTGGGGGATGGTAGTTACTCAGCCACTGGTACAATTTGCAGAGCTAGGTCTACACCTTCTTCTTACTCCTCTTTAGAATCTGAGTAGGTTAGATTTAGAATATTCTCCTTGTGTGTTTCAACATCCTAGCCCTTCTTACTAAATTCCAAGTTCCTTTTTACCTTATTTTCCTTGGAAGAAGAGGGATGTTGTTCTACTGCTACTGCTGGGGATATGGCCCTCCTCCTTCTTCTCCCACTCCTTGGTCTGCTAGACTTCTTGGCAGGAGACTTACCTTTCTCTTCTGGCTGAAGGCCTGTCTCAAATCCATTCCAAAACATAAAATAGGGCCATGCCATATTCCTTATTTTCAGCAACTCTTGGATCAACAGCTAGATAAGGCCATGGCGAGATAGTCTGCCAGCAATCTTGGTTGGCTAGGCTTTCACTTGGTGTGCCATCTTTCCCAAACTTTTGTGTAAGTAAATGGGAAAATTGAGTGGGATTTTATCTGTGAAGTGGTTCATTATCTTGAAATGGTAGATCATGGCTCTGTTATATCTTCCTTCACGGGTTAGGTAAACCACAATGGCCTTCAGCATTTGTTGCCACCTCTCATCCAACCAGGATGATGGCACACTCTTCTTCCACACTGTTCCTCTATGTTCAGGCTCTAGGTAAGACCTGAATTCTACATCTTTTGGTAAGGTGGTATTGAACCATTTTTCTCCTATGCAAAGTAGTTCAGTTACTTTAATGATTAGGTTTTCATCTATGTGAAATTCCTCCTTGCCTATAACTTCCTTTGAACCATCAAATGAGAGGGGAAATGCCTCAGCTAGCTGTTGATGGGAGCCTTGTATATTTTCACAAAACTTGTAGCAACCAACCTCTTGGAAGAGTTTACGGACCTCTAGATGTGCTTCCAAATAACCGATGTCTCCCAGCTCCTGCCTGAGAGAAAGTCCTCCCTTCTTCATCTAGATGAGTGCCTCTCCTAGGTACCTGCAAAATAATTCTCATTTTTGTATACAGTGTGTTGGTAGGATATTTTCCTCAGAGATGGTTTTCCTGGTGGTGAGGAATGATAAGCTCGAAAGTGAAATGTCCTGGATTACCTTGGCACTAATTATCAGGGTTTGTGCTATCATGATGGCTGCTGAGATAAGAAGGTGATGGTAACAGTTGATCCTCTCGATATCCTTTCCCAATCAATCATATCACACCTCAAACTGGGTCCTCAGTGGATTTTTTTGTTGTTCTTTTGGACAGGTGGAAGAAAAATGAGGGTTTCCAATCCTATCAGTCCTTTTCCAATTTTATAACAACCTCTTTAACTTATTTACACAGGCGGTTATGCAGGCTCATGTCTTTTTGGTGGTTTGTCACGCCCTCCACTAATTGTTCATCCTGCTGACAGGCCGTGATTTGACTGTTTTATAACCATTTCCCTATTTTTCCTTTTCGGTGGTTAACAATCTTCCCGAATTTTTCTGCAAACCATCGAAAAAATATCTTTCGGTGGCTAATGAAATGTTATCCCATTCGCCTAAGCCACTGAATCTGTTATCCTAGTTTCATGGTGAAATCCTGCTTTTGGCGGATAGTGGCCTCACTGAAAAACCCGTTTAACTGCTGAAAACCCATCCTTCCGGTTTCCTCCCTAGGCTACCGAAAGAAACAATTCTTGGTGGCTAATGAGTCATTTGAAATCTCTCCTAAGCCACCGAAAGTATTGATTTTATTCTACTTGCTCGGGCCACTTTCAGTGGTTTACCTTTATCCCGTGTTCAATCGTTAGCTGCTGAAAAATAGCTTTTCGGTGGCTAATGAGCTATTACAAGCCTCGTCTAAGCCACTGAAATCTAAAACTTCCAAATTTTTCAACCACATCAAAAACATAGACCTTCAATTTGTTATGCATCCTCAGATCTTTCATTACATAAAGCAAATTCTTCATACTATCAAAATAAATTTATTTTGGGAGATAACAGGATTAAAGCCCTAAACTAATACAATGCAATTTCCCTAAGCTTAATGCTTAGTGAACCTGGCATATAAAACATGCCATGTTTAATATTTAACCCTTATAAAAATCAAAGGTCTGGTTTTAAGCCAAGATTGTAACCTGCAAATAAGAAAACATAGGAGATGTTAATAGTTTTAATAACATAAATGTAGGATGTAAAATACACTAAGATGTTAACGACGAAATATAAAACCATAATGAAGTATAAGTAATGTATAGGAAATTTAGTTGTGATAACTAAATTGATGATAATAGAACTTACCATGTTATAACTCTGAGTCGATAAGGAACCATAGCAACCAGTAGTAGGTCCTTTAGGATCAAGACATTTAGTAATATTTAAAAAATACCCCATCAAAAATGATTAACTACATATCAAATAAAATAGGTTCCTTAATTCAGAGAACTAAGTAAGCCTACGAACAAGAAACACCTTCACCTCTCAAACCGTCATGGGAGAATGAGCCCTGCCACTCCGCCCACTTTGTTTCCATAAACAAAGTTAATTTAGGAATTTATAAATAAACAAGTACGACTATGCATAAGGGACAAAGTATTTAAATCCATTAATTATGTGGAAATTGAACACAATAGATAGAACACTTACACTCACAAAATTGCTAATCAAACATGCAAAATTAACACCAAAGAAGACTGAAATTGGAGGATAACACTAATCTATATAGAATAAGTGTACAATAGCCAAAATTATGAAGTAATAGGTGTCTATAATGTATAATTACATGAGAGAATATAATGCATAAATATTCCATTCGAAATAGTAAAAAAACAGGCTTACCAAAACTAGTCAAATCCCCCATAGGTGCATAAAGCAGTTTTTAAATCTAGGTAGATGCTCATGAATTGGATAAGTCAAGTGTAAAAGATAAATATGGATGGAAAGACAACTCATACATGCTTTTATTTGGATAAAAGGAGGGAGGATGATGTGGGTAAAAAACAAGGCAACTACACCTAGTCTAGCTTTTCCTTTTTCCTTAATTCAGAAATAAAACAAGGCAACTTTTCAGAAAAAGCAGATATGCTCTTTAGAGAATTTGGAATAAATAAGGAATGATAAATTGGGTTTCCAGGATGTTTCCTAAGGGCTCCATGACTTATTTTTAGCATTTGTTGAATTGTAGTATGTGTAGAAGGAAACTAGCATAGAATGGAATCTAGGAAACTAGGTAATAAGACAAAAATAATTAAATTAATGTCTAATGTAGGTAAGTATGGTTTGATTATTCAAACACCCACCATTAAGCCTAAATTTATGAGTAAATATCAGACTATAGGGCCTAGTAAAAAGTCTTAGTCTCCCTTTACATATTGCTTGTCCATACAACCAAGGAAAGAGGCAAAAACCCAGTGGGAAAATCCTCCCTTAAACATAGATAAGAAAAACAAAATTTTGGAAATATTGTCATCAATCATGCTTCAAAGCATGATCAGCAATCCCCAGCAGTGATTTGAGATTGCTGAATGTCTTCTCATAAAAAAAATTGGTGAATATGTCTGCTACTTGTTCTGAAGGTGCATAGAATAGTAGATCAATGGTACCATCATGCACAAGATGTCTAATGTAGTGCAGATGGATCTCAATGTGCTTGGTATGTTGTCTCTAAACTGGATCATTTTATATTTGAATTATTCTCTAATTATCACCGTAGATAATAGTTGAAAACTTTGATTCGAAGCCACATTCTCCAAGTATCCCCTACAACCACAAACATTGAGTTGTTGCATTTACAACTCTATACTCTGCTTTTGTAGATGAGAGTGTTATGGCACTCTGCTTCTTTCTTGACTAGTTGTTTGGTCCTTTTGAAAGCATGAACACATATCCTAATGTAGAATTTTGATCTGTGTTGTCACCTGCCGAATCACTGTCAGTAAACCCAATCAAATCAAGATCAGATTTTTCTTTGCAGAAGATCCCATGAGTTCATGTTCCTTGAACAAAGTTTAGGATCCTTTTGGCTGCTCTCCAGTGGATCTCATGAGGCTGATCCATGTATCTCGAAGCCACACTAACTGCATAAGATATATTAGGACGAGTGTGTGTAAGATAAATCAAACAACCAATCAACTGCCTATACAGTGTATTATTTACCATAAAAGAAGAACCTGCTTCTTCAAGCTTAACTCTTGAAAGGAAGGGAGTGTTGCTTGGCTTGCAATATTTCATGTTAAACTTGTTCAGAAAATCCAAATCATACTTGGACTGATGTAATTTGATTCCATGTTGGGATTGAGAAATTTCGAGACCCAAGAATTGGCTCAACAATCCCAAATCTGTCATAGAAAATGCATGGTTCATTGCATCTTTCAAGGACGAAATCTCTTTCTTTGAACTTCCTGTAATTAGAAGGTCATCCAAATACAAGAAAAGAATCATAAAAGAACCATGAATAAGCTTCAAATATACATTAGGATCACACTTGCATTGAACAAAAATCAGTGATAGCAAAAATCCATCAATCTTGGCATACCAGGCCCTGGGGGCTTGCTTGAGCCCATACAATGATTTCTTTAACCTGAAAACTAAAGATGGATTAGAAACAAACCCTTCAGGTTTCTTCATGTAAATCTCCTTAGTGAGATCTCCATTTAGGAAAGCAAACTTCACATCCATGTGATGCAGTTCACATTGCTTCGAAGTTGCAATGGCTAGAGCTAGCCTTATGGAGTCCATCTTTGCCACTGGTGCAAAGGTTTCATTGTAGTAAATACCATGTACTTGTGAGTAGCCATTAGCTACCAATATTTCCTTATATTTCAAAGGTGAACCATCAGTATCAAACTTAGTCTTTAAAACCCACTTACATTGAACTAGCTTCCTCCCTGGGGGAAGATCAACCAGTTCCTAAGTGTTGTTCTTGTGGAGCGAGCTGAATTTTTATTTCATGGCTGTTTTCCATATTGGATCATGTGCTGAATATTCATATGTCTGTGGGTCTGATTCAACCATCAGATATCTCTTCTCAGCAAATAGAGTATCTTTGACACAAAGGGCACTCTCAAATTGATATATTGTCCTCATAGTGTCACTAGGATTTCCAGCTAGATCCCTAGCTGCATGAATGGTATTTGATTCAAATTATGGTATTGTAGGAATGTTAGTATCTGCATTAAAATTATAATTATCAAACATATCAGAATCAGAAAACTCATTACTCTCTCCACTTACAATCAATGGATCTGGTGGTGAAGAAGACTCTCCAACTTCAACTGCTACTAAAGGCTCTTCTTGGAACTGAACACATCTTTCAATGAAAGATTTGTTAGTGATCAAGCTGACCTGCTTGTACCCTTTTTAATATTCAGAATACCCAAAAAATAGGAACTCTTGGCTTTGGGGCTGCAAATCCTTTCTCTTTTTAGTTGGAATTCTAGCCCAAGCCTTTGAGCCAAAAATCTTGAAATTGGTCACATCTGGCTTGTGCCCACTCCAAACTTCGAAAGGAGTCATACCATAAAGATGCTTATGAGGCACCCTTTTTTGGATGTAGGATGCACAGTTTATAGCCTCAACCCAAAACTTTGGTGGCAACGTATTAGCCTCCATCATGCAGGTTGCCATCTCCTTCAGTGATTTGTTCTTTCTCTCAGAAACACCATTGTGCTATGGTGTGTAAGGGATTGAATGTTGCATATGAATACCTGCATCTTTACAGTACTGAATGAACTTAGACTTGACATACTCACCACCATTTTTATATCTGAGGATCTTGAGTTTCCTTGCAGACTGGTTTTCAACGAAGGCTCTAAAGACTTTGAAGAGGTCAAAAACTTCAGACTTATGCTTTAGGAAGTGAACCCAACAATACCTGGAAAATTCATCTATGAAGGCCAGTTCATATTTGGATTGAATCATGGACATATGAGGGAATGTGCTAGCAATGTCACTATGGATCAGCTCAAGAGGTACAGAGGTTCTCTCATACTTGTGCTCTGGATGTTTTCCTAGGATACAACCTTGACAGACTCCCTTAAGAAACTTGATCTTTGGTAACCCTATGACCATATCGTTTTCACTCAAATAAAAAATATACCTATATTTAGCATGGGCAAATATTTCATGCCAAATATTTCTTGCTTTGTTAGCAGGAATCAGAAGAGAAGAGAGGTTTGAGTAGGGTAGAAAATGGGAAAAATTATATACCTTTGAAGTGTGATCAACAACACCTTTTGCTATGACTTTCGAATGTGATTTCAATATCATCACGGGAGAAGATGACCTTATTTGGAGACGAAATATGAGTCATCTCATACACTGAAAATAGATTAGAGGCAAGAAATAGAACATACAATACATTATTGAACTTACTATGGTCAAGATCAATCCTTCCCTTCCCCAAACTGTCAGTGAGAGAGTCATCTCCAAACACTATTGGTGGACCTTTCGACATGTCAAGAGAGGAGAATGTATCTTTTGTTGAAACCATGTTTCTAGAAGCTCGAAAGTGTATGATGAAGCTAGGTGAACTTGATGTTCTAGCAACCAAAGCATGTACTCTCTCTTCGGTCTCTGAAGTTGATCCTCCTTCCCTCTTCTTTGAGCAATCATGAAGGGAGATGTTATTCTTCTCTAGGAGTCGGGTCAACATGTAAATTTGCTTCTTCACACAAGAACTATCAGGATAATATCCCTTACTGCAGTATGTACAATTGCTCATTTCTCCTTTGTTATTCTTCTTCTAGGAGTTATTTTTGGAACCTTGGGGCTCCTCTTGAGACTTCTTCTTGTCTCTCTTTTGCTCAGGTGGATTTGTAGCTTTTTTATTGCTTTTTGAATCCACCCCTGAATCTCCAGCAAGCAAAGCTTTGTCTTTGGAAGGTTTGATGGTTGCCATGATCACCAACTTATCTTGCTCTTCTGTGAGGGATTCCATGAACCATACAAGCTTAGGCATATTCTAGGATTGATCTGTCAACTTGGTGGCATGGAAGGCAAAAAAAAACACTAAATAGTGAGGACCAAGATTGGAGAGTATGGCCAAGGCTATTTTCTCTTCCTTCTTTTGGATCCCACGATGTTTCAACTGCAAAACAAGGACCTTAAAATTGGAAAAGTAGAGTTGAAATGATTCAAAGCTACTAGGAATCAAGGAGATCAGCTCATTATTGATTTGATGTCCTCTCATCTCATCTTTATTTCCAAAAATATGTTCTAGCTTCTCCCATACTTCATTAGATGATGTCAATCGATCAAGATGGAAGAGGAGGTCTCTTGAAATGCTTAGACACAAAAGACCACAGGTCTCATCCCTCCTATTGTGCCATTTAATTTTATCTGCGGCTACATTGGGCTCTATGTCAGTTGCCATAGTCACCCTGTAGAGACCTTTCTCTCTCAACAATATCTCCATCTCAGCATTCCACTTGAAAAAATTGAATGCAGTCAAGATGATCTTTTGAGATTGGTCCATAGATCAGAAACTGTGCCCTCCATTCAACAGAATGCACTCCCAGTCAATGGTGTCAAACCTGCAATAAAAATTTGGAAGGAGAGAAATTGATCTACAAAGTCTCTGATACCATGTGGAAATTTACCCCAAGAGATCGAACAATTACACTCACAAAATTGCTAATCAAACATGCAAAATTAACACCAAAGGAGACTAAAATTGGAGCATAACACTAATATGTATACAATAAGTGTACAATAGCCAAACTTATGAAGTAATAGGATGTTGTAATATGTAATTACATGAGAGAATCAAATGCATAAATATTCCATTTGAAATAGTAAAAAAACAGGCGTACCAAAACTAGTCAAATCCCCCATAGATGCATAAAGTATTTTCCAAATATAGGTAGATGCTCACGAATTGGCTAAGTGAAGTGGGAAAGCTAAAGAGGTATGGAAAGAAAACTCATACATTCTTTTATTTAGAGAAAAGGAGGGAGGATGATGTGGGAAAAAAACAAGGAAACTACACCTAGTCTAGCTTTTCCTTTTTCCTTAATTCAGAAATAAAACAAGGAAAGCTTTTCAGAAAAAGAAGACATGCCCTTTAGAGAATCTAGAATAAATATGACATGCTAAATTAGGTTTCGAGGATAATTCCCAAGTGCTTCCTGACTCTGTTATATTTTTATCATTTAAGCAATATAATCTTAGGATCTTATATGAGAGAATAACATGCACACCAATAAACACAAGAGACAGGAGACACAGATAATTTTATTTGGGGAAAAAATAAAGGAGAAAACCCCACAACTTCCTTAGAGATATAATGAGCACCAATGGCAGCAGTAAAATCCCAAAGATAGAAAAGATGATTTCCACAATTTTTCTCTCTCTCTCACTTGAGAGAGCTTCTTCTCTCTCACTCATGCACCCCAATGAGTGAGTGTGCATGCAATAAATAGAGAGGCTCACTCTCTATTTATATTCTTTCATTAACTTAATGTTTACTCCAACAAGTCGGCCCCACTTAAAAATTACTTACTAGAGCCGACATGTCTAGGAGAGTCTAGTAACCCTAGTGCCCCACAACTATGGGGAATTTTCCCTCTGATCAAAAAGGAGGGTTAACCTTGACTCAATTGTGGGGACTATTGCCCCAAATTACAATGGAGGGTTAACCTCAATGAATTTACATGACTTGTTTGCATTATTGAATCTCTCGATCGGAACATCGGGGAATGACATGACTCAATTACATTACAGATACTTCTCAGAATAAACATTGGGGTACAATACATAAGATATACAAGTGAATACCTTCCGAGGTTACAAATACATCAACCCTCACTCTTAACTAGGAAGGTATTCTCTCAACACAATTTATCAGCAGAATTCTTCTTCTCTGTATCATCTGGATCATCATCAAGTCATCTTCATCTTCAAGTCATATTCATCCAGTATGGATCATCACTATATTTGGATCATCAGTGAATCATCATCGAGTCTACATAATCGCTTGATCTAGAGCATCAATCAATCATCATCAAGTCTAGATCATCACTTGATCTGGAGCATCACTGGATCATCATCAATTCTGGATCATCACTTGATCTAGATCATCACTGGATCATCATCAAGTCTAGATCATCACGGGATCATCATCAAGTCTAGATGATCACTTGATCTAGATCATCATCAAGTCTGGATCATCATCATCATCACTGCTTCCACTATCTCAATCAAATGGTGCTAAATCTTCATTCTTCTCATCACAGGAAGTTCTATAGAGCCAACCATTTTTCATGCTAGTTGTAGTCCTAGCCTCCAGGTAGGTATTCAATATCTTCAACACTTATATCTCACCATGGAATGAACCATGTTAGAAAGGCCCATCCAGCACTTACATCTGACCATGGGAGGAACAAATCCAAGAACCATGTCAGAAAGGCGCACCCATCACTCACATCTAGCCATGGGAGGAACACATCCAAAACCCATGTTAGAAAGGCCCTGCACTTACATCTGACCATGTGAGAAAACACCACATCAGAATGGATTTGCACTTATATCTGACCATGTGAGAACACAGTTCATCAGAATGGCTCTGCACTTATATCTGACCATGTGAGAACACATCGCATTAGAATGGATATGCACTTATATCCAATCTCATCTTTTCAAAAAGGCTCTGCACTTACATCTGACCTCATCTTGTCAGAAAGGCTCTACATTGATCATGTGGGAACACATCCCACAATCACATCAGAATATCTCTGCACTTATATCTGATCATGTGGTAACACATCCCTCAATCACATCATGAATGGATCTACACTGATCATGTGGTAACACAACCCACAATCACATCAGAATGTATCTGCATTGATCATGTGGCAACGCAACCCACATTCACATCGGAGCATATCTGGACTTACATATCACCATGTGAAGCTCAATCTTCCACCATGTTAGAAGAGCCACAACATTTACATCTTACCATGGAAGGAACCCAATCCTCTCACCATGTCAGAAGGGCTCATGGACTCATCACTTCCCCTTGGAAGGAACCTTGATCTGGAGAACACCAAGATTCTCCCTGAAGTAATCAAACTTCACTTTGGCCACTTATGGCATAGAATCACATTAAGGCTAATTAAATCGAAGGATAACCTACAAGCTTCGCCAAGACCTATTACATCTGAGGACAACCTACAGGACGGATTACATCTGAGCAACCTACGAGCTTTGCCAGGATTTATGCTCAGACAACCTGTCTCACCAGCTATGCTAAAACTCCCTCTTTCAAGAGATATCGATCTGGATCACATACTAGAGCTTCACTACTCGTATTTATATCATACAAAAAAGCAAGCCAGATCAATCAAATCAAATAGTAGTTTGCAAAATAAACATACTACCTCCCAAATGGCAAGTGGCAACATATTTTTCCTCAGCTATACGTAGTGCCATGCAGGACTGCTTCCTGCTACACCAAGAAATGCTCAGGCCTATAAATAGCAATGTCTTCCCAATATGAATCCATATAACCCTCTAGGTTAATATTTAGATTCATATCATACTTGGGCCCATAATCAACTATACCCTTTAGGTACCTTGCTGCATTCCTTACAATCATTAGGTGAACATGTCTCAATGTGTTCACAGCAAAGCAACTATCTGGTCTCATATTCGTCAGGTACATAAAGGAACAAATCATCGACTTTGATGAAGAAACACTCGATATCTTTAGGTTCAATGCCATAGGTATGGTTATGGACATGCATTCCATCATCATGAACTTCTTCAGTATGTCTACTGCATACTTTCCTTGTCCACACCTCCATGCCTAGAATGTAGTGCATCATCCCCAAGTCCTTGATCTTGAACTTGGAAGCAAGTATTCTTCTTGATTTCCTCTTTTCTGTCAGGAAGAAGTCATTGACATGTAACAAGATAATCACTGGTCTTCCACCTTCAATCTTGAAGCAAAGGTAAGTCCTAGAGTCATCACTAATCTGTCCATCCTATTGTACCATGTCAAACCTCATGATCTTTTGCAGTCACTCCCTCTGAAGTGGAGCATCATTCTCCCTCTGTCTCTGTAGTAAAACATTCTATACCAGAGTGACAAGTAGCTTCCTCTGCTACTAATATTCTATGTATCCATCTAGGTTCACTGGATACCAAGATCGACTATCTTGAACCTTTTCAAAAGTTCTTCTCACACCCATATGTGAGCTTTTCATCCTCTATAGGATTTCATTTTCAACCTTGTAGAAAAGGTTAAGATCTTCATAAAGCTCCTCATGTATGTGTTATCCCATGGGTGTCTTCTGAGCTCGTACAAGGCGTTCTTTCATTTGCACACATGATTCTACTTGTTGTGTGACTTCACTTCTAGTGGCTGCAAATGTCTCTTCGTAGTCTATGCCTTCTTTCCATGAGAAGCCTCATGCTACAAATCCTACCTTGTATCGCACAATGTTTCCATCTATTGCATGATGGAACTATGAACTTCCCTTCAGGTCTTGATACTGCATCCTAGACATCATTCTTCTTGAACTGGTCTTCCCTTTATTCTTGGCTACTTCTTCATAGATGGAAGGTTCTGCATCGATTATTTCACTACATTCGTCATATTATTCTTCATTCTTGGATTATTTCTTGAACTGTCATCACTTGTTCTTCGGAACAAGTCTCGTCCTTCTTTTATTGTAGGTGATTGTACGCGATTTTTCCTACAAGTCAAATGCATCAGTTGTATGATTAGAACCATTTCATAATTCATATTCATAATGGTAAATTCTTATGCATAAATATATAATCATGCAACTATTTTAGCCAATACAAAATTCATCCATATCTCACGGAAACTTTCTAGATGCCTTCCATCTCTACCGGGACAAAATTGAGATTGTGCACTAATCCAATATGTCAGCAATGAGGTTTCATTCTAGATAAGTAGAAATGAAGAGTTGTATAGCACGATGAGGTACTTACCCATCACATGCATGTTAGTAGTATACTGTCATTAATGCAAACATTCTATCATGCATAATACATCAAGTGAATATAAACAAATGCATAACAAAACAATATCATGAAAAGACAATTGAATACTAATCTTTATTTGTTTTGTGGGTATACTCCTTCTTTCATGTTCATTATCTTCTTCATTCATAATAACATCATTTATTACCCAAATGCTAAGATGGATAAGATTTTTTTCAAGAATTGAGTTCTTCATATTCCTCATCGCTTGAGGTATCTTCGTGAGAGCTTGATTTTTAGTTGCTCCCATTTCCTCTTCTCTTATTATGAGTTGAGCTTCTTCTGTGTGCACTCTTCCTAGAGTCTGCTGAAGGTAATCACTTCCTTTTGGAAAAAATTTCTTGAATGAATGAATCCCATGATCCTGGGAGGCCATTCAAGGTAGTTATCACAACTTCTGCATTCTCCACTTCTTCTACTGCTTCAGGTTGTTCTTTGGTTTGAGAGACCCTTGTAAAGTATGACTGTATGGTCTCAGCATTTTGGATCTTCAAATTCTTTAACTGTTTTCTCAAAGTAATATTCCAATTTATGTTTTTCCCTTTAAATATCTTGGTCAAAACATCTCTTTTGGTGTCTTTCGGAAGGAAACTTGTGGTATAAGGTGATCCATGATTGAATTAGCGATTTTAGCCTTATCCCCATCTGGAACTGGAACCTCTCCACTCATGTACATGTCTAATTCATTTTCTTGAGAGAGATCATATACTTCCATGCTTGGAAGTTGTAAACTTCACCAAGCTTATCATCAATATGATTTGATAGATCATTTTGAAATGAGAACCTAAAATGAAAATAGCAAAAGATTAGATCTTACCGATTTGAGGTGTCTGTTTTGGTTCTGGAGCTCGCTGATCTAGGGTTTGTCACAGAAATCATAATTTTAAAAACTTGGAATATTTCATATCTGATTGGATATAAATATATACCTCTTCAAGGAGAGGACTCCAATGTACTCCTTTTCTGAAAATAGTGGAGGGAAGCTCCCAGAACAAGAAGCCCTAGTTTACCAATTTCTTCTGCAGAAATGCCTGATACTATTTCTATGGTATCTCCACAATTTCTAATCCTATATGTATAAAATTGTGTATTGAGGTAGGATAATATATCCTTGTTCCAACACCATAGGTTTCATCAGAATTGGTTTCACCAATTGGCCCTTATGAGCGTTTTTCCAAGGTGACCTGTTTCAAGACTATTCAGAATAGCAAAGTTGTACAGATTGTCACGTGTCACTGTTTCATATTATGGGTTTGAAACATTTACCACATAAATTAAATTCTGTGCCCATTTTGAAACATCTTGAGAAATTTAATGTGGACCTTTTTAGCCCAAGATATAGCAATTATCCTTAGGTGTACTTTTTTGGGAGGAATCCTGGGAGAGGCTGGAACCCTCACTTGGAGGAATCATATCTCCTGGAATATAGAAAATATGAGATTGAAACTTGGACAATGTGTACATCAGGAATTTATCTTCAACCGATGTAAGTTTTGGCACTTGATCCTTCTCCAATATCAAGATATATCAAATCTACCAAACCTTATTAGTTTTAGTATTTTAGGTTTTTTCAGGCCCGGGGTCAGACTAGGGTTTGACTTTCCCAGAGTTTCACCCAACCAAAAATATCGACACAGGTCTCTAAACTTCAATTCTGATGAGGAGAGTAATCCTATGATGAGCTCACTCAAAAATTCCTCTTCTATAAAAATCCCTAATTTCCTGCACCAAAAACTGAAAATGCTCGGAATCAAATTTTGCTTCGACATAAAGATGCACCTTCTTTTGCTGATGGATTGTGGAGAGAGACCCACAAATTAAGAATCCCTAGCTTCTGTAGTTTCATAATGTCTTCTTCTCATGTATGCTATGATACCATGTTATATTTTTATCATTTAAGCAATATGATCTTAGGTTCTTATCTAAGAGAATAACATGCACGTCAATAAACACATGAGACAAGAGACACAAAAATTTTCCTTAGGGAAACCATAAAGGAGGAAACCCCACAACTTCCTCAAAGATAGAATGAGCACCAATGGCAGTAGTAAAAACCCAAAGACAAAAAATATGACCTCCACAGCTATTCTCTCTCTCTCACTTGAGAGAGCTTCTCCTCTCTCACTCATGTGCCCCAATGAGTGAGTGTGTGTGTAATAAATAGAGAGGCTGACTCTCTATTTATATTATTTTGTTCACTTAATGTCCACTCCAACGAGTCATCCCCACTTAACAATTACTTACTGGGGCTGACATCTCTAGGAGAGTCTAATAACCCTAGTGCCCCACAACTGTGGGGACTTTTCCCTTCGATCAATAGGGAGGGTTAACCTTAACTCAATTGTAGGGACTATTGCCCCGAATTGCAATGGAGGGTTATCCTCAATGAATTTACATGACTTGTTTACATTATTGTATCTCTCGATTGGAACAACGAGGCATGACATGATTCAATTACATTACATATATTCTAGGAATAAACATTGGGGTACAATACATAAGATATACAAGTGAATACATTCCGAAGTTACAAATACATCAACAAGTTTTAGCATGTGTTAACTTTTAGGATGTGTAGAAGGAAACTAGCATAGAATGGAATCTAGGAAACTAGGTAATCAGACAAAAATAATTAAATTAATGTCTAATGTAGGTAACTATGGGTTGATAATTCTAAAAAATGACACATACGGGACAGATGTATAAACATAATACTAAGTAGTAAAGAGAAGTACAACATAGTAAGTAAAATACATTAATAATAATGAATGGAAGTAAATGACAGAACGTAAGAACAACTTACGAGTAAATAATGGTACATTAAGTGTACGATATAGTTCCGCAAGTCAGTAATGTTCCATCAAGGTAGATTTTACTAGCCTATAAAAAAATTATTTTCAATTTTTGGGGACATTACAAGTGGTATCAGAGCCCAGTCTCAATACTAAGAGACCTATGGGAGCACCAACCATTTACTGCCACGAAAATAAAATACGATATTAAATTTGTTGCTAAAAGGAAAATTTTATGTTCGTTAAAATTTTTGTAATTTCAGGAAATGTTTACTCAACAGTTCAGTTTATGAACACTGAGGAAGATAAAAACCAGCAACGAAGAATGAACACCCACAACATAGAAGGAGAACTGGTGGTGGAGCTAAATTCTGATATTTTGAAGACTATACACAGTGTTCAAGCAGAATTGTGAAGTCTAAAAGAAGGTAGTCTAAATGAAAGAAAAGAACAACAAGATATAAATAAAGCATTAATAAGAAATATGACAGGTGGAAGCTTGCAGGGTAAGCCTATCGAGTCCACAAACAGTTCCAAAAGAGAACCTTACCATAAACGGGCCAGCAGCCAAAGAGAAGGAGAAAAAGAGGAACGTGCCCCTAAAGCACCGAAAGGATATCATCGTAGTCCTTCCAGTGATGACTCTCTTTCTCCTCCCAAAAAGAAACAAAGAAGCAATGACAGTCTTCAGGGGGAGTTTAGAAAAATAAGAGCCCGAACCTATGAAGGTGAAGTAGTCACCGGGAAGAAGGATGAAGAGTGGTTGCTAGGCATGAGTAAATATGTGTAGGTTCATAACTACTCAAGTGAGATGAGGGCTAGTATTACCATTTATAACTTGAATGGAAAGGAAGCAATATGGTGGAGATATTTAAAACACACCAAGAAAGATGAGCTAAGATAAATACACTGGGATACCTTCCCGAAAATTTTCGAAGAGAAATATATGTCAGAAAGGTTCTTTGATAGAAAAGTGAAAGAGTTTCATGAAATACACATGGGATCCATGACTATGGATTTGTTTATTAACATATTTCTATATTTGTTGCATTATGTACAACACATCAAAGAAGAAAAGGTAAAGATCTACCAGTTCCTAGGATGTCTTCCTCCCAGTTTTTGGGACAAGATTGAATTCGACATGCCTAAGACCTTGGATACCACACTGCATAAAGATAGGCTCTGTTATGGGCATGGACATCGAAGGTAGGAGAACATGAACCGAAATAATGACAAGTATAAGAACTTTTCTGATAACCGCAAACCTGGGTCCAACCCACAGTCATACAAAAAGCCAAATAACAGCTTTCAAGTGAATCAAAACTTTAATAAATCTGGTATGAAGCCTTATACACTAGTTTCTAATGTTAACAAGCCAGTAACAAGAGGAACCAATGCTACCCCACTACAGATCAAGTGTTGGAAATGCAGTGGGCCTCATTATGTCCGAGATTGTAATAGCAAGACCGGTGGGGTCTTGTATAACTTATAGGAAGAACCAAATTTTGAGGACATAGCTGGAACACTACGGATCTATGTAGCATTGGATGGCCGACAGGAAGACCATCAAGCTACAATGGTTGAAATATAAGGTAAGATATTGAACACTTCTATTTCAATACTTATTGATCCCGGTGCTTTTCAGAGCTATGTTTCACCTAAAATTGTTGATGAATGCAACCTAGGAAAATTAAAACATGATAAACCTTGGATGGTTTAGTTAGCCGCAAGTATGAAACATAAAGTTTCAAAAATTGTTAAAGAATGTGAGGTAAACCTGAATGGTTTTCCTATGAAAGTAAACCTAAACATCCTACCTTTAGGATCATACGATGTACTTATCGGCATTGACTAGCTGGAACAACACCATGTCATGCTTGATTGCTTGCACTAGTGTATCTTGTGTACTGATATCCTAGGGAGCCAAGTGAAGGTTTAGGTCATTCCAAAGAAAATTTCTGTAAGGAAAATATCTCCCTTACAAGCGAAGAAATGCGCCAGGAAGGGTTGCCAGTTGTTTGCAGTGAACATCCAAGACATAGAGTCTAATAGAGAGCAACAAATAGAAGACTTCCCCATTCTTGAATAATTCAAGGATGTGTTTCCCAAGGAAATCCCTAGAATACCTCCTAAATGAGACCTATACTTTTCCATCGAACTGATCCCCAGATCAGTTCCAGCTTCCAAATATGCTTACCACATCAATGCACCTGAGTTGGTGGAACTCAAACTGCAGTTACAATAGTTGATATAGAAAGGATAAGGACTTTCAAGTAGGCGATCATGTTTACTTAAAAGTAAAATCAAAATGAATCTCGTTGACCTTGGGTAGGTGCGGTAAGTTAGCACCTAGATTTTGGGGACCTTTTGAAATACTAGCCAAGAAAGGGCGAGTGGCATATGAACTAGCATTACCCATGCATGTAAAACTCCATAATGTTTTCCATGCATCATTGTTAAAGAAATATGTTTATGATACTAAACATGTTGTTGATTGATCCATGTTATAGGTGGAACCTGAAGGGGAGTTTTCACCTGAGCCTACTTATATACTAGACAAGAGAGAGGTGTAGCTTCGGAAGCACAGGATAGTCCAGTTAAAAGCGCAATGGAAAAACTTTGAGGCTGATTAGGCTACTTGGGAGAATGAAGCCACCATGACAAAGGCTTACCCCACCTTGATTCATGATGTCATTCCGAGTCCCTATAACACTAGGGATGGTGTTGTTCTAAGTGGGGAGGG
>LPNX011049575.1:122587-145917 GCA_001517045.1 Pseudotsuga menziesii
CTCATGGGAATGGGATCATAGCTATAATACTGGGAATGCCGTTGCAGATGGGAAATACTTGGGGGATGTGGACACTTTTGATATTGATGGGTCCAACGGAGATATATTGTAGAGTACTCTGAACAAAGGTCACCCAAAGTGGGAATGCTGCCAAACTATTTCTGTGGGGTGGTGTCTAGAGACACCATTGTGGTACGATCTCGTGGATTTTTGGCGAGCCCAACAAAGTAAATTCTTGATGGTGCTTTTAATTTTAGAGAGTTTGAAAGAAAGAAGAAGACTCCAATGGGGACTCTTTTTCGTTGGTAGTATCCTGTGCCCAAAAAAGGATAAAAGTATACATAGGAGAGCTCGCCCATCCTGTAGGGGATGAGAGACTTCTTTACCGTTGGTAGTCCAATCAGGTCGAAAAAGGTTAAACCTATACTGACTAGATGGTTATTCAGATACTTTTATGAGCATGAACGAAACCAAGTTTGATCAACAATCATTTCTTGATGAGAAGGATGGAAAATATCTTAACTACAACCCATGGTGAGGTTTTCCGTAAAGTGCGACCCCTATTCCCAAGAAAGCATAAAACTATGTAGAGGGGAACAATCTTGGCTTGAATATGCCAAGGTGGTCCTTTTCATTTGATGGTCTACATAGTTCACATAAGGAGATAAATGAGACGATGTAGATGCCCTTTCCTATACTTGAATGAGCGGGGAAGGAAGCAGCCGCGCTCGACAATCTTTTCATTATTTTAGGAGTAAAAAAAGAGCTTAAAAGAAACTCTCATATGGTCAACCGATTTGTGGTGGCACAGGTGGTGCCCCATTTCAAGACAGTGGATAGTGCTCCAAAGGTCGTCCACGGAGTATGGATGGAGCAGGTGGCTATTAAACATACCAATACTTGCACAGGATAGATCACAGCAGAGGCATGCGAGTCAGTGCGGCAGAGGCATGCAAACCGAGGTGGATCTTAAATAGAGGTCAGGAAATCTGTGTGTGAGTTGCGGTGGACGGAATTGACTACATGTGATGTGAGTGCAAGTCTGGAGGTAGTTATACACCAAATACATGCAAGAGAAATAGTTTTTCTTCTAGACAATGGTCCAGAGATCCATATAAGGTGCAGTGGACGAGGTAGATGGTTATATGCTAAAATAAAAATGATTTTCCTTAACAGGCGGTGGCCTGAGAGTCCACATGAGTAGCGGTAGGTAAGAGTGATGCAAGTACAGGTTCGCAGACACTTGCATCACCATGTTGTGGCTTGTAAAACGAGGTAACTTCTGGGAAGCGGTCCCAAAATTTGTTTATTAAACATGAGACGATGGTCTCATAAGGAAATGGAAATTTGAGCCTAGAGGTGTGAGAGTTGTCTCAAACTGGTTCTAAGTGACTTTGGATTAACAACTAATGGTGCTGTCACTGACTTGTACTAAAAATGTTGAAAAACAAGAAAAGAAAACGAAGCGACTCATTGGTGATGTTAAGCATAAAATCTCTTGAGGTAGAGCCCATTGCAGGGGTTCTTCAAGAGTTGTCCATCAGAGTCAATAAGGGTGTGTGCCCCTTTTTTGAGGAAATGGTGGATGATGTATGGGCCATACCACATTGAATCAAATTTTCATTTTCCCAACTTGTCATTGGGTTGCTCATAGACTAGAACCATATCGCCTTCGCTAAAGGTGCGAGGGTTCACATGGGAGTCATAATGGGCCTTTGACCGTGTTTTTGCCGCTTCAATGGCTTGGAGGGAAGCTCGACGGTCTTCTATGGTTTGCTCAAGTTGGAGGAATCACTCTTCTAAAGGTGAAGTATCAGGAAGGAGTTCTACCGCAAGGTGGAGGGATAGGATTTGGCACTCTATAGGGAGTACTGATTCAACACCCTATACTAGGCAGAAAGGTGTGAAACCAATTGCTGTTTTTGTGGATGTACGATAAGCCCATAGGGCAGAGAATAGCATGTGATGCCACTTGGTTTTATGGTTTCCCACCATCCTTTGGAGCATTGTTTTGATGATTTTGTTCACTGCTTCAACTTGGCTGTTTCCCTGGGGGTAGTAGGAAGATGAGTACTGGTTTTCAAATTTCAACATGGTTTACAACTCATCCTAAACAACTTCTTGAAAGTGTGTTACATGGTCTGAGACCAATTTTTTAGGAACACCAAATCGTGAAATGACATGGTTGAAGAAGAAGCGTGCCGCTATTTCACTTTTTCAATCAAATGTGGGCATGGCCTCGGCCCACTTAGTGAAGTAATCGACTGCCATAATGATGTATTTATGACCATTGGTCGAGACATGGTTGATTGTCATGAAGGCGATTGCCCATTTGCAAAAGGGCCCGAATGTGACTACAAGGTGTAATGGTGCTGGAGGGGTTCTTGCTTTTGGGGTAAGGAGCTGATAGCTATGACAATGCTTGAATTCCTCTATGCAATAAGAAAAGATGGAAAGCAATAAGTAACTGGCACATAAAATCTTCTGGGTGGTTTACAGACATGAAAGGTGGCCACCACAGGCTTCACTATGACAGTCGTTGAGGATGGTCTCAGCCTCGTCATGGGTGAGGCAACGATGTAGGATGATATCAATGCCCTGATGATATAGAACATCTCCAATCAACAGGTGGTGAATGGCTTGATGTTGGATGCATCGCCTATCCTTGTGGTTTAAGGTAAACTTATGTGTTCGTAAATAAAGAAGGATGTCCCCATACCATGGGTCTTCCATGGATATGATGAATAGGAAATCATCAGGGAGATCATCCTTGGGGGGTGATGACATAGGTAATGGGGTAGATCGATCATGAGCACAGCTAGTGTGAGTGCCTTTATCCATTTTTGGGGAAATGAACTCTAAGTCAAATTATTAGAGGACAACTACCCACTTGGCTGCTCGACCTTGTAGAAGGTGGTGGCTTAAGAGGTACCGCATTAGTTTTGAATCAGCCACTACACAAGTATGGTTTGCGATGATGTAGTGGCACAACTTTTAAGCCAAGAAGATGATGGGAAGGGCCAATTTCTCCTTCGGTGAATATCATAGTGGGGGTCCTGTTAGCTTCTGACTGATGTAGTTAATCACATGCTCATGGTGAGCATCGTATTCTTGGACGAATACTCTAGCAATGGTATTGTCTGAGGCCGACACATAGAGAATGAAATCTCGAGTTAAATCTGGTTTTGAGAGTAAGGGTGTAGAAGCTAGGGATTTCTTCAGTGCATCAAATGATTCCTGTGCTTGCTGATCCCAAACAAAGGGGATTTTTGTGTGGAGCAAGTGAATGAATCTGTAAGATTTTGTTGCATACTCATGTACAAAGAGGAGAAGGAAGTTGGCCTTGCCTTGGAGGATCTGTAGTTGGTGTCGAGCTCTTGGGGAAGGAAGATCAAGGATAGCCTGAACTTTGAGGGGATATACCATTATCCCTTGATGGGATATGATGAATCCAAGTAGACGGCTTGCTAGGACACAGAAAACACACTTAAGGGGATTCAGGTGAATTTTGTACTTCCAGCAACGTAAAAATACTTGCTGCAAGTTGTCTATATGTTGTGCTTTTTTTGGTGATTCAGCAATAAGGTCGTCCAGGTAGACCAACATGATGTGAAATAGGTCGTGGAAACAATATGTCATGGCACATTGGAAGGCGGCTCCATTGTTTTTTAGGCCAAAGGGCATGAATTGATATATAAATATGCCCCATAGGGTTGTGAATGCGGTCTTGTAATGATCTTCTTTCCGGATCTGGATTTGGTTATATCCAAAAAATCCGTCCATGAAGGAAAAGGCCTCATTTCTGGCACACGCATCGATAATTTGATCGATGAAGGGTGTTGGGAAGTTGTCTTTGGGACATGCCCCATTGAGATCATGGAAGTCTGTGCAAACATGGATGGTACCCTATTTTTTATTCATGGGAACATTCTTATAAACCCAAGTGGTGTAGGCAATGGGGTAAATGAAGGAAGCTCTACGCAGCTTCTTTATCTCAGCTTTGATCGAGGCCACTTTGGAAGGATGGATGGGCCATGGTTTTTGGCATATGGGGGCCACATTGGGCCGTGTGTTGATGTGGTGTTACATGATGGATGGCTCTAGCCTGGGAATTTCAGTGTAAGAGCAAGAAAAGATGTCACATAATTCTTTGAAGAGAGATTTATAGGCAATGACTTATTCCGGGGAGCAGGATCCCCCAACAATATTTCTGCAACAACCTCGGGGTTGGTTGAGATGTTGATTTTAATGGTAGGTGAGATGTTGTCCATGTTCCCTTCTTCGAAGGAGTCTAGTGCTGGATTGGGGTTTTTGAACTGGTCGAATTTCCCATGAATGAAATCTTTGGTTTCCACAAAAAACTGGTCTGACTGTGACACGAGATCTTAAGGGAGGAAGAATAAGTAATGGTGCATGTCATCCCATGGGTATTATAGAGCGGTTAAGGCTTCAAGTATCACCTCATCATTATGGAAGCAACAAAGAGACAAGTCTGATGGGTCGTCATTGGTGGGGGAGACAATAGGGTCAGTTGAATTGAACATCATGTAAATGGACATGGTGTCCGAAGAAGGAGGTGGGGGGTGAACTTCTTCGATCAGGGTGATCTCAGATTCAAAGGAATGTTGACAGAGGTCGGCTAAAGCCATTCAAAACTCAGGTAAGTCTTGGCAGTGGTGAGAATAGTGTCCATCCAATCTGCAAAGGGTTTACGCATGGTTTATTCTCAATGACCTGTTTCTCACTATTGGCACGGTTGGAAGTTCAACCACGTTGAGTTTTTCAGTTGTATCCATGGCATCCAAGTGCACATGGATCATTGGAATCTTAGGGCAGTTCTGAGTCAGATGGCCATATTCTTCACAGACAGTGCAAGGTGGGATATGTCGAGGGTCTACTGTAGATTTCATATTCTTTCCCCTGACCCTTTTTGGGTGGGTCGATGCGGGTGTAGGTGCGGTGGTTGGTTTTTGCAAGCTGGGTGGAGGATGAGACTTGACCGCAATGGGTTGCACAGGGGTTAACACTACCTGGGGAATTGGTAGTTGAGCTGGTGGATCAAGATACTACACAGGAATTCCCAATGTAAAGTTGGGTAGGTTTAGGGTGGCCATTACTGGATTGCTCATGACACCAGGTGGGGGGGAAGAGGAACAAAATTGTATGGAATAGAGAGGAGCCCAGATAACTCCCCTGATGGTTATATGTGGGGATGAGGTTGTGGTTGCAGCTACACATAATGCTACAACTGTGGATGCTATTGTGGCTACTGTTGATGTTGCGGCTATGGACGATGTTGTTGTTGTGGTTGGGGTTGTAGCTGCAGTTGTTGTTTGGGTGCAGTGGTGTTGGATGAGAGCATGCACAAGTCCATAGTCTCATTTGGTTTCAGTGGAGGTGACACTAAGGGGAAGGAAGCCATCATGGTGGTATCGGAAAACAACCCAGGGCCCACATTCAATAATGGGGAGGTTGTTATGTTATCAACCATGGTGTTGACTGCAGGGACAACATTGGCATGTGTGGTCATCCCTTATAGATCAATGGTGTTGATGGTAGGGATAATGTTGGTAGGTGCTGTTAGCCCTTACAGATCATGATAAGTCAGTTGATCAACCATCACGATTTTCCTTTCATGGGGGAACATCATGAGATGGAAGATAGTTGATGCTACCGCTCTCATGGTATACATATAACTTCTTCCGAGGAGAAGGTTATAGTCCAATTGAGCATTGAAAACCTCTATGTCAATCAAAACTGTCTTCCCAACTAATGTGATGGGGACATGGGGGAGGATTCCTTGGGATTTAGTGGGATGGCCATCATAATCCCACAGAGTTGTGGAGGATGGTTGCAGAATTGGGGATCCAAGTTTCTTCCATACTAGGGTAGACGTAATGCATGTATATTCCCCCTCATCCACTATGCACTGGTGCACAACCAAATTCCAGATAGACACTAGGATTTCAAAGGCAATTGTTGATGGCATGCACAGTTCTCCATTCTCTGTGTTGAATGTGATCAACTTGGAGTCAGAGGGGTCTACGGCCCCAAGGGAGGCTATTAAGGCTTTCCACTGCATTAGGCAAGTTTTGAGTACCTCAAGAGAAGACATGGTTTTAGGTGTTTGCACCAAATCATCCATGATGCTGTAGCTAACAACGGCTCTAGCTATGGAATTATTGGCAACCCGACATATGGGCGGGTGCAGGAAAGGGGGTAACTGAAGAGGTGCATTGACTATTTTAGACATAGATGCGGATGATGTATCAGTGGGTTCATTGTTGGTCCCATATTGATTTCGTCTAGTTTGTAGATTGACCTCTTCTGTTCTCATAGCTAGTAGGTGGTGGACACCTGTTTTTTCCATGGGAGGTGCCCCTAGAGCATTGGGATTGTGTTGGGGAGGGGTTGCGGTTGCCACCAATCCTTGGACTTGTAATGGGGCTTGAACTAACATAGCAGGAGGTCTGTGTGGTTCCAGGTTCGGTTTGGCTTCATACATTGTGTTGTTGGCATGTTGAACCTCGTTCCTAATGGCCTGCTTAGTGCGACCCATGAAGGGACACTCGAATGTGTAGTGCCCATACACGTCACAGAGTGTGGATGGTTGGTTTGTATGCGACAGGGTGTTGTGTCTCGGTGCATTTGGTTGTGGAGGATTTTGGGCTGGCCCATTTGCTGTGGCATTGTTGGGAGGGTTTGGTTGTTGACCACCTCCCTATGGCCTCCTCTTCAAATTGCGGAAGTTTGGATGCGACGTCCTTTTCTATAGGTGGAGCAAGGTTTTAAGGAACCAATCTAGGAATATCTTGTCATCAAGTTGGATCTTACACAAACTATGGCATCGCCACCACTCATGGATGTGGTCAATTATGTGGGTCGCAGTATTTTGGCAGCAAGATAACAATATCTCCACCCCTTTGTCATATCTGAAGGGGAGTTGGAAATGTTGCAGGAACATGAAATCCAAGGAGTTGAAATATGGGTACCTGGATTGTGGTAGCCCAATGTGCCATTTGGCTGCATCACCTGTGAGGGTGCGTTGGAATAGTCTTAGTCTAATCAAATCATCTACAATTTTGTTTGATGAGAACCATAGATGAAACATCATGATGTGGTTTTGGGGGAACTCGCCTACCTTCCCTTCAAACTTGGGAATATCTGAGGGTAGTTTGGTTGGCATGGGAGGCCAAAAAGTTTGATGGCAGATAGGGTCATTTGTTAACCGAGCCAAATTAGGCAAGTTGAGATGTGCCATGAAAGGGAGGTTTGACCCTAGGTTGATGTGTGATGGGGCAGCCATGGTGGTGGGGTTTGCAGGTGCGTAATGCACCTACATTTGTGGGGGTGCTTGTGGCACCCTTGTAGATGGGATAGTGCCCCCAAGTGTGGTGGGAGGGAAATTGTGGGTGGAAGAGCCACTACACCATGTATGACAGGAGGGGTAGTGTAGGTGGAAGGGGCACTATCCCCATGTATGACATTAGGGGCAATGTAGGTGGAAGGGCCACTACCCCCATATGTTGTAGGTGGGACATCTTGGCTAGTCAATATGGATGGTGACAGCTGACTTATCATGGTTTGCATAACTATGTTGGGGCCACCTGGAGGGTTGTTGGTGATAATTTGTGCTGTGGACATGGCTCCACTAGAAATTGTTATGTCGAAAAATGGATCTGATTTTGCACCAGCCATGGGGCTTGATGGTGCTGTGTGTAGGTCTAGTTCAAACTGATATGGGTTTGAATTTGAATCAAAAGTTGTGTGGCCTTCTGATGGTGTGGGAGGTCATCGAGAATGGTCTCGGCAATGATGGTTGAATGACTTGAACTGTGGTGGTTCGCCTCCTAGGCGTGAGGAAGAGCGTGAGGGATCAATTGTGTTAAATTTGTGTATCAAACTGGTGGAAATGATTTTTTGAACCCCTGTTTCAATGGATTCCTATTGGCCACCAAGATTTCCAGAAGACAACGCTTGGCTTTTTCCTCTTGAGCGTGCTACTCAATTGGTGGGGGTCGTTGCCCATTTCTCTTGGTAATTCCTCTTAGCGGACAACTACTTTGGGGTTCCCGTGGTACTTCTCACAATGAGTTTCTGGGCTGAGCCCAAGTACTTTCCATGGTTAAGGCAGTCAGGGACTTATGTCCTCAAAGACTACATATTTTTAACTTCGAATAAATTTGTAAATTTTACTGGCTCTCTCAGCGTCATGAACTATGTTGGGCTGATTTACATGCTATGGTGTGTATGTCTTTTTGTTTTTATGTTATCTGGTGGCTGCAAATGGTTTATGAATATTTCATAGAGTTCATATCATTGTGGATGAAAGTAGTGAATTGTAATAAAAAATGTTTTAGACATGTACCATTTTTAATCCTGAATTATGATATCCTAACTAGGTGACTACCTTACACCTATATTCTTCTTCAACCAGGAGAAGGTGTTGGGATCTCAACACAATGGGACTAATCCCATCCGTAGATCCATAGGTCACCTTCCAGATGCAAGGTTGGTCAATAGGGAGGATGTTGAGTGCCATGAGAATCCCTCCTTCTCTACCCCCTCTACCTTCCAAGTCACCCATTTTTAGTGGTTTTCGAACAATATTGGGTGAAGTGCCTATTACTATATGAGCTACGCCCTTTGTCTTATCCCAGAATACCCTGAAGGGTGATGACTGGGTAGAGGAGGAAGGGTTAAGCAAGATTGTTGATTTTAAGTAAGTTTTAGTCAAACTATGTTCATTAACCCATTGAGTAATTAATTTACACTTTGTTTTGTGAATGAAATTGACATAAACATAAACATAAATAGAAATAAAATAGTTTGGATGGACAGAGTCGAATGAGGTTCACTGAGAGTCCTTAATTATTAAAAACCCACTTTTGAGTGATAGATCACACTTTTCAGGTCAAATGTGGCGAGGGGGTCACCAAATGTTTCCAGAAACAGGCAAGGGGGTCCTCAGATTTTTCAGACAGAAGCGGGTTGTCTTTCGGAAGGGGGTCACAACTTTCAGGGGTAAATAGGTGACTTGGTAAAACCTGTGAGGCCCAAATGAGTGACTTGGTCCCCTGTCTAGGCCCGATAAGTGCGACCTACTCTGGAAAGTGAAATTGTTTCACCCCAAGTCAGATCCGGCCAACAGTAACCTGTACTGTGGCCAAATGGACTCAGATTTTCCTTGTGGAGGCTCGACAGTAATTGAAAATGTAAATAAACAAGAATTTAAGCTATATTTAGCAGAAAAATTAACCTAGGGAAAAAATAGAACTGAAAACTAAAGCTTTGAAAAATAAACCTAGGGATCCAGTGGGGTCAACCTGGTATGGTAGCCAGTTCTGTAGCAGGGATTTCTCCCTTCCTACAGGGCAGAAATGGCTACCTTCCATCTATAGGATGGAAGGGTAGGTTCCTGGTGGTGAAATGCAATAAAAAAGGACAGAAAATGTAATAGAACAAAAATAAAAGAAATTGATGGAAACCCCTCTGCAAACACTATTAGCGTTTAGCTCCAGCAACCTGCATACAACTGTTAGAATAAAACTACCTGCAAAAACATGTTAAACAATAAACCTGTAAACAAACAATGGATTAGACAAAACCAAATAAAAAATACAGAACAATAATCTATACCTTCTCTTGATGGAATGGGCCACCATGCCCTAGCTCGGAGAAGCACCTCTCTTTGATGGGGGAGCTATGGCTCAATGGAAGATGGAGGAGAGGGAGTGTGGGTGGCTTGAGAGACAAAGGGTCTCAAGGCATCCACTCAGGAAGCATTACAATATGCAAGGGAGAAGTGTTTTGAGAGTGACCCCCACCCTTCTATTTATAGCCTTTTTGGGGGGCTTTTTAGGGTTTTAAGCCCCTGGTTGGGGATTTAGCACCTTTTTTGGGATTTGAGCCCCTTCTACCCTATCGTTAGCTCCTTTTGGGGTTCTTAGCTCCTTTGAGGGGTTTTAGCACCCTTTTCGAGGCTTTAGCCCCTAGGAGAACTATTTAGGCTCGTTTTGGGGGTTTTTAAGCCCTTTTTCGCATTCTTAATCCTTTTTGAGGGTGTGGGGGTCCAATGGGGTGAAATGAGGGTTGTTCATGGGTGTCCTTGGGTGGTGTAGACCATGTAGAGCTGAGTGAAAGATTTTTTAGGTTAACAGATGCCCAAAGATAAATGTTAACAATTGATATATTATTATTATGTAATTTATACATGGAATGTATAAAGACTCAAATATAATTATAATATTAATGATCAAAGAGAAAGAAAAGCTCCATCCAATTATTATTTATTATCTAAAGATAATAAATAGTCCAAAACCTGAAAAGTCTAATTAGGAACTAGTGGAAACTTCCTAAATTAAAATATTAATAATTACCCAACGTAATTTAAAAGGATTAAATAAAGAAACCAAGGTTTCTTGATTTAACTGTCCCTTTGACTGAAAAGTCTATCTATAGAGACTCAAGCCAAGGAAAGTCTTGGGGTTTTGATCTATCATTAAAGGAGTCATTTTTCTGCTTGTTTGCTCTCAAGCAAATTCTTGGAGAACACTTTCCTGGAAGAAAAAAGGAGAACTGATCTAGATCTGATATACTAGATAGGAAACCATACCTGAGGATCTCTAAGCTACTTCCATGTTGGAGTCCAGCTCAGGGAGATCCAAATTAAAACCAGGAATGGTTCCGGGTCATGGTTGGGTGGAACATGGTAGTTACCAAGTGATTTGGTCATCAAAACAGAGGTCATATCTGTCTTAATTTATTAATGTTGGTTATTTAAAGTGTGTAGGTTCAACCATTAAAGGAGCTTCAGAAAATTACAGGTATGAATTCTTAGTATGTCAAGTTCATTTCTAGCATAGATGCTAGCTACTTTAGGTAAATTTTCATATTGTATTTCTAACCCTAGAAATGATTGTTCTATCTATATCATCTAGGATTTACATTTCTTAAATTGTAACCCTAGGCTGAAAATTACACCTCATGCCGTATTCACCTGGGTTTATTCAATTAAGTTAGTTTCTATATTTATCTTCATTACTTAAACTAGGTTTAATGAAAACTAGGTTTTGTTTCAGATTACTATATAGCTGTACTTTTAACCTTGCTTAATTTACTGACATATTTTATTTGTCATTAGAGACATGTTATAGATTAAAATAGATTAATATTAGAACCAAGATCTAAATACATAAATTTACAAACTAGATAACCTAGGGTACTATCTAGAAACTAAACTATTATATATATATATAGATGAAGACATCATACATGAATAAATATGAAAGCATCTATAAATTATTCTACATTTAAATCAAAGATAAACAAACCAATAAAGACCTTTCAAGGTCTGTCTCATTGAAGACAATTTAAATAGAAAAGCATTGCATTAAAAAACACATCATCATAAAAATGAGCAAGAAGTATCGTGACCATCCTTTTGGTCCAAATATTCACATCTAAATCCATAGTCCTAGTAATTAAAATAAATAAAATTATAATTACATCTACAAATAAATCAAAGGTCCCATCTCATAAATCTCATAAACATTAATTATAAATAGAGGTCACGACTTTGACCCTATCAGATCACATCCCAAGTCGTAGGCTTAAATCAAACAACCATATGATTTATGCATAAACATTAACCAACTAAATAACTCACCAAACATTCCATAAAATGAATTAAACACTATATCACACAGTAATCGTTTCATGTATTACGCATATTGAAATCGTATCATAGTCCAAAAAATTACAATGGGGATAGGAATCGAATCCTATGGGAGTACAAGCCCGAACCTCATCCATATCAAATATACAACTCATTACATCCACCATGAACATGGTTTCAACCCTATGTATTTTAAGGCCATGCTATACAACGCGGTATGCGAGCTACATTAATAAAATCAACAATATTAAAATAACAACCCAATACATTGCTACAACAAGTCGTGAGGCTTATGCTTCTTCCCTTGCTTGATAAGCATGTCCACAACCTTAAACCATCTAAGATACATAGACTCCCATTTTAAAGCCTAACTACAGAAACTGAGGCCATCTTGGGCTTGCAACCTGACTTATATATAATCGACATTATATACTAAACCCACGAAATCATTTAAATAGTAAAGAAACCATCTGAAGATATGAGGAACATTCACCCAAGCCATGGATTACCAAATAAAAATAGACAATGTGGATATAATAAACAACCTAACTTTGTTAACGATTTCACCCCACACGCTAATCAACGAAGTATAAACAATAATGAAATCTATTGGAAGCTATCGCAACCACTAAGAGAAAGGCTCAAGCCACATACGACATGGCCTTTACCCCATGCTGTCAAACATTATAGCCTTTTATAAATACTCAACGTGCAGACTATAAAAAAATCCATATGCTCTTTTATAAGCCATCTTAATAAACCATTAAGGTAGCATAAATCCCATCCGCATAGATAGTAAGCATAATAATCATGACCACTTCATAAACGCAAAGTATTTACATTCTGCACAGTAATTCCATCATCACATTCAAGTCCACACAGGCGTGCCAATGGGCTATGGAACCATTGCAATAAATGATGCATCCCATGGCTCAAAACCCCCAAATCTAGCTATGATTTACATAACCCAAAATTAAATACATAGAGCCTCTGAGGACGTAAGTTTGCTCCAGGGACAAAATCACTGTTGATGTATTTGTAAATTCAGAATGTATTCACTTGTATATTTTATTTATTGTACCCTAATGCTTATTTTGAGAAGTATCTGTAATGTAATCAAGTCATGTCATGCACCTATGTTCCTATCAGGAAATTCAATAATGTAAAAATGTCATGTACAGTCATAGAGGGTAACCCTCCCTATTGTTCAAAGGTTAAATTCCTTGTAGTTGTGGGGCCCTAGGGTTATTAGAATCTCCTATGGAATTTTGCCCTAGGTGAGTTAATTTAAGTTAGGGAAATAGTCCCCACAGTTGAGTTAAGGTTAACCCTCCTTATTGATTGGAGGGCAAAGTTCCCATAGTTGTGGGGAACTAGGGTTATTAGAATCTCATAGAGATGTCAGCCCTAGTAAGTAATTGTTAAGTGGGGCCAACTTGTTGAAGTTGACATTAAGTGAATGAAAAAATATAAATAGAGAGTGAGCCTGTTTATTTATCAAACACACACTAACTCATTGGGGTGCATGAGAGAGAGAAGATAAGCTCTCTCAAGTGGGAGAGAGAGAACAACTATGGAGATCATATTTTCTGACTTTGGGTTTTACTGTTGCCATTGGTGCTCATTCTATCTCTGAGGAAGTTACAGGGTTTTCTCCTTTATGGTTTCCCCAAGGAAAATTCTTTGTCTCTCTTGTCTCTTGTGATTTTTGTTGTGCATGTTATTCTCTTAGATAAGATCCTAAGATCATATTACTTAAATGATAAAAATCTAACATGGTATCAGAGCTAACCTAAGAGAAAGACATTGTGTAGTTGCAGAAGATAGGGTTTCTTATTTTTTGGGTCTCTCTCCACAATCCATCAGCAAAAGTATGATAGGCTAACTCTCCATTGAAGGGCACATCTTTTTGTCGAAGCATAATTTGATTCCAAGCATTTTCTGTTTTTGGTGCGGTAAATTAGGGCTTCTTACAGAAGAGGAATGTTTTGAGTGAGCCGATCATAAGATTGATTTCCTCATCAAAATCAAAGTTTATAGACCTGGGTCAATATTTTTGGTTGGGTGAAACTATAGGAAAGTCAAACCCTAGTATGACCCCAAGCCAGAAAAACCCTAAATACTAAAACTGATAAGTTTTGTTACATTCGCTATATCTTGGGATTGAAGAAGTCTCATAGGATGAAACATTGATACGTCAAAAATAAATTCTTGATGTACAATGTTTCCATGTTTCAACTTCCGATTCGATGTATTCTAGGAAATATGATTCCCCTAAGTTAGGGTTCCAACCTCTTCGAGGATTCATCCCTCAATAGGAAACCTAGGGAGAATTTCTATATCTCAGGATACGAAGGTCCAAATGAAATTTATCAAGATGTTCCAGAAAGGGAATGGACTATAATTTCTATGGTACAAGTTTCAGTGCCCAAAGATACAACATTGACACGTGGAAGTCAGTACAACTTTGCTATGCTAAACAATCTTGAAATAGGTCACCTTGGGAAAATGATCTTAAGTACCAATGGGTGAAACCAATTCTGATGAAACCTATGTTGTTAGAACAAGGATCAACTAGAATACCTCAATATCAAATGTAAGACATAGAGGAGCAGTACTTTCAGAGATACTACAGAAACAGTATCAGGAGTTTCTGTAGAACAAATTGGTAAACTAGGGCTTCGTGTTCTGCGAGCTTCCCTCCATTGTTTTTAGAAAAGGAGTATATTGGATAGATCACCTTGAAGAGTTCTATATTTCTATCCAATAATATATAAAATATTCCAAGTTTTGAAAATTAGTGTTTCTTTGACAAACCCTAGATCAACCAGCTCCGGAACCAAGATGGACACCTCAATTCGGTAAGATCTAATCTTTTTCTATTTACAGTTGAGGTTCTCATTTGAAGATGACTAATCACACCAAATTGATGACAAGCTTGGTGAGGCTAAAAAATTCCAAGCATGGAAGTATAGGATCTTACTAGTTCTTGAACGAAATGAATTGGACACCTACATAAGTAGAGAGGTTCCACTTCCAGAGGGAGATGAGTCTAAAATCCTTACACAAGAAGAACTTGGTCAAGGACAAAAAGATAATTGCTGATTTAATCACGGATCACCTTATACCACAAGTGTCTTCCCTAAAGACATCGAAAGAGATGTTTGATTCCTTGACCAATATATTTGAATGGAATAACATAAATTAGAAGATGACCTTAAGAAACCAGTTGAAGGATGTGAAGATCCAAAATGAAAAGACTAGACAGTCATACTTTACAAGGGTCTCTCAAATCAAAGAACAACTTGACGCGATAGAAGAAGAAGTGGAGAATGCAAAATTTGTGATAACCGCCTTAAATGGTCTCCCAGGATCACGGGCTTCATTCATTCGAGGAATGTGTGCTAGAAGGAAGTGATTACTTTCAGCAGACTCTGTGAAGAGCACACACAAGAAGAATCTCGACTCATAATAAGACAAAATAAGATGGGAGCAACTGAAGATCAAGTTCTCACCATCCAAAGAATATCCCTCAAGCGATGAGGAATATGAAGAAATTAACTCTTGTAGAACCTCTTATCCATCTTAGCATTTCGAGAAGAAACGATGTTATTAAGAATGAAGAAGATGATGAAGCTGAAGGCTCAAGGAGTATACCTACGAAACAAATAAAGATAAGTATTCAATTGTCATTTCATGATATTGTTTTTGTTATGCATTTGTTAATATTTAGTTGATGTATTATGCATGATAGAATGTTTGCATTAATGACAGTATACTGCTAATATGCATGTGATGGGTAAGTAGCTCATGGTGCTATACAACTTTCCATTTCTACTTATCTAGAATGAAACATCTTTGCTGACATATTGGATTAGTGCACAATCTCAATGGTGTCCTGGTAGAGATGGAAGGCATCTAGAAAGTTTCTGTGAGATATGGATGAATGTTGTATTGGCTAAAATAGTTGCCTGATCATATATTTATGCATAAGAATTTGCCATTATAAATTTCCCCTTAAAATATTTCTAACCATACAAATGCATTTGACTTGTAGGAAAGATCACATACGTAATCACCTACAAGAAAAGAAGCATGAGACTTGTTCCAAAGAACAAGTGACGACAGGTAAAGAAGAATATGATGGTACTTTCAAAGAGTTCAAGAGGCCTTAGACATAGTGCATTTATGTGACACTGTTGAGTGACATCATTGATGCAGAGCCTTCGAGCTATGAAGAAGTAGCCAAGAATAAAGGGAAGGAGAGTGGTAGGTCAAGAAGAATGATGTCTAGGATGCAAAATTGAGACCTGAAGGGAAGTCTATAGTATATTTTATATGGATCTACAAGATCTAGAATGCAGTAGATGATAACATCATGGTATACAAGGCAAGATTCGTAGCACGAGGCTTCTCATGGAAAGAAGGCATAGAATATGAAGAGACATTTGCATTCAGTGGGAGTTGAGGCACATGACATGCAGACTCATGTGTGCAAATTAAAGAAGACATTGTACAAGCTCAGAAGACACCCATGGGATTATACATACATGAGAAGCTTGAAGAATATGAAAAGCTCATAGATAGTTGCGAGAAGAACATTTGAAAAGATTCAATAGAGAGGATCTTGGTATCAGGTGACCCTAGATGGATTCCATGAATACTAGTAGCAAAGGAATCTACTTGTCACTCCAGTACAAAATGTTTCAGTGCATAGAGTATGAAAGATAGAGGGAGAATGATACTCCACTTCAGAGGGAGTCACTACGGAAGATCTTGAGGTTCAACATGGTACTACAGGATGGAGAACTTATTGTTGGCTCTAGGATTTACTGAAAGTAAAACAAATTTCAACCTTTAGTTCAAGGTTGAAATGGGAAGAATAGTGACACTCCTGTTGTATGTAGATGATCTGTTTGTAACAAGTATGGATGGGTTGATTGCTGATACAAAGAGGAAGCTTGTTGCCGAGTTTGAAATGAAGGACTTGGGTATGATGCACTATTTTCTAGGAATGGAAGTATTGTAGAATGCAGATGGAATCTCCCTAGGACAAGGGAAGTATGTAGTAGAGATCCTGAAGAGGTTTGGAAGGATGAACAGCAAGGCCATGACCACACTCATGGAATCGAATATGAAGTTTCTAAGTGATGCTTCATCAGATACGGTTGATGCTACGATGTATCGTCAGATGATTGGGTCCTTGATTTACCTGATGAATACAAGACCATATATTTTCTTTGCTGTGAACACCTTAACCCAGTTCCTGGCGGATCCGAGACATGTTCACTTGATTGCTGCAAAGCATATTCTAAGGTACCTAAAGGGTACAGTTGGTTATGGGCTCAAGTATAAGGCTGATCAGAAGATTAACCTGGAAGGTTATGTTGATTCAGATTGGGTAGGCAGTGCCATCAATAGAAAGAGCACTTCAAGGTGCTGCTTCAATATGGGATCAGGTATGATCTCTTGGTTTAGAAGGAAATAGTCTTGCGCAGAATTGAGTAGAGATGAAGTAGAGTATGTTGTAACTTGTTCATCTAGTTGTGAGGCAATATGGATGAGGAAGCTACTACGTGATTTATTTGATCTCCAGTTGGATGCTACTTGTATATATTGTGACAACTAGAGTTGTGTGAATTTGTCTAAGAACCCAGTGTTCCATGACAAGTTGAAGCATATCGAGATCAAATATCACTATATCAGGGATATGGTGAAGAGAGGAGTAGTGAAGCTCCAGTATGTTGTGACGGATGAACATATAGCTGATGTGGTGACTAAGCCATTGGCCAGAGTGAAGTTTGAGTACTTCAGGGAGAAGCTTGGTGTTCTCTAGATCAAGGTTCCCTCCAAGGGGAAGTGATGAGTCTGTGAGCCATTCTGACATGGTGAGAGGATTGGTTCCTTCCATGGTCAAATGTAAGTGCTGATCCATTCTAAGGTGACTGTGGGATGTATTCCCACATGATCAGATATAAGCATTGAAGGCCATTCTCTGGGAGAATGGAGGCACCTGGTCAGTTACTAGGAATACTCAGCTTGGAACTGAGGGCCATTCTAATGTGACTGTCGGATGTGTTCCCACATGATCATATGTAAGTGCAGATCCATTATGATGTAACTGTGATATGTGTCCCCACATGATCAAATGTAAGTGCAGGTCCATTCTGATGTGATTGTGGGATGTGTTCCCACATGATTAGATGTAAGTGCAGAGCCATTTTGATGTGACTGTGGGATGTGTTCCCACATGATTAGATGTAAGTGTAGAGCCATTATGAGGAGACTATGGGATGTGTTTTCACATGATCAGATATAAGTGATGAGCCCTTCTAGTATGGAAGCAGGATGTGCTCCCCACATGGATGGATATAAGTGTTAAGACCTTCTACCATGGATGCGGGATGTGTTCCCCACATGGATGGATATAAGTGCTGAGAATTTCTGACATGGTTCTTGGATGTGTTCCTCCCATGGTCAGATATAAGTGTTGATACCTTCTAACATGGTTCTTGGATGTGTTCCTCCCATGGTAAGATATAAGTGCTGAGCCTTTTTGATATGGTTCTTAGATGTGTTCCTCCCATGATTGGATGTGAGTGCTGAGCTTTCCGGTATGGTTCTTGGATGTGTTACTCCCATGATCAGATGTGAGTGTTGGGCCTTTCTGACATGGTTCTTGGATGTGTTCCTCCCATGGTCAGATGTGAGTGATGGGTGTGCCTTTATGACATGGATGTTGGATGTGTTACTCTCATGGTTAGATTTAAGTGCTCGGTGGACCATTCTGACTTAGGGTCAGATATAAGCACTAAAGAAGACCTACATGGAGGATAGGCCTATAACCAACATGAAAAAGGGTTGGTTTTGTAGAAATTCCTATGACGAGAAGATTCGAGAGATAGCACCAATGATGATGACCTAGTGATGATCCAGATTGAGTGATGATCCAGATCTAGAGATGATGATCTAGCAATGATGATCCAGATCCAGTGATGATGATCCAGCAGTGATGATCCAAATCGAGTGATCATCCATATCTAGTAATGAAGATGACTTGAAGATGAAGATGAATTGAAGATGAAGATGATGAGAACTTGATGATAATCCAATATATATAGAGAAGAAGACCTATGCGGATAAATTGTATCGAGAGAATACCTTCCTAGTTAAGAGGGAGCGTTGATGTATTTGTAACTTTGGAATGTATTCACTTGTATATTTTATGTATTGTACCCTGATGTTTATTTTGGGAAGTATCTGTAATGTAATTGAGTCATGCCATGCCTCAATGTTCCTATCGAGAGATTCAATAATGTAAAAAAGTCATGTAAAGTCATAGAGGGTAACCCTCCCTATTGTTCAAGGGTTAATTTCCCTACAGTTGTGGGGCCCTAGGATTATTAGACTGTCTTAGAGAAGTCGGCCCTAGGTGAGTTAATATAATTCAAGGCAATAGTCCCCATAATTGATTTAAGGTTAACCCTCCTTGTTTATCGGAGGAAAAAGTCCCCATAGTTGTGGGACACTAGGGTTATTAGACTCTCATAGAGATGTCGGCCCTAATAAGTAATTGTTAAGTCGAGATGACTTGTTGAAGTGGACATTAAGTGAACGAAAGAATATAAATAGAGAGTGAGCCTCTTTATTTATCACACACACACTCACTCGTTCGAGTGCATGAGTGAGAGAGAGAGAACAGTTGTGGAGATAATATTTTTTGTATTTGGGTTTTACTGTTGCCATTGGTGCTCATTATATCTCTGAGGAAGTTGTGGGGTTTTCTCCTTTATGGTTTCCCTGAGGAAAAATATTTTTGTCTCTTCTCTCTTCTGATTTTTGCTGTTCATGTTATTATCTCAGATAAGATACTAAGATCATATTTCTAAATGATAAAAATATAAAAAACAACACACCACTAATTTAAAAAACCAAGTCTATTCATTACAAGCCTGAAGGTGAATTCAAACCCCACAAAGAACCCCAAAACCAAACGATGAAAGACCACACAAACATGATGAGGGACAATAAGCACAAGCTTGTTGAAAAGGATTACCTTGCACTTCTCTCATGGTAAAATCCATGAAAGTGCTTGAGCCACACTGCTCTTCCTCATACCTCGACACCTAGAGCCAACTAGTGAAACCATGAGTTAGAAGTATGGCAACGATAGGGGATTCAAAACAAAATGAAAACGCAGGCATGAAACCCAAGGAAAAATCTTAACTTCCAAGTCTAGAGGTCATCTCCATTATTCCTTCGGTGCAGATCCAAAACCAAATCCCGATTGACAAGCGAAATTACCGAACCATCATGAGCCAAGCCTAAGTTTGGGCTTCCACGAAAACCAACGTGCATTAATGGCACCAGCTGGTTTCCATCATCAAAGCTAAAAACCCACTTTTCCATAGTTTTAAATCATTACCAAACGATAGTCTATAGCACCATAAAAATCATCAAACCCCAATGTATATGGTTCAACCATATATTATGTCGCAACCCCCAAATCATATCAGAAGGTTAGCATATTACAAGATTATGTTTAGTGCTTACTCCAGGTATAGTATGCACTAGTACAATGTTTAAACCATAAGGCATACAACAAATAGATAGCATATAAACCATAGGATTAAATCCTTAACCTAATACAATGTGATTTCCCTAAGCTTAATGCTTAGTGAACATGGCATATAAAATATGCCATGTTAAATATTTAACCCTTATAAAAATCAAAGGTCTGGTTTTAAGCCAAGATTGTAACATGCAAATAAGAAAACATAGGAGATGTTAATAGTTTTAATAACATAAACGTAGGATGTAAAATACACTAAGATGTAAACGATGAAATATAAAACCATAATGAAGTATCAGTAATGTACACAAAATTTAGTTGTGATAACTGAATTGACGAGAATAACACTTACCATGTTATAACTCTGAGTTGGTATGGAACCATAACAACCAGCAGTAGGTCCTTTAGGATCAAGAAATTTAGTACTCTTTAAAAATACCATGTCACAAAGTATGAACTACATATGAAATAAAATAGGTGCCTTAGTTCAGTGAAGTAAGTAAGGTTGCAAACAAGTAAACACCTTTACCTCTGAAATCGTCATGGGAGAATGAGTCCCGCCACTCCACCCTCTTTTTTCCACAAACAAAGTTAAGTTAGGACTTTATAAATAAACAAGTATGATTATGCAGAAAGGACAAAGCATTTAAATCCAATAATGAAACATACACGACATATGTATAAACATAAGACTAAGCAGGAAATAGTAGTACAACATCGTAAGTAAAATACATTAATAATAATGACTGAAAGTAAATGACAAAATGTAAGAACATATTACGAGTAAACAGTGGTACATGAAGTGTATGATATAGTTCTGCAAGTCAGTAGTGTTCCATCATGGTAGTTTTTACCAGCCTATAATTTTTTTTATTTTTCGATTTTTGGGGACACTACACACTAGGAGGAAGGAGCAGTTGTATAAGGATGTTTGACAAGTGGAAGCACTAGCATTCACTTTCTATCTATTGTAGGAGAATAATCCTTAAAAAAGGGGTCATGTTTCCTAAGAATACGGAACTGAGTTGGTGGATCATTTAATTCTAAATCTGACCCAAATACCTATGCAATCTTATATAAACCATCAAATTGAGTAGGATCCTCACTACGTATTCTTATTTATGAGAGAATGAGCTTTATGACTGCTACAAACTGAAATTCAGGCACAGAAGGAATTTTATGAGGGGATAGATAATATGCTTTAATGATATAAGTCTGCTACTAAGTGCTAAGCTGCGGAATTTTTCTGTGTGATAGTCTTCATCCTAGTGGTTTAGTGAACAGGATCGCAGGTCCTAAGAAAGTAAATTTTTTTGCCTCAGGAGAAGGTTGGGTGGAACAGTCCCCCATGGGTGTTTCTCCCCTTTCTACATTCTATTCAAGTTTAATTTATATTTAATTCCTAAATTTGTTCTTTCATTTTGAAATATGCTCAGGAACTATAATCATGATGTTTTATAATCTCTTTATCTAGAAACAAAGACACTGCAAACACAACACCCTATCTGATGAAGTTTCCAAGATTTTATTCAAATCCTCATAGGTCATTACATAGATAATATTTTCTTATAAAAGAAATGTGACAAAGGATATTAGTCCAAAACAACAATTCTACATAAAGGTGTTACAAATTTAATGGTTTGAGCATTGAAGAAAATTCTAAGAAAGATGCAAAGCTATCACGGGTTCATATATTACTAACAACATGTACATAAACAATAGAGATCAAAACCAAGTTTTCTTTGTATCAAAGAAAATCACTTGATGAGTGGCCTTACGAATGAAAACCCAACTCTGCCATTTTGATTACACATCAGAACAACATAACTGTATTTAGAGTGGCTTCAAAGCCCAAATACAAAATCGACATAGTAAGACTCTTGGCCACGATTTTGAAATAGTAAATAAACTAAGAAAAAGTCTATATTGTAGATTAAATTTCTAGAATCGAAATAGAAGTACGTCAAACCCTATTTTTACCAAAAGGAAAGTGGCATAATCACAAGAATCCACAGACAATGATTCTTTACATCTTTGGAAAAATACAAAGCTACTTAAATAGTGAAATAAAAAGAGTTACAATATCGAAACTCTCACTATCCTTACATAATAAACAAGTTTTAAAACCAACAAAGTATTACAGAGTGGCATAGTCATATAGATGACTCCATGGGTAATACAAATTCTATTAGAATGAATATCCATATAATACCAAAGTGATTTATCCCTTCCAGAGAACCAACATAGAGTGGAAAGAAAACCCAACACCATAAAAACACACCAAAAGACCTAGTTGTTTCCTCAAGAGCAACACAAGGTAATGACATGGGTCTTACAAGTAAAAAGGGGAGTTTTAAAGGCCAGTATCCCATACACACCTCATTGTAGAGTTGTGTTGCACAAAAATACATTACTTTGTAAGTTAAAACTTTTGTTGTTTAAAATAGTGGTATAAAAGAAAAAGAACAATGTTGAAGTTATAGTTACCTTCTTGGCTTTCAAGTGCACACAATCATCACTAAAGAGAAGCTTGCAATTTCCATTAACGAATGAATCAAGGATAGATGGGTGTAGAAGGTGACAGGGGTCAGGTTTGGTGGTTCCTTCACCTATGGTTTTAGAAAATGGAGTAGCGAGGGAAAGTAGCTAAAGGCCCTTGGAGAAAATGAAGGAACTATTAATTTCTTCCAGAACCCTAACGAAATGACCAGAGCATTCAAGACTCATTAGAACCTATATGTTTTTAAAAAATCATATGTTTATGATAGATGGAGTTTAGGTCAATTACACATGGTCTGAGAGGACGAAATTTTATGACTCATACCCCTCCTGTCTCCATCACACTTAAGTGAACCGGTGTGTCGGTACAAAGGACAAGATACTAGTCAAAATATCCACGAATGACTATGCATAGAATATTGTTGATGTATATGTAACTTCAGAATGTATTCTTCTATATATTTCATATATTGTAACCCAATGTTTATTCCGGGATGTTTCTATTATGTGTTTGAGTCATGTGGTCATGCCCCGATGTTCCGATCGGGAGGATTAATAATGTAAACAAGTCATATCAAGTCA
>LPNX011049575.1:149646-227647 GCA_001517045.1 Pseudotsuga menziesii
GATGAGATTGAGAGCCATTCTGATGAGTAGGTCATATGTAAGGCTTGTTCCATTTTGTTCATGGCTAAAAGATTTAGTTCCTTCCATGTCAGATGTAAGTGCAGAAATCTCTCTTCATTATGGTTGAGAGTCTTCCATCATTAGATGGGATTGTGCCATTCTGACGAGCATGTCAGATGTAAGGGCAGAGCCATTCTGTACATGGCTAAAGGATTTAGTTCCTTCCATGGCAGATGTAAGTCCAGAAATCTCTCCTCGTTGGAGTTGAGAGTCTTCCATCATTAGATGGGATTGTGCCATTCTGACGAGCAGGTCAGATGTAAGGGCAGAGCCATTCTGTTCATGGCTAAAGGATTTAGTTCCTTCCATGTCAGATATAAGTGCTGGCCATTCTGTCGAGTAGGATAGATGTAAGGGCAACTACCATTCTAGGAATGGAGGCACCTGGTCAGTTACCAGGAACACTCAGTCAGGTTGTGAAAATGAGCATGTAATCAATCCTGGGAGATTTGCAGATGGTCTTTCGAGGTTTTTCCTATGGCATGTAATTCAGTGCCCTGGGACATCTGGCAAATGCTCTTTCGAGGTTTTGCTCTGGGATGGCATGTAATCATCCCTGGGAGATCCTATAGGTTGGGCTGTGTGCCCATAATCAGTCCTGGGATGCTCTTGCGAGGTTTTGCCATGACCACATGTAATCAACCCTGGGAGATCCTATAGGTTGGGCTGTGTGCCCGTAATCAGTCCTGGGATGCTCTTGCAAGGTTTTGTGGTGAGGTCACATGTAATCAACCCTGGGAGATCCTATAGGTTGGGTTGTGTGCCCTTAATCAGTCCTGGGATGCTCTTGCGAGGTTTTGCGATGACCACATGTAATCAGCCCTGGGAGATCCTATAGGTTGGGCTGTGTGCCCGTAATCAGTCCTAGGATGCTCTTGCGAGGTTTTGTGGTGAGGTCACATGTAATCAGCCCTGGGAGATCCTATAGGTTGGGCTGTGTGCCCGTAATCAGTCCTAGGATGCTCTTGCGAGGTTTTGTGGTGAGGTCACATGTAATCAACCCTGGGAGATCCTATAGGTTGGGCTGTGTGCCTGTAATCAGTCCTGGGATGCTCTTTAGAGGTTTTGTGACACACATAATAAGTCTTGAGGATTCTCCAGTATGGCCAGTGATGATGAAGACCTGAAGGTGGTGGGCCTACATCCATCATGAGATAGGGATGGCTCTGTAAAACTTCCTATGACGAGATAGTACACACTTGATGATGACCAGTGGAGATCCAGATCGAGCTATGATCTAGATCCTGTCCAGAGAGATGATCCAGATCGAGTGATGATCCAGATCCAGCAGTGATGATCCAGATCCTGTCCAGAGAGATGATCCAGATCCAGTCCAGTGATGTTGATCCAGATCGAGTGATGATCTAGATCCAGTGATGCCATTTTATGATGATCTAGATCGAGAGATGATCCAGATCTAGATGACTTGAAGACAAAGATGACTTGAAGATGAAGATGACTCAGATGATCCAGTTAAAGCAGAGAAGAAGACCAGTGCTGAAAAAATGTGTCGAAAGAATACCTTCCTAGTCAAGAGGGAGTGTTGATGTATATGTAACTTCGGAATGTATTCTTCTATATATTTCATATATTGTAACCTGATGTTTATTCCGGGATGTTTCTATTATGTGTTTGAGTCATGTGGTCATGCCCCGATGTTCCGATCGGGAGGATTAATAATGTAAACAAGTCATATCAAGTCATTAGGTAAGTCCCCATAGTTTAGGGGTACTTGGGTTATTATACACTAATTAAGGTGTAGGCTCAAGTAATTAATTATAAGTTAAGCCTACATGGTTGAGTGCACTTCAAGTCAACGGAAGAATATAAATAGAGAGTGAGAGTCTCTCTATTTATCACTTGTGACTTAGCTCTCTTGCTCTCTCAAGTGTGGCGCACTTTTGGAGAAGGAAATTCTTGGGCTTGACAGAAGACAGAAGGCTGCTGTTGTGAAGGGAGGTCATCTTACTATTTTGGGTTCACATCTTGTGGTGATACTATCTTAGAGGAAGTTGAGGGGTTTTCTCCATTTATGGTTTCCCCTCCTAAAATCTTTGTGTCTCTTGTCTCTTGTGATGTGCTTATGTGATTGATGTGCTTGTTATTCTCTAAGTGAAAAGATCTTATCATAATGCTAGCTTAAATGATGAAAAACTAACAAATATTATCATCCATATATATAGTTCAATGATAAACAAGCATTATCGCTGTCAAATAATATAAACTTGGGTAAATAAAATCTTGTGTATATAAACATTTAAACCTGAAAAAAAAAAATAGATTTGTTATAAGGTACCTAGATTAGGAATTTTAAAGTGTTTTATTAAAAGGATAAAAATGGTTTGGGTATAGATCCTTGTCCAAACCTTAGGTTTCCTTTCTTTGTCCTTTATTGTGTCTTAGCATAGATTTTGTTCTTTAATTGTAGTGTCGAGGTACCTCATCACCTGTACATAGTAAAACAGAGTTTCATGCATTAGTCGTAATGACTAAGTAAGACCATGACCCATCCCTTGTGCAGCTCAAGAGTAGAATCAAACAAATGATAACGACAAACTGTCAAGTTCAACCATATCCCTTAAGTCAAGTTTTTTATGTCACAAAGTACGTGATAACAATATTTCACAAAGTAAAGAAATTTGATAATATCTTAAATACATGTCTCTTACAACTAATTAAAGGAATTATGAATTATAAAATCTAAGTTAATTGTAGTAAATAAAAAAAAAAATTATTAACAAAATTTTATGGATGTTATAGGCTCAAGAACAAGTTAGCGAGAACGAGGGAGGAAACTAAAGTATTTCCTTATCCTTCAATGGGTCAACCATAATCCCTTTGTTCAAATAAATGAATCCCCATAGGTTCTTAGTATTAATTCTTGCACATGATCTAGGGACTAGGAATCAAAATCATCAAGGGACAATTAACAAATACTCATGAATTGGTGTTAATCGGAACCAGAATGGTTTCCTCTCTATATATTCAATAAACAATGAATAGTTACAATAACAATGTCAAGCAATAGCTTAACTCCATGAAGAATTTGAATACCTAAGGAGACAATTTGAATTCAGTGAGTGAGTCTAGCTTAACTGACTCTTAGCCATTCAATCACACTCAGTTAACAACTTGAACAAAACCCTAATTGACTCACCAAACCCTAACAGAAGTTGGAGTGCAATAAATGACTGAATCTCAACTGAATGAGATCAAACACATCTCATAGCAAGCCAACCATCAAGTGCTAGTGCTCCATGACTTCAATGAACCACGATGAGGTTAACTGAAGCTGAACTGACCATCAGAAGTTGGTGGAGGCACCTTGTTGACTCCATATCATTAAATGATAATAAATAATCATTAAATAATATATTTAATGAGAGGAGGCACCCTAACTAACTGGTTGAACTGATTGTAACCACTAGTTAGCAAGTAGGTGCATTAATATCACTCAGATAACCCCCGGAGTGCTCCAGTTAGCCTCCTTGACTATAGGACAAGGCTAAGTTAGCCTCCTTGACTGTAGGTAGGCATGGGTGTGACTGGATGATGCCAATTAATGCTCCACTGATGTCAATTAAACTTAGGATAGTGGTTTAACTAGGCCAATTTGACCAAAAGAGTGTGTATGATGGTAAATGTCTCCAACAACCCCCCTTAAGCTATAATCAGGAAGAGTTAGAAAACATAGATGCATAAAATTCTAGGGCCCCAGAAACTAAGGCCATAGGTCACCCTGTACAATAAAGCAACTGCTTAATATAATGAAGGAAACGGGGAAAACCTCATGGGAAAAATACCCCCCCCTCAAACTAAGCAGTAAATCAAGAATTGGTTCTTCTATGCAGCAGCATCCTGAGACTGTGCATGTGAATCTCTGAATCCAAAATAAATGAATATTTATAGAGGAATCTTCCACTTTGGAAGAATAACAATGCACTCAACTAAATCAGAAATATAAGCAACCGGACAATGAAAACTGGACCCATGTAGAGTAGCTGAAATCATCCGAAGAGAGAGCAAAGATTCTTGAGGATTTGAACCATGTGTGGAAAACTCAAGAAACTGACATGTTACATCCTTGAATATCAAACCATGACTGGTAAAATCAGCCCCAATTTTTAGGAGCAAGTGTTCAAGTAGATGCAGAATGTCTTCCTCTTTACTAGTTCTGTGAGGAGATGAGCTTGTGACCAAAGGTAGAGAATCCCTGGGACTTTGGAGAGTGAATGCTTGAGCTCCATAATATGATATAGATTCTGAAATATCTAATGAATCACAAAATAAAATATCAGCAACCTCATAAGAGGAAACTAACACAAAATCGCCAACAACAAAATTGAAGAAGAACCATGGTACTTGATTTTTCACACCGGAATTGGTGAGAGCAGCTACAAGCATGACTGAAAGCTCTTGGATTATAAAATATGAACAAAATAATATCATATAATAATGTATATCAAATATAAACAATTTCACAACATATCCAAAACTGTGAAATGAAATCAAATCCCCAGCAGCAGTTTGGTAGGAGACTTGCGGTACTTGTTTCTTCACACCATTGATGAGAACATCTACAAGCAGTACTGAAGGTTTATGAAACTGAAATTTTGAACCAAGAAATATCATATCAGATCCAAATAATATCATATCATATCCAATAAGTTTCATATCATATCCAAAGGTATGGTCAACCAAGATGATGGATGCACAGTTGTCTTTTTCTTCAAAATTCTGAATTTTGGTGCATGCAATCCTACAAGATTTTGCTGAAAGATATAGATCATGGGAAGTGAATGTGTCACTCTTATAATATGATATTTCTTCCAAAATATCCAATTTTTTACATATTTGCACACCATCAGCAACATTAGTGGAAGAAAAATAAAATTTCTCTTCACTTTCGAAAGCAATTACTGGTAAATTTTGTACATAATTCAAAGGAAAATCACCGGTGAATGTTTGCATGGAAGTGCAGCATTATTTTTCTTCAATATCAGAGATTCGAATGTCTTCTTATATTTTAGAAATATGAGAATATGAGATATCAGAGATCTCATGAACTTCCGGAGCATTAGGAGAAGGAGTCACTGCATGGAGACTTTCTTCAATTCGAATTGAATGTGTAGAAGATTCTGCTTCATCTTCATCTTGAAAAACTTCATTAGAGAGAGTAGAGGCTGAGAATTTTGAGTAAATAACTCTTGTGGTGCTGGATGTGATATCCAAATTACTATTATGATCCTCATTGTGCTTGCTAAAGGTTCTGTCCAATTTTGTCCAGACTTCCTTTGGGTATTCAACAGAACCAATAATAAGGTAGTACAAGCTAGGAGAAATGGCCAAACATATTGCTCCAAAAGCTCTATCACCGTCATTTAGCTAGTCATTCTCATTCTCATAAGACTCTTTTCCAAGTCCAATAGACACCTCATAGATACCTCGTTTCTTCAGAGATGCAATCATCTTCAACTTCCATTCCTAGCTTGTGAATGGGCTGAGAAGAGGGATTGATGAGTCAATTTGAAGTTGTACCTATTAAAACCCGCAAATCAAAACAAAAAGGGCACCATCAGGCTAGACAGCCTGCACATTTTAGGCTTTCATCACACCCAGCATAGTCAATCAAGCAAGCTTGATCAACAAGTTCTTTACTTGGGATATTGAGTGGTAAGCCTTGGATTCTGGTGCAATGCTGCAATTTTGAGCTATTGCTCACTTTTCATGGAGAAATCTATCAAAAAGATTGTTTTTGAGAGATAGATATTCATCCCTCCATATGATCTGATACCATATTAATTCTTGCACATGATCTAGGAACTAGGAATCAAAATCATCAAGGGATAATTTACAAATACTCATGAATTGGTGTTAATCGGAACCAGAATGGTTTCCTCTCTGTATATTCAATAAACAATGAATACTTACAATAACAATGTCAAGCAATAGCTTAACTCCATGAAGAATTTGAATACCTAAGGAGACAATTCCAATTCAGTGAGTGAGTCTAGCTTAACTGACTCTTAGCCATTCAATCACACTCAGTTAACCACTTGACCAAAACCCTAATTGACTCACCAAACGCTAAGTAAAGTCAGAGTGCAATAAATGACTAAATCTCAACTGAAGGAGATCATACACATGTCATAGCAAGCCAACCATCAAGTGCTAGTGCTCCCTGACTTCAATGAACCCCGATGAGGTTAACTGAAGCTGAACTGACCATCAGAAGTTGGTGGAGGTGCCTTGTTGACTCCAGATCATTAAATAATAATAAATAATCATTAAATAATCATTAAATAATATATTTAATGAGAGGAGGTGCCCTAACTAACTGTTTGAACTGATTGTAACCACCAATTAGCAAGTAGGTGCATTAATATTACTTAGATCACCCCCAGAGTGCTCCAGTTAGCCTCCTTAACTATAGGAGAAGGCTAAGTTAGCCTCCTTGACTATAGGTAGGCATGGGTGTGACTGGATGATGGAAATTAATGCTCCACTGATGTCAATTAAACTTAGGATAGTGGTTTAACTAGGCCAATTTGACCAAAAGAGTGTGTATGATGGTAAATGTCTCCAACACTTAGCTCTCTCAAAAAAATTCCAAAAATAAGCTATATAATCAACTCTCATGTGAGAGTGAGTGATAAGGTCATCCAGATAAGTATCTACTACAATGACTGAAGGTTTTTAGGGATTCATCAGAATGGTAAGAGAATGATTTGCCACATTCCCTTCAGAATATATACCCTGCGTGCCTAATGGGACAATGAGGTGACCAAATTTATCACTTAAGGTCAATCGATATTCTTTATTTTCAATTTGTTCAAGATCCAAGAGGAAGTAATATCAATGATGCATTTCATCCCAAGGATGTTCTGGACCAGACATGTCATCGACAATAGATTTTTTGTTGACTAAATTGTCATTAATGAAAATAGATGTGTGTCAGTGTGTCTTGGTTCCCCTTGAGGCTCCCTTGAGGTTTGAGTAAGTGTAAATGTCAAATGAGACCTTTTAACCTTTTCCAAGCCCAATTTTGAATCCCTTAGGACATTTCCAAAATCTCGGTACACCCTGTAGATTGTTTAAGCACCCCTTAATATGTCTTATGGTTCCTAGTCATTTCTTTGGATTCCCTAGTACCACAAGCTATTCGATAGTGCACGAAAAATATTCCTTGGTGAGTTGAAAAAGTGTATAATTTCAAAGTGTCCAAATGGCCCATTATGTGGTCATTTGTGTTTTTAATGAGGTCATGGTACCCTAAGAGAAGTGTAGGCACCCCCACACCTTGGTTCCCTTGATATTATAAGCATATGGTAGAGACTTCCTCCTTGTTGATATTAAGTATGTGTATGTTAAGAACATGTAATGCCTTATTCCTTTAATGATGTCCATCAAATCCTTTGACCTTGGAACTTATGCATAATGAAACATGATCTTTAGCACCTTTTTGTGTGGAGTCTTGATGTCTTGTATAAATTGAAGCAATTAATGGAATTAGAAAAAATACTTTTTAAATAAAACCATAATTGGGATCTAGTCCTCTTCAATCCATTTCTTTTGATATGTGGATCATCTTCTAACTCCTTACGATTGATGAGATATGATTTTTTTAAATTAGTGTACCCCACCTGACCAAACAAAACATAATTTAATTATTTGTAATTTTGAATTGCATGTCATCCCAAGGTAATAATTTTTCTCCATATCCTATATAAATAAAATATGAAACATTTCATTTGTTTATCATCAATTATATTATCAATTTCATAGCGCTTGGAGAAAAGTGCAAAATTTTGTGACAGATAAATTTCTGGGCATCTTCACTAAAATTGGCATAACTTTCTCATGGGGAATCAGAATTACAAAATTCTTGGCTCATTGCTAATATTGCTATGAGGGATATGTGATGACACGATATATGCTTTATTTTATTTTTTCTACTTTTTCTTCATCTTGTGATCTTCGACAAGGTTTGGTTCGTGCTTCATGGTTTCTCTTGTAATGACACATGTCTCTCATGGATAGAGTTCATATTTGATATTAGCATGTGAATCTCTATATTGGTATATATATTTGAATTCATTATGGAGGATATCATGATGATGTTCAATACCTTTATGTTATTATATGATTCACTTTATGATGATAAGTCATGTGATAATTATGTATACTCTATGAATTTGATGCACTCCTATACAATATGATGTACATGCATACCATAGAGTGATGATACTCTCCTATGCATTATGATGTATAATTGATGTTGATGATACATAAACGGTGCACATTCATATCATGGTGATGTATATTTTATGATCAGGATTCATACCCTATGACAATCATGCATACCTATGATGATGATGCATGACGATGCATGCCTTATGTTTAGTGGAAGCAGGGAAGGATTATTTGTTTAGTGATAGTGTATGAATAGGTGTACAAGGATGTAAATGAGAAATGAATGGAAGTAAAATGACTTGTTAGTATACAGGTATGTTTTGGAACTGATCAAAGTGTAGAGGTTATTAGAAACATATTTAGATATTTGTACGTGATAGGTCTATAGGTTGTGCAGTATGGTACAGGTTCTGCAGTGTGGTACAAGTTGTACAGTGTGGTACAAATTGTGCAGTGCAATACATGTGATTATTAGCAGGTATGCAGGATTAATACAGTAGTGGTTCAATAGTTTCTATCTTCATATTAGGGTGGCAGTACATGGCAAGGAAAAGAGTTCGTAGCCTCCTTCCGGTTAAAGCCAGAGAACTAGGGAGCTATAACTTCCTTCATATTGGAGCTTGTAAATAAAGGGGTTGAAGCCTCCTTCCAGTTGTATCTGGAAAACTAAAGTATTTATAATAAGGGGGTTGTTTCCTCCTTCCAGTTATTTATGGAAAACTATTTTTAAAAAGATTCTTCAATTTTACCCCCAGAACTTGGGTTTCCATGTCAAAAATTATTGTGCACTATGCAACTTGTTATTTATATACACATTGATGATGTGTTGTGATTGGTGATCAAAAACCTGCTTTTCATTAAAATTTTAAATAATACAAATACTTATTCACCCCCCTCTCAGTATTTCAACATTTTACAGAAGGAAAATTGTCTTCAAGAAAATCATGTGATCATAAGGAAGAATTATGATAATCTTTATATGAATATCTTATTTGATAAATAAATCTAAGTAAGAAAAAACATCTTCAGTATTATTCACATCTATCAGAATAGAATTAAGCCGTATATTTTGTATGCTTCCCAAGAGAAATAGGATCCTCCCAAACTATTATCTTTCAGGCTCAGCCATCAGCATGACTCCACATTCATGTACTTATTTACTTGTAGTTAAGGGAATATTAATTTTACCTATAATACAAATTATTCCAATGGATAGAACCATTTCATAATCATTAATTTTATTCACATGAAATACTCTGATTATACTGATAAAGATTTACCTAGTTATGTAGAGATATTGACCAACTGATTTATCATAACCCATTATAATCTTATGCGATGATATGCAACACTATATCGGTCATATATCAGTCCAAAAATTCATTTTATGAAATAAATATACAACCCCATGTTCATATATCATGAGGTAAGAATGAATCCCTTTATCTAGCCAATCATGTAGTCTATGTTCATAGTATGTGAAAGAATCATCCTGATCTAGATATCATCTCTTATGGAGGATGTTTCCAGCCTTATATCAGTCCTGTATGAGTATATATCAGTCCTACATAATTCTTATATCAGTCCTATATTATCTAACAAAATTTGGACTCATGGGATTGATAACATGCCAATAAACTAGAAAAAAAATGTCTATGCTAAACACAATTCCAAGTCTAGGAATGGTTCTACCTATTTATCGTCAATAGCATGTTGTGGGAAAAAAATATCAGTATTTTACTTGAAATTCTAAAAGGTTGAGTTGACAATGAACAAGGATGAAAAATTTCATATTTTTGGCCACCACCACTCTTTACCCATGGAAAACATATAGTACCCATATTAGCTAAGCCTTTTTTCTCTCTGCAAAAAGTGACGCCACCACCTATTACCCATGCACAAGTTTCATTTCCCACTTGGTAGCACCTTTTACCCTTTAACAAGGCGTGATGCTTGAGTTATGAAGGAAAAAAAGGAAATTTCGAGACGCTTCTCAAATATTTCCTTCATGGAAGCCTCATCCCTATGGTTCAAGACACCTGGAGCTTGAGATCCATCATCCTAAGATCACACCTCCACCTCTCCATTGGAATCCTAAGCCTATCCTTTGGACATTGCACCTGGGTAGTGTAAAAGAAGCAACCACCGCACCTTTCTTTGATCCAAATAGAAATGCCACCACATATTTCCATTATACTAAGAGTAGTACCACCTCTCTGAAGTTGTTGACAAAGCATGGTGCTCATTCTCTAACGCTCTGTGCTCAGTTGTCAAAGCTTGGTGCTAGGTAGGGTTTTCAATCCCTTCTTTATTTTCAAAATATTCCATTTGGAATTTGGTTTCTGAGTATTTTTTCCTTTATTATTGATAGTTGAAATCATTAGACAAGATTTGGGAAGAGTATTTGGGATTAATTTGTTTTCAAGAGTTAGTTTTTATTTTGGCCTTTGAGGATTCTTGTTCAATTGGTTTTGGTTTAAAAGAGGAATTTTTTGAAAAGAAATCATATATTCAGATCCCTAAGTTTTGTTCTAATCATTTAAAAGGAAAGTAGTTATGTTTTTGCTTTTTTTATATATTGTTAAAAGATTGTCGTCATATTTGTGATCAAAAAATTTGAGAGAAAATTGATCATAGATATTGGAATATGGATGAACTCAGGATTACTTGATTAGCCTCGTAAACTTTTAGGTATTCATGGGTTGATTGCTTCCTGTATATTTTCTTCTCAACAAAAAGAAAAAAGTACTCTTGTGTTGAATCTTTCTTTCATTTGAATAATTGAAAACTTTTATCTGCAAAATAGTGATAGTATCTTTCTTTTTAAAAGAGATCTCATTATTTTTCTTTTCAATATTTGCATTAGAATTCTTTGCATGATTCCAATAGGAATGAAACATATATTTTGATATTGTTTTGCTTGGGATCTATTCATTTTGGAAAAACAAGAACTAAACCTCTATCTCATTTTTAAGTAGGGCATATCAGAAAAGTGATAGTGAAAGATTTACATGATAATAATTGCATGGTTTTACATTTCAATACTGACCTCATGCATTAAAATAACCATAAAAGATAAATTTAAGTGATGTTTTAGGCTAATAATATTTAGAAAGGTGTGATAGGTTAGATATGTGTTTCGGTGATGTTAAATGTAGGATTTGTCGCTATTTTCCTACACTGCATCCCATGGATCATGTGGTTCTTCCACGTATTCTTGGTATATAAAACTAACTTTCACGTACCCTTGAGGTATATCAAAAGGTACTTCATGTACTCAACAACATATAGGAAGGGCCCTTTAAAATGGTTCTTCATTAGAAAACACTACCACAAATTTGAGCTCCCACATACCTTGTGAGAATATCCTTTTGGTCATTATGTTGGAGAAATACACTGACAACAAAACTCGAGGAGATACTACACACATGACGTCCACATAGTTGGGTATTCAAACAAGGGTATGGTCCCAATACTCTTCTTCATGTTTTACTATTGGACCCTGCAGTATATCACGATTTACAACAACTTGACATTCCTAATGAAGAACTGGTTTTCATCAGCCGCTCCTATCAATTAAGTATTCTTGTGACTTTATCTTTCATAGGATTGTTTTTTTGTGATGTCATTTTTTGATAAAACCCTAGAGTAGTAGTTTTCAGCAAGAAATCTCACTGATTTACTTGTAAGATGATCTCACAGGTTACAGGGTTTTCCACCTAACTTTCCTTCTGGTGTGGAAGAAATGGAAAGGGAAACCATGGACCAACGAGCTAGGGATGATTCCCATGTAGAAGGAGTTCTAGTTACTAAATCCAGGGAAGAAATTTCTTCCATTGAAAATCCATCCACTCCTATGGTAGTTCAATAACCTTATGCAAAGGATACAACCTTTTATTTTCAAACAGAGGGTAAACCTGGTGCATAATATTAGGTCTTTACCCACACATCATATGATACCGTGGAATCAAAATTTGGTCCAATGGATCCTTTCTGGGAGACTTCTTTAGGATAGGCTATCTCTAAATACGAAACCAATTGTTTACCTTATGTTACCCCCCATGAGAAATTAGATTCGCTACAAATGAAGAAATCCTTGGTCCAGTTCAGGAAAATCATGCTCGTTTGCATAGGATGGGGGAGAACATAAGGAGAAAGAGTATTTCTCCTACACCCCACTATTTAGAATTATCCTTACCCACATACCATGCCCTTTTAATGCCTAATGCGGATCCTAACTCAGGGTCATTAGTTCAAAATATGGTCTCTTATGATCCAAGTCAACCCTCCATCCCTCCCCCTCCATCTCAGAAACCCCCATCTATTTATAACTCTCTTGTTCCGTGTACTACTAGGGGGAAACACCCATCCCAAGTCTCTTTATCAACCAAGGGAACTATTTCTAGTATGGGTCAAAATCTTATTATAGGACAATCGATAGTCAGTATACCATCCATGAGTACCAACATGGTTATCCCCACTTTTGCTATGGGACAACCCTCATGGGTCCAACCTGATTTTAGTTAACCTTCAAAGGGTTATACCTATCCAAAAAATCAACCTCCTTTAGTCAATCAAAATTATAAACCTACAACATTAGGATTTCTTTATGCCGGAATTCCTTACCCCAAAAATATGTACAAATCATGGGGGAAACCTAATTGGTCAAATGTCTGTGCACTTGGAGGACCACCTCTTAATACTACTGGAGGATATGGAGGTGCACCATCTAGAGGTGATCGCTTCATGAAGGAGTGTCTTACATGTGAAGAAATAAATAATTTTTTGAAAAGTAATCCTACAATCCCAGTGTTAACTAACCCTTTCATGTCCCAGCAATAATTAATCAATCATACATATTTGCATGGTCCCTCTTCCTACACCGAGGAAATCAAAATGATGTCCGTTGAAACTATTGCGCTAACCACACAAAAACAAGCATATGATAAACCTCGTGAGAAGAAAGCTGAAGGTTCTTCTTTTGAGAAGAATCCTTCTACAAATTATTCTCCTTCACCTCCTTCAAATGGCCCTATTACCATTTATAAACCTAGTCTTTACACGATTTTGTGCCCTCCTAAGAGTACAATCCTAAAATCAGTTTTGAATTTGAGCGCTTGAGCTTCTCAATTCTACAACATTATTGAATATTTAGTGCAGGAATCTTGTGCCATGTATACACTGGAAGTACTCCAAAGTTTCCCTACACAGCATAAAAACTTGTTGTTATCCCTAGGGGCCTTTGATATGGATAATTCCACCATAATCACTTTTAATGTGGAGAACTACAAATCGAGGTTATCCCACCAACTTGTGTTTCAAATCATGACTAGAGTGGTAGGTAGGAAAGTTCATCAAACTGTATTGGACAAAGGATCTTCCACCTCGATTTTAACTATGTCTTATTAGAGACCCATTGGTTCTCCTAAACTTAATCGGTCACCAACCACCTTGAAATCCTTTGACAGACAATGTTTCCACCCTCACGGTTTGCTACCAACAATATCTATCGAGCTGGGGGGTAAGACTGTTTCTATCCAGGTAGAAATAGTCGACGCTCCATTAAATCACAACTTGTTATTAGGGAGAAATTTGTTTAATGCTATGACAGAAGTTGCTTCATTAGTATTTCTCGCTCTCCAAATTCCTCAGCAAGGAAAATTTTTAAATATTGACCAAATTGATTATTGTTCTCTTAATATCAGTACCACCAAAACAGATAATGTTCCCATGTTGGGGAAATCCCCTCCTCCTTATCAATCCATAGGAGTTGGAATTTTGAAAGATTCATCCTTTATTGGACTCTTTCCATTTAATGCTTCCCCTCCTAGTACAGAAGTTTCTATTATTAACATGATATCATACAAAACCCGAGGTATGTCCAAAGGCCAAGATAGTTTTCAAATACTATCTTTAGGTCCTCATTAATCCCTATACCACTCCATTAAATCTACTTTTGATTCTTACTTTGATAATCAACATCGAGTAGCATCAGATCCCTACCACCTGCCTTATTGACTAGACTCCCCTCTCCCGACTCTAGATTATCTGTTACATACTTTTCCATTGGACTAGTCTATTATAGAGATTATGACTTCATATTTTTCCTTATGGAAAGATAATTATCATAGATATTATTTTCATCCTAATGTTGATTCGATGGAATCCGTTTTGTATCTCTTATCTGTTTTGATATTGTTGAACATCCTCAAACTCTTGTATTATTACAAGGAATTTATTCCAAATGGGATTTGTGCAACATTACTCAAACTATTCCCATCGACATATCAGTGAATCCTGGAGCAACCGAGTCAGGTTGATCCCTCAATAATCGAATTCGACTATCATGTTTAATAGTAAATAGGAATAATATTTTAGATGATGAATAGTACAATGATGTCTTGGCCTTCAAATATGGCTTGGAAATTCATGATGAGAAGACGCCTGCTTTCATGCTAACCCTAGCTATAAATTATTTAATTATTTTCTTATTTATGTTCGTTACGTTGCCACTCCCTTTAAGGGAGATTTGTCCTCAAATCTTAATTATTTTCTTAATGTTTTTCTTCATTCTGACTTGGTGTCGGTATAAGAATTGGATGAGGTTTCTTGAGAAGAGAATTGCACTTCCTCTCCATTGATGGTTTTGCACTGTATTGTCTGATTGTTCCTATATTTATGAACAGGGGTCTAGTCATCACTACATCGACGACATATGTTTTTCTTCTTTTTTCTGTTATTAGAGTAACGGTTAGATGAATTTGACCTATTTTCTGATTTCGACCAATTTTCCATTTCGTAGGTATATGATTGAGGTTTGTGGCATTGATGGTCAGGTAACCAAGTATCTTCAAAGTACCTACATTGTGTCTCTTTTTCTTGTCGATAATGGTTATCACCTCTTGTTTTAATTCCTTCCAATTTGCATTCTACGAATTTTTCTTTATATATTCCTACTTCTACGCTAGGTATGTCATGCAAATTTAACTCTTTTTGGAGGTATGGTTTAATACCTCCTAAATAGGTTTGGAGTGTTTGATTATGAGAAAACCCAAATACTCATGTCGATAAGAATTCCCACTGATGTGTTAATTCATCAACACTTCCAACCTATTGTAATCTGGTAAGTTTACTGAAAAATTCATCTTCTTTGATTCCTTGAAACCTATTAAAATAATCATTTTTGAACAAGTTCCATGTGTAGGTAAAATTATCTCTCCTCCACCATAAGTACCAATTATAGGTGTACCTTTCCACCTACATTGACACATATTTCACCTTCTCCTTGTTAGATTGAATATTGTAAATGTTGAAGTATTCTTCTTCTTTGTTTAGCCAAGCAACGCATTGGTATTCACTCCCATTGTATTTCGAAAACTCTATTTTTCCTTAGGTGGGTACACTTTGTAAGGATGATATTGATTTCCTTTTTCCTTACAGTTTGATGGTGGCTCGAAACTACTGGACAATGAAAGTGACATATTTGAACTGCTTCATTGTTGGTGGTGATTTTTAGCCTTTTTATTCTCTACTATCTTAATGATAGCATCTATTTTTCTATTTAATTGTGCCTCCATATCTGGAAGTACTTTTGTTTATATCTCTTGCTTACGCGTCACATTGTTAATATTTATTTATTTTTGCAATTCTTCCTGATTCTTTGTGAGTGTTTCCTGGGTGGAAACATGAAATGAGGCATCTAACATGTCTACACTGCTAACTTGGTCTGGACTAGGTATGAGCCTTTTTAACATATTTGTTATCAACCCAAATGGAACTTCTCCATCCGAGTGCCGACACTTCATATGTTGGTACACAAAAGGACACTTTTGGATTGAAGGTTGCCTAAACACTATAGATGGGCATGGAATCAGATGCATTCACTCTCCAACCAGCTTGCCATTTTACTTTTCTATGTGTGTATTGACATATGCGACTATGTCCATTGAAACTTGTGTACATACATGTCTATCTTCTTTGACAACCCGCGTAGTGTATGTGACTATGCTCATTGCAACCCGCGTACAGATCTGTATGCGGGTTTCCCTTAAAGCAACTTGCGTGTCATACGTGGGTTTCCAGTATCAATAGTCCCATATACATCCATTCAACATTAAAAATAATAAAACATGATTAATGAAGATTTGTTGATCCTTAATCATTAACCAACTCAACTGTCTCAACCTCCTCAACCTTCAAAAATGCTCTATTTCCCAAAGTATAAATAGAGACCTTGGGGAGGGCATTAATCAATCAATATTGGAGAGCAAAGTTATGCTGGTGGTATATTTTTAGAAGTCTTTGGAGCAGCAGAACTTAGAGTCCTTTGGTTGCAAAGGAGTCCTTGTCTCAGGTGTTGGGTTGTACACTTATCTCATTCACTATTGTTAATAAAGAGAATTCTTATTCCAACTTTGTGTTGAGTCTCTTTCATGTATCATGTTTGATGAATATTTTTGATTAAGCACTCTATATATTGTTCATCTAACCTGTCATATATACATGTATAAGATTGTAGTTGGAGAATTTGATCTTTGGAGGTGAAGGAGGTGCATCCCTGAAATATTTTGAAATAAGTAGAGCGGGAGAAGACAAAGCTTGGATCAACCGTCGATAATCGGGAAAGACCAACATATCTTCCGATTTCCTTTCTGTACTTTAAAGCTGATTGTCTGCAAGTTTTAAAAGTAAGTTGGTAACCCTAGACCCTGGGTTACAAGGGTCTTTATTCCTGTACAAAAATATTGATTAAAGTATTATGGTTCTTCATCGTGGTGTTGATGTTCTATTTTAAGGTGTTTATTTTTTGAGTCATGGTACTCATTTTGTCATCCAGGTCTTTTTGTTTTTCTCTCAGGATGTAAAATTTTTCATCCATCCTTCTTTCTAGTACAAGAACAAGCTTGTATTTGAGTACTGTATGTTATTTTGCATCTCTTCCTTCAATCCTTTTTGGTTAGCAATGAGAGACTTGATGTCCTTCTCCATTTTTTCAATTTTCTCCTTTAGCACTGCCATTGTTTTGGACCTTATATGCGGAGGTGTGTATTTCAACGCTATTTTGGCTTTTGAGGTGAAATTTGAATATGAATATATTAATTAATTAATTATTATTATTATTATTATTGTTTTCTAAAGGTAGTGAGGTTTCAATAAATAATAATTAATTATTATTTAATAAAACCAAATTGAAAAAATTATAATTATATTATAATATAATATATTGAATTCATAATATATTATTTTATAATATATTATAATATATTGAAATAATATATTATAGTATATTGTCTTATAATATATTTTAACAATTTGTTTTTGGTTTTGCAGGTCGTGGAGGCGAGATGATAACATTGTGAGATGACGTCGCGGTGATGGAGGCGACGAGGGCATGGACATGCAATATAAGAGAAGGGTGGATGCCATAGGGAGGAGATGGGGAGATGGAGGAGGGAGGATAAGGGTGGAACACATAGGAGGCGCGAGGAGAAGGGTGAGGAGTGGAGCATGATAAGAGGATTTGAGGAGCGAAGTGCAGATGGGGGTGGAACACGCTGGAGGCATGAGGTGGATGGAGGAATGGATGAAGGGGTGGGTGAAGGAGGCATGAGAGGGATGGAGGGGTGGCGGATGGAGGTGGAATGTAGGTGGAGAGGGGATGCAAAGGAGAGTGGGGAAGGTGGAAGAGGCCTGTGGCTAGGGTTTTACCCCTAGCTTGTACGAATTAGTACCTACTAAGGACAATGGATTCCTTAGCAGCAGTTCAATGATATGTGAATTAAAATCTATAACTGAAATAAAAAACTAAATCTAAACATGTTCATTAAGCAAAACAGTAAAAAGTAAATAGTAATTTTGTATTGATCTGACCTCCAATGTGAAGGTTGGTGAAGCCCTTTGCGGTGATCTGAGTCGGTGGCTCTGAGCTTCAAGCTGCTTCTTCTCTTTCTCCAATGGTGGAAATGGGCCAAAAGGGGCTCTCAATGGTGAGCTAGGGTTTCACGAGTAATTTTGGCAGAGGTAGGATACTTGTGATTGTGGATTTTGAATAAGGGGTCTCCATCACTTATTTATAGTGGTGGAGTGCTGGTTTAGGGTTAGGGTTTCAGCTGTTTAGGGTTTTTCCTCCTTTTCCTCATTATTTTATATTTTTTCTTCCTTTTTAGAGGAATTTTGGATATTTTTTGGAGGAAAAGAGGGTTTTATGGCCTTTTGGAGGCATTTTAGTTGGTTTTATGGGTTTTTGATGGAAATATGGTAGGAAAATGGACAAATGAGCCATGTAATGGGGCAGATGAGGCAGTGAACCCTTTTTGGGTGTTAACAAAGAGGCCGAGGTGCAGAGGCGTTGGTGGATGGTTGCCGGAGGAAGTGAGAGGTGACATTGGCGAGACTGAAGTATGGAGAAATGAATGTGGCAGAGAAAATGGAGAAGGGAGATGGTAGTTGTGGAGCATCGTGAGTGAGGAAGTGTTTGGGAGGGAAGGGAGTATGGAAGTTGAGGATAGTGGAGAAGAGAGAGATATGGGTGAAATGGAGCAGCCGAATAAATCAATAATTGATGATCTGAGTCGTAGCTCAAGAAAGTATTGATGAGCCAAATCCGAGCTTAGAGTGTAGGAGCGAATCCGCTCTGATACCAAATGGAGCAACCGATTCTGGTTGATCTCTCAATAATCAAATCCTACTATCATGTTTAATAGTAAATAGGAATAATATTTTAGATGATGAATATTACAATGATGTCTTGGCCTTTAAATATGTCTTGGACATTCATGATGAGGAGACGCCTCCTTTCATACTAACCTAACTATAAATTATTTAATTATTTAATTATGTTCTTATTTATGTTTCTTACAAAGCTAGGTGTTGTTGAAAATGTTCATGTTGGCCATAACATTTTGACAACAAAAATCCAATAATACCAAGCTATTTTCAAATAATTATGAGATGTTTTTTCCTCAAGTTACAAAGAGATGTAGTGGATTGATGCATCCATCATAGTACATGAGATCAATACTTACCTGACGACAAAACTGATTAGGCATAAACTTTGTCAGGTCCACCCTAGGAAAGTTGCAGCGATAAAAGATGATATTGAAAAAGTTCAGTTTCCTCTATCCATTTCCATTGACTGAGTGGGTATCTAATCTTGTTCATTTTTCCAAGAAGAAGGGAACTATTAGGGTTTACATCGATTTTAGGGACTTAAACAAATCTTGTCCGAAAGAAAACTTTCCTACTCCCCACATTAATCAAATCATTGAAAACTATGATGGAAGTGTCATCTTATCCTTTATGAATGGATTTTTTGGCTACAATCATATTGAAATATTACTCATTGATCAGGAAAAAACAACATTAATTTTCTCATGGGAAACCTTTTCTTATCGTAAGTTACCTTTTGGATTGAAAAACGATGAAGCCACATTCCTATGAGCCATGTCCTATGCCTTTCATGGTATCCAGAACATAGTGGACCATGGAACGTTACCTGGATTACCTTCCTAATCATTCACAAATAAGATAGGTTCATTCAAGGCATCTTAGGGACATGTTACTTCAATGTAGTCACTATCATATTCTACTTAATCTGCATAAGTGTCTTTTTTGTGTAGATACTCGACGTATTCTTGGATTTGTTGTTTCCAAGGATGCTATATGGATTGACCCTTTGAAAATTGTTGTAATTGTGATATTACGCCACCCCCCCCCCCCTGGCAGACATCACAGAACTTCAAATTTTTCCAAGGAAGGAAAAATTTCTTCTCCATTTCATGTGCAATTTTGCAGAAAAGACTCATGGTTATATGTGTTTATTGAAGAAGAGCACTCCCTTCATTTTATATTATCAATATCAATGAGAGTTTGATAATTTAAAGCATGCCATAGCACACTCACATGTGGTACACCCTTTAATTACTCAAAAGACTTTCTTCTCTATATTGCTTCCTAAACTATTTCTATTGGTATGGTTATAGTGTAGGAAGATTTGAACAAACAAAAAAATGTCACATGATTTATTATCTTAGTAAGAGTCTTCTAGAATCTAAAACTCGATACTCAAATGTGGAGAAGTTAACTTTGGATACGGTCATTTTTATACAATTTGTTTTTCATTACATCCTCCTTTGCATGACTACCATTCTCTTAGATCAAAACCCCATGCACTACATCCTGACTCGTTCGGTACAGGGAGGGAAATATTCTCATTTGATCGTTATCCTGGAAGAGTTTGAGCTTGAGTGCGCTAAGACTGCTTTTAGGAAATACTTGTTTTTTGCAGAGTTGATGTCTGATCTTCCCCATGTTATCACAGAAACTAAGCCCAATGACTCATTTCTTGATGATTTTTTGTTCTTGATCAGCACAAAAGACCCATGGTATGGATATTTGACCATATGTTATAGTGGATTTCACCACTCCAGGTGAATCACACTTTGTATGGCCTTCCTCTATCCTGTTGCACACTCATTAGACCCTATGGACCACTTTTTGTCGTTTGATGTTTCCCTGATCATCCCTACAAACATAAGAAAAATGATATACATGGCTTTTAAACCTATAATTGTGTACATACATGGGTTTGACCCCTATAACCATGTACATCGGGATGTGTGCATAATCCAAATCCTTTTGGAGTTTTCCTTGACATGGATCCGACTCATTTGACTCCTGTCCTTCCATATGCCTTGAGATCACTTGGATTCGACCTTTCAGTATCCCTTGAAAAGCTATATAAGGAACCCCTTGGTACACTGAAGGCATAAGAGAGAATTGAGAGAAAAGAAACTATAGTCGATTGTTGCCGGAACTTATGCTTGAGTCTACATCCCTTTGTCCCTTGGAGCACTTTTGTGTTCTTCCCAAGCTTTCCTTTTGCTAGTGAGCTTGCTATCTAAGTGATGGAGGATTGAAGTGGTGGAGGCCCAAGTGGGGGATTCAGTTTCTCCAGTTCGCAGACATGTCAACAGAGGTTGTATCTTGTAATCTCTGATTTATATTAATAAGAACTATCTTTTTCTGTCCAATGATGTGTATTTGAATGAATATTTTATCCTTGGGATTATGTCAAATGCTTATACATTATTGATTATATATGCTAGAATAGATCTAACACCATGATATATAGAATGCTTGTATTGTTTACTTGTTGTTGATAAAGTAATCTATCAATTCAAGATGGAGTTGGAAAGATCAATGGGGATCTACTTCAACTATCTGAAATAAAGTACGAGTTCTGACCCTTTAGTGTTAGACATTTAATTTCTATTGCATATTGGGAAAGATTGATTTCTGGAGTCAAGCTATCTGTTGTGGTACCCCAAGCCATAGGAATTTCTCTCCGTAACAACATATATATCCAAAATCAAATTTTTCATCCTGACCTATCTCATGATGATCATCGGTGCACTCACCATCATCCTAAATATTATCTAATCCTCAATGGTACCCTATATCGGTGTGTTATTGATTCCATTCTCCGATGATGTTTAACACACGACGAGGATGAACAAGACTTGAATGATTTCCACTCTGGAGGATGTGGAATTCATCTATTTTGGATGGCTACAGCTCATAAAATACTTTGCACTAGTTACTGTTGGCTATCAATCTTCAAGGATTTTGATGAAGCGGTAAAAAAGTTCCCACCCCACCAGCTCTTTTATTCTAAAAAGTGCACCCACCCTACTCTGCTACACCTCATCATTGGTGCTTGTTCTTTTTCCTAATGGGGGATATATTTCATGCATTGTAAGCCTACCTCAGTCGGGGGGTAGAGTTACATCATTGTATATGTTGATTATTTTACAAAATGGGTTGAGGAAATTCATACATATGCTGAGGATGGTAATACTTCGGCCCTCTCACTAGTACATATGGCTCAAAAGTTCCACGAATAAGTTAAAATGGTTATTTTTGTAAATAAATTGATAAATATCTTGAACAAGAAATATTTTGGGCCCAAATCATTGTCACTATAGACATATTTTTGTCTCTATTGCGATGAATACAGACATTCATCGCTCTAGCGATGAACCTCTAAACATTTTCAAATCAACGGTCATTACAATAACGGTCATTGAATTTTTCTTATTGTTGAAATTTGTCTGTTGTGCATTTTTGCTATAACTGCCATGATTATTAATCTATAAATACATGTTCTTAAGACATATTTCATCAAATTTTTTGCTACAGTTGCAACAATTTGTCTGCTTAGTGTTTGATCTGTAAGTGCAAGAATATTGTACTAGTTTAGCACATCAATTTTTTGCACGATCTCTTTTGGTTTCAAGGTTAGTATTTATAAATTCTTTGTCTCCTTGGTTAGTGAACTAATATTTTTCCAATGTGTAAATATAATGTCATGAGGATTTGTCTCTTAATCATTTTTTGATGAAAAAAGATGAAGATGAACTAGATAGGGAAACACGATCATTGCTTTTGAAATGCTTTATTTCTTCAAGTTTCTTATTTGTAGATGGGTAAACTAGCATGTGGTAATATCCTATGTGAAAAATTGTTTAAGCATTGTGATCCCATGTGCTTGTGAGAAATTATGGTTCCTCCCTTGGGAGAACATAACTGTTGGGGGGATTTAAATTTTATCACTAAATATCAAAAACATAGTGGTTGGTGGTAAGAATAAAGCCCAATACTAACTTATTCCTTAATAATTTGGAAATGAGGGGCATTGTTTGTGATATGTAACATATCGAAGTAAAGTCAACTTGGATTTACTAATTATATTTGTCACTTTTCATGTCATGTGCTTTAATTTTCTATCATTTAATATATATGTATATACTCTATTTAATTTACTTATACATTGATTGAGTTTTTTTTGTTCTTATTTGATATTAGAATGTCAAAGAAATATACTTGGGAAGAAAATAATAACAGGTATGCTAAGTTTAAGGAAACATTGGAGGCGAAGCGAAATGGAAAGTGTTATTTCCCTTGCAATGATTGCAGGGGTTTGCGAACAAGAAGAATTTTAAGAACAAGCGCTTAGAAATATTGTAAGGAAAAGGGGCGTGCTGAAGGGGGGTTTGAATATCGTCCCTTGGTAAGACATTATTCATTAGATAATGTACTTCTTGTAATAGTATCGTTCATTTATTCACAACATGGTTTATCATTTAAAATTTATGTGTTGTATATTATACACTAATTCTATTACATTGTTTGTAATTATAAATACAATGCCCCGTAAAGGTCGGCCTCCATAGAGCTATTTTCCACGTAATAATAGTAGAAATTCTAATTTACAAGGTGATGGGAATGGATATCATAATATTGAAGATGGATTTCTTAATGATGCAATGGACGAAGATGATGGTATTAATACAAATTATGAAGATGAGATAAATATATTGATCTAAGACACATTTTGTCCATTGGATGAGGAAAACGTCCACGATATTCATGATGTTCGTCTACTTGAGAAGTCCCAAGAACCTCTTTATGAAGGCTCAACAAAAAATATTATATATACTATATTGTTGTTGCTGAACTTGAAAGTTTTGAATGGTTTGTAAAACACTTCTTTCACACAAATCCTAACGTATGTGATGTATTAATTGCATCTTCACATGGAATTTTTAAAAGTTCACTATTTTCCTCTATTTTTAGTGTTAATTGATTCATAAATTAGGGATAAGCAATATCCATGATTTATATTGTTTACATTTCATTTTTTGTCAATGTCACAGACTGCCGGGTGAATTTCTATTACCACCATAAAATAATTTACCATGCACATGTCGAGAGGTATTCTTGATTATGGAATAAATTGGAATGGACTATCAAGATATTGATGCGTATCCTAATGATAATATTGTATATTATGGACAATATTCATCAGAAAAAAAATTCCCACTATGTAAAATTAGTAGATATTGAACTAATCAAGTAACAAAGGGTTCCTCACAAAGTTCTCCTTTATATTCCCATAATTCCATTTTTCCAATGACTATTCAGGTGCCAAAGTATAGCACAGTTTATGGATTACCACACAAAGAACAAAAGTGAAAATGGTGTTCTTCGCATGCTTGGAGAGGGTTCTGTATTAAAGAACGTCGAAGAAAAAATACCAATTTTTAAAGATGAACCTTGTAATGTTAGACTTTCATTCGGAACCGATGGTTTCAATCCATTTGGAGAGATTTTTTTGACTTACTCAGTGTGGCCTATTATCATAATAAGCAATAACCTTCCTCCTTGGATGTCGATAAAGAGAGAGAAAAAAATGTTGGAAATGATTATTCCAGGTATTTTTTTGAAAGTAATTATATTATTTCATTTCTTTGTTTTATTGCTACATGAGAACACCTTTTATATATTGGGAAACATAACTGAATAGCATCATATATTGTTGAATAAATTAGGTAAGTACCAAGTTAAATATATGAATGTATATGTTGAGCCTCTTATCGATTATCTATTGAAGATATGGGCTGGAATCACTATGTATGACATCTCTAGACCAATACGAAAGAAACAATTCCAGTTCCATGGAATAATTGCATGGAAAATTCATGACGCTCCGAGGTTAACACATTTTTGTGGTATGTAAATTCTTGTTTCACATTCAATTAATATGTTTTTAAGGTAAATATAATGGATTTTTATTTAATTAATAATATTTTGATACTTATAACATTAATACATATATCTTGCAGGTTTTTAAACAAAGGGAAAATTTGCATGTCAAGTCTGTGGTCCTAGGATAAAATATCAACATTCAAGAAGTCTAAGAAAGGAGGTGTTTGATGAGTACATACATTTCCTCCCTAAGAACCATAGGTATCGAACTACCGAGAACAAAAAATTCAATGTTAAATAAGAGAACGGGAATAAACCACGAAGAATGACACCTCACTTATGGAAGTTGGAATATAATAGACATCATTGTGGTATGTAAGTTGTATATGTAGCATAGAAATATGTAATATTATGAATTTTATATTTTTATTGAATCTTATCTACCATGTGTGTCATGAATTATTGTTAACATGTTTTCATTTATGTTTATTATTGATTGTCGTGAAGGCATGAATGGGATTCCACGAAGAATAAAGAGTTATCCCATACAATTCAGTAGGTTTCCTTACTACGAACACCTACAAATAGCTCATTTGTTCGATACAATTCATATCAGGAAGAATGTAACATGAATGATATGGAGAATCTTAGATGGAAGGACTGACAAAGATAAAATTGGAAAAAATTGTACCGACATTGCAGAAGCCAATCACACATTGCAAAGTGTAATTAATTCCAATTTTGGAAAGGATTACCGAAATATAATTAGTCTTCCATGGTTATTGAAAGAGAAAAAAAGAAATGACATAAAAGAGGTCATTCATAAAATAAGGTTTTCAACTGGGTTTCGTCGAACATACAAAATATGTTAACGAAAATGGTGATTTTGGTGGTGTTAAAACTCATGAATGGCATACATTCATTAAGGTAAATATTTACCTATATAATTTCCATTTAGTACATATTTTTAGTAATTGTGGTCTCTTATTTGAAATTTAAATAAATAATGATCATTTTCTTTTTGTTATAGTGCGTTCTAGCTCTATATCTCCCGGATATCTTTGAGGACAACATAAAAGAAGGTATATATGATCTTGGTAAATACATGAGGTAAGTAACAATTTATATGCATGAAAATGTTTGTTCACTCTGTTTCATATCTTATTGACATATTGATTTTTATAGATTGGACCTTTATTGGATATGCCTGAATCTTGTTGATCATTGTTATTTTCTTGGATCATTTGTAGGTGGATTTTGTCTAAAGATATCCATAAAGAAGATACTAGATATTGGAAGAGAGAAATTGCTCGTATAATGTGCTAAATGCAGAAGCATTTACCTATAGTAGTTTTCAATGCACAAGAACACTATCTCATACACTAAGTTGAGGAGATTGAATTGTGAGGAACTCTACACACAAGATCAATGTGGATGGTGGAAAGGCATTCGAATTCATTGAATACTTTTTTTAGACAAAGAGCATGTATTGAGGGTTCTATTGTCAGTATCGCCCAAATTTTTCAAAAAATATAAATCTTCCTCACATTTGGCATGTCAACTACATCAACAAATTTGAAGAGGAAGTCTTATTGGGGAAAGGTAGAACAAGGGAAGTGAAAGGTAATTACATGGTGTATATTTAATTTATTATACAATTAATTTTTCAATTTCATATATATCTTGCTCATGTAATTTTTATTATTCCATCAATATTGTGGCGTAAACTTAATTGCCTTTAATGATAGCTAATTTACAATTCTTAATTGTTATTTTCATATAGTTGGTCGCATGTGGGATGCAATACATTTATACATTGCAAAAAATATTGATTGGATGGGGGAATCTATAGAACGATATATAGAATTGTATGATACCTGATCATGGGAAAGGGTGAGTAAATTGATTAAAATAGTGCATCTTCATTGAGAAGAATATCCCATTGAATTTACACAAAGGGAAATTGATTTAGCATGTGGTTTAAAAGATAAAAAGGAAAGTATATTTTATACCCTAATCAATTTTTTTCGTTGTTTCCCATTATATAAATGTATTTCTTTTGTTTATTTCTTCTTATATATTTATTTACTAACTCGGGCATGATGTAGTTGATACACGACAACACTATGTGGTACAATGGTTGTAAATTTCACATCAAAAATTTGGATGACAAGAAGAAAACATTTCATTGTGGGATAACTGTAGGTTTTCAAGTCACTAATATTTCGTCTAGAAGTGACATGCATCCAGAAGTATCTGAAAATAAGTACTATGGTTATTTGTAAGATATAATTGAGTGTGACTTTAATTCAATTAAAATAGTTCTATTTGAGGTCAAATGGTATAGGATACGAATGAATGGATGTGATCCTCAAAGAAATATTAGTGAGCATGCCAATGGATTTACATGCTTAATACAATGGCACTTGAACCGGGTATAGATCCTCATGTTCTTCCAAGTCAATGTGAGAAGGTATTTTACTTAGAGGTTCCTAAAGTAGGTTGGTCATACATTATTATATATTATCCAAGAGGAATATTGATCAATTATAATCCAGTAGAGGAAGAATACAATGTCAAAGAAGAAGGTGACATATATCAGGAGTAGTTGGTCGCCACAGTTGTGTCAGATGAAGAATCTGATAAAGATGTTGATCATCCAAATGACGTAGAAGATGATTTTGAACTCGGTGATGATATTGATGATGAATACTACAAATCATCATCATCATCATCATCTTCTTCATTTTTAAGATCATCGATGGTGTCATCATATTCAATGGTATCATCATCATCTTAATATTCAACATCATCATCATTGACATCCTAATCAACCTCATATAAATAATAAATATAAAATAAGTAATAAAAATATATATAAATAAAAAATATAAATATTAAAATAAATAATATAATCCATATAACTAAAATAAATATAAATAAATTATAAATAATAGAATACATACATAAAATAAATAATAAATATAAATATTAAATAAATAAATAAACATTAAAAAACCAAAAAAGAGTTAAAGCTATCCATCTTACCTTCCCCTGTCGCAACAACCAATTTTTACATATTTAATTTACCTCACCCACGAATTATGCTCAAGGTCACACAGTAGTTTCCAAGCTTGTAGAGGAGGTTTTTTAGTTACCTCACCCACGAACTAGGCCTAAGGTCACAGAGGAGGTTTGGTTTTTCACTTCCCTTACCCATGAACTAGACCCAAGGCCATAGAGGAGGTTTTCACTTACCTCATCCATAAACTAGGCCCGAGGTCATAGGGGAGGTTTGAAGGTTACTGGCGATGTTCCAAGGATTCAGAAGACGAATTTCTTATTCGTTCAGCGAACCCGTAGTCTGGGTTCTTCCTACAAGCTACTTTTAATTGGGTGGGCATTGGGCTTCAACTCAATTTTAATGGTATCGCAGCTTTGGGGGTTTTCTATCTTGAGGGCTATCCACTCCCTTCATATCCAAAATATAAGCATAGGGACATTGGAAGATTGATATAGAGACGCATAAGAATCAGGACAGGCATATGCTAAGGCAGCTTCCAGTATATTATTTACCTACAGAGATGTCTTCAGTAAGTCAACTTCTTTTATTTAATAGGTTAAATCATTTTCTAGTCACGGTTTTATTAATAGATATAGGGTTTCATTCCTATATTGGGGAGCCTTGGAGATCCCTTGATCAAGACTTGAAGGGTGTTGTATATTTGATATCATATTCCACTCAAACTTTAGGACCGAGGGTTAGCAGATCCCAAAATTTGTAGTGTCATCATATTGACATACTGGAGACCTATATTTACAAAGGTCGTTAGGTCATCATAGGTGGCACAATCCTATTTGGTAGGAAAGTGATGACCTGAATTACCTCCACCTTTCCTTCACCTTCACTATGCTCAGATCAGGATTTCCTTCTATGACTAATGGATTTCCAGTGTGATTTATATCCATTATTTGCTTAAAGAATAGGTCCTTCTAAAATTCAATCAAGGTATGAAGTTTGTTCACAATGCATGTGTAAGAGCCTCAACTCAGTGGATTTTATCTCTTGGATTGTATTCTTGCTGTATGCTTAGTATGTTCTATATTTTTCCAACACTCATCAGCTTTTCCATTACCTCCTACCCATCCTTCAGCTTCGCCTTCTATAATAACAACAATTCATGAGTTTTTTGAGAACAAAAGGATAAATAAAAATGAAACAAAAAGTAAATAACTATTTATAGAGGAGTGTCTAGGAAGTTGCATATATAAGGAAATAAAAAATAGCTCTGCAGTGTGCCAAACAACAAATGAATAATTAGTAAGTTAAATAATTAGGCAGTTGTCTTAAATGGGGTAAAAACAAATTATTTATGCTATATCTGACTCTGAGCTCTACACAGCTAAATATAAAAATGATCAAGGGGTTGTGTTAAATGGGATGACTAATCTTGAATTTTCAAGGTCAAGAATAAGACTCAATGCTCTAAGGTATACAAATATAACTAAAGCACTAGGTTGTTATATAGAATGGATAGGAGTAGATAAATCTAAATTAAAAGGGTAATACTTCTAGACATGTAATACTAGCTAATACAGAAAGAATCCCTTAAGGAAATGTGATTTCATTATGTAAGGTAAGATTATTCTACCATAGAAGGGTTAAGATTATTCTTCCATAAAAGGGTAAGCAAGGCCAAAATTCTTTGAAGATGAGTATCCCAATTTGAATAACCCCGATAGAATTGGAATATATGAAACTAGCTTGAATAACCCTGAAATATCCTATTCCTGTACATGATGAAAAATGTATACCTAGGTTGTTGAGTCCGTCACAGTTTTTTTTAACACCTATACATCCAAGCTTATGAGGAGAGGAATGCATAGATGTGATTATTTACGAAACGCCCCGTAACTTGAATGCTTAATTTGAAGAGTAAATATCATGGTAATTAAAATATTCAAGATAATGGTCCTCTGTGACTTTGGATTCTAGTTGAGATGAAATACCCTTGAAGGAGGAAATCCCACTCGGCACTGAGGGTTAGAGACCCAATGATATCAAACTCATTTCTAATATCTTATAAATGCCCAACATTTTACAACTTGCATCACCTGGCTAGTTATAGTGAACATATAAACTAGAACCTGGTTCTTCATACATATCTAACTTGATCAACTATAAATAGGAACTCTACCAAGATTTATAGTTTACTCAACCTTATAACCCATCTTAATATCTTCTACGTCACATGGGAACCTTATAATTCACCTAGGGAACTTGTACTTTCTCTTTCTTTGAATACTTAACATAGGTAAATGAAGGGTTGGTTTCTTTCCCTAATGAACATAGACTAGTGGCACCAGGTTTTTCTACATGCTTAAGAAATGCTACTTGACTTACTTAGTTCCTACTAAACACCTAGAAAAAAAAATAACTTATTGTGTGATGCAACGACCCTTATGTGTCATACCTTCAACAACCATTTGATGTCATGTAAATTATCCTTTGGATACTTAAAAATGAATGTATCTATAGGCTATTTTGAATCTTCAAACATCACAAAATCCAGTGTTTGATGATCACTTTGTAGATCTGCAGTTGCATCCATATGCTTAGCAATACTTGGATGCATTTATGGTTCTCTCATGTCCATATGCAATCAGTTGTCATATCAATAAGTTGTCACAACCATGTTAGTGATAATTCCATAGTCCAGTCACTTTGATCACTGTCCAGTTAAGTTGTCAAAACAAATCACTCCCTTTAACGTGTCATTGCAATTTTATGTCAAATTAATGTAAAGAGGGTCACTTCCTTGTGGTATTTACTTGTCATCTCCTCAGGCTATCATGTAATGATAGTTCAACTATCTCTAATGCTTTGGTATCCTTATAATTTCTTAAGGGAAAGACAAAATCAGTCTAATCTTATCTTCATGCCAAACTAACTTTTTAAGAGGCCAAGCTCCTAAGATTGTCACTGTTAATGTAAGAAGTCATTAGGTTGTTCAAATTCTGATCTTGATCAGGACTGATATATCTTTTTGTAGGCTTGAGTCTGCCTTTGAAAAGCAAATATTTGAGAGGATTTTAATGTTGGATCTACACCTTTTATTCTCACAAAATTTCCTACAATTTGTTCCACAACTTAACAAGGGTAATGATGGCATATCATTGTATCATGAATGTATTGATTTGTTGTTGCAGTTGTTTAATATTTAAGAAGACACCCTTGCTACACTTTTTTCATATGTAAACAATTTTTCATGATATTCCCTCAAGATGTCTTCATACCATATTCAAATATTCCACTAAACTTCTTTTTCTAGAATACTTCAAATATTCCATTGGGTATACTATGTGTCTGCACAACAGTATGCAATACTTAACTTGTCTCATATATGGTCGGTCCCTTATTAATTAATCTTTAAGATTATCCATATGTTCATCCAGGCATGCTCTCAAGTCTTCATGTGATTTCTAGGAGTTTTCTTCATACAATGATAAAAATCTTGATAACCAACTCTATATAATTCATAAATAAACAACAAGTTTTCTTGATGTCATTCTTGCTAATTATATCAAAATCTAGAATAAGTCACACCTGCAGCTTCTGGTCAGATAAACGTGATTGTCATATTAACACTTTTTTTTCCTTCATTAATCACGTTTATTAGACATGGTTCAATTTTAATTTTTCAATGTGAAATTGTGTTTCTTATTATATTATGGCAGGATGACCGTGGGAAATCCCCAACGGTGTCACATCATGTAAATGTTATCCTAATAGTACCTAAACATGATTACAATAATTTTTTTTATTAAATGCATGCTATTTTGTTTCATGTGAATTTTTGTAATGATAAAAATAAAGTAACTACTTTTATTGATTGATGTTTGTAGAGAACACCAAATTATGATGATGAGGTTGTCACTAAGGAAGATATATTTTATTCAACTAATCCAATGGGAACTGTGAAGAAGGATTTGAAAAATTCCAATCAAGAACTTCTTGCACTGATAAAGATCAGACCCATGGATGAAGAAATCAAAGCAAGAATTTATGACTTAATGAAAACAATAATAGAGTATGGCATAAGTGGCATCTCTAAAATATTATACTAACTATGAGACATATATTCATTTATGTTATTTTAGTTCTCTATTTTTCATATGATCTAATCAATTAAAATTTTATTTTTTGTAGGATTTTTTGGAGACAACACGTGTGCATCAAGTAGAATATGTAGATGTTGGTATAGGTAGTAGTGATGGTTTAATACAACGTCAATCTATAATACAAACAAGGTTATTTCAATCGCCTAACCAGCAATTCTGCTTAGATACTACAATCTCACTGAATGTTGTGGATCAGGAGGGCCCTTCACCCGATACTACTTTAGGGGATGTTAGAGAGGAGAGTAGCATCGAATGTGAAAGTTGATATCCTTGAGCAGGACATGTGGTTAGCAAGGGATCATTTCCAGTTATATTCATGGAGGACAAATTTGTTCCAATAAATATAACAAACATTGCAGGTATTATTTATTTAATTCCTTTTTTTCATGTAATTCAAAGCTGCATACCTGAAATTATTTTTAATTAATGATCATGTTGTTCTTGCAAGAAATAATGTTTTTTATAAGAACCTGCATTAGAAGGATTTGCATAATTTTGAGCCCAGCATTTGTACACGGTGGAATGTACAAAATTAAAAATTGAAAGATATTTGATGAACCACATGGTTAACTTGTTTGGTTATACATTCAACAAAAAAGGTGTCACCGCAACAACTAGATTAAATTTGAAATATGGTAGGGAATATTATAGGGAAAATTTGAAAATTAACACTATGCCGATGAGAGTCTTATGATGGTTCCAAAGAAGGAGTGGAAGTCTCTCATGGGTGATGCAAAGGAGAAGGCATTGAGAAAACAAGGAAAGACTTAGCCAATTGGTTCAACAAGGTATGTCACATATCATATTTTCAATGAAAAATGTTCAATATTATTTTTTTACTTTTAAATATATTTAAGTTGCGATATATAACATATTTGAAAATTTTCATAGGCTCCCTAGAAACTCTAAAGAGAAAAAGGAAAGGGTATCCCAAACTGGGCCAGGGTGGATATCAAAAACTAAGAGCATGAATTGTAAAAAATGAATGATCATTATTCGTAGCCAAAATTTTTGTAACTGTAGCAAACAATTTTTTTATGGTGTTATGCATTGTAGAGAAATGTTTTTCAAGAAGAATCCACTAAATAATACTTGAGGCTCGGCTTCAAGTATGGTTTTCAACATGCGTTGGAACGTCGAAAAATCTTGGGGCAAACCCCAATTTCCCCATTGATGCACACATAGGTAAATAAAACCATCTGTGCATGTTCAATTTGCTAACATTACTTTGGAATTGAATTATGTGCTATTTCAAATTTGTATATGTGAAAGAAAAAAATGTTTATTGGTTTTCAGGGTGAGAGCAACAAAACAAGCGATTGTAGCGATACCGAACAAGTACCATATTATGGTGGGGAGTTGTCTCATGTTGTTGGTGAGAATACTAGCGATGATTCATGTATGTATGCTATATAATAGAAGTATTTATTATGATTTCAAATATATAATTGATGATGTGTAGAAATAAATTTTCTTCTATGAATGGAAGAGCATGTACTTTCTCATGCTCAAATAGAAGAGCCATTGAACACTCCAACTGTCTTAGCTAGTCAACCAACAGGTAAAGATCATTGAAATCATATTGGAAATAATTATTCCCCTTTCAAGTGACCTCCACGCCCTACTATTCGACGTACCAGAAGTATGGTAAGAGAGAGCATGCCCACACAATCAACATAAAGAGAGGGCAAAACAATTTCAAAGTTAAATGGAAATGAATTAGATGTCCCTATATTGGATTTTATGAAAGAAAAGAAAAACAAAAAAAAATATAGTTGTATACATTTAATATTTATATTTTTGTTAGTCGTTTCATAGCTTCTTTTTATAATGTGGGACATCGTCCAAGGATTATTGTTATCCTTAAGGGGCTGGATACCCCTTCCTGATTTAACCCGAGGAAGATGACATGACCACATGAGATTCCTTATCCAATATTGATTATTATGAGCTTCCACTCTTTGCATGAGACACGTGAGACATATGGCCACATGATATTTGGGTAGGAAACCTACCCTCACATTGAATTGATGTGCATGATCCTAGTATGATGTCATTTTGTGTGTTATGTTATGTTGACTTGCATGTTTACTTGTATGTGATTTTTATCCTTGTGGTGACTTGTGATTGAACCTTGCATGGTAAAGTTGAGCTATACAACCCTTTAATGTTGATGTCCATCTTGTTGATGACTAACATGACCCCTTAGCGGGGTTGTCCACCCTTGCATTGACCTTAAGATCCCTTCAAAGGTGTCATCCACCATAGCGCTACCATATGTTACTTTTTTGGAGTAATTTGTTGTCGATTGTTATTGAGAGTTGGTCGTACTGCTATACTGCTACTATTTTTTATTTGTGAGGGTTGGATGATCTATTTTAGGATATTTTCTAGTTTTGGGTTCTCTCCTTTCAAAGTTATGTTTGTCTAGTTCAGTAGCATGCAAGTAACCTAACACTAAGATGTTGAAGTTTGTTTAGAAGCATTTTTTCTGAAGATAAGGGAGCTCTTCCCTAACATCTTGTTTTGAGTTATCTTATGTTGAGTTTATAATTGGGTCGAATCTGATATATCATGCTATTGTTATGTATTGTTGTCTTTCATTACCAATTTAGATCTTGTCTATATGGATACTCTTATTATTGTTATTGTTTTAAGTACTTTAATGGTTATTGTAACTCATTCTTTCTAGGACATGAAGGATATTGATGTATGGTTTTGCTATGTTGTATCTGTCTCATTGTTCAGCTTTGAGTTTGAATATTTGAGAAAAATATTATAAAATAAAAATGAGCTGAATCTACCCAAGATTTTGCATCTTTTCTCAAAATGAGCTGAAATGTGCATTGGTACATTTTTATGGATCTTGTGTCTTTAGAGTGGCACTTGTGTAGTCCAGTGAATTGACCCTAGTCAGTTTTCTTTCATTTATTAATTTGTTTTTCTTTCATATTAATTGATTGAGTTGTGAATGCTTTGTGCTTCTCTAGGATCTAGCAGGCTTCTTTGACTTTTTAGCCATTAATGTTTCTTGCTTAGTTTATGAGGGTTTGGAGGCTTTCATGAATTTTATTTTGATCGAAAATTGTTTGGGGTTGGGATGAGTGAGAGAACCGCCCTTTTCACACTTAGGACCTCAACTTGTGGGTGGATTTGTAAAGTGTTATCCTATGTCTTGGTGGAAAACCTCTAGAGGAGAATTATTCTGCAAATTTGATCCCAAATTAAGTATTTTCTCCTATGATGTTTATGCAGATTCACCCTTATTTCCCTATTCCCCTTTATTTACACAAGACATCATCCAAGTTTTTTTTGGTGTAGATCTTGTTGCTACCTATATTGCATGGGTGTCTACCAAGGAGTTTTGAACCTTTATAGGCATAAAAGAAACCTGTAGTAGCATGGTAGGCATTAATTTCTCAAATCTTAGTAGACCAGTGGGTGTGAAATAGAAACAACAGGTATGGTCCCTCAAGTCTAGGAAAAAATGGGTGTGATAGAAACCTTAATTGTCCATGATTATGTATCTAATATGCAATGAAGAGAGTTATTTTTAAATATGGGTTAATTACACTTTCGAGGAGGACGTTAGTTTCGAGGACGACATTTAGTCTCTAATACTCGTTTCCTACCGACAGCATTGTAAGAGCGTAGAGGTACTTCTAGATTTGAAGTACAATATTTGCGGTGAATTCTAAGGTAAAATAGCTAGTCTCAAATAGCTCACCAACCTCCATATGTTACCCACCAACATTGAATTTTGATACTTGTGTGGAGCCTGCATGGGCACTGATATAGACCTACATGGAAAGTCTACACTATGCGAACTTGCTAAAGACTAGTGCCTGTCTTCTCTGGTGGTGGACCCCCTCTAAAATGTGGTCTCTCTGACCATTAACTAGACTCAAATATCTCACCAACCTACTATTATTTGGCACCACTGGTGAAACTTCTAGATGTAGTAGGTTCCTTATTATTTGAGTGCACGTGAACAACTTATGGCAGAAATCTGCATTTGAGAGATATTAATTTTCATCGATTTTGAATATATATTTGAGACAAATTAAATAGCTTGAGATGAATAGACCAAAAAGGTTTGAGGGGGAGCAATTAGTCTACATATTGATAGGAATTGTAGTATAGTTAAATAAAGAAAACTAGATAAAGTGAATCGGCATTGTGATGTCGTCACTGATACATTCCTACCTTTTATGAATTTATTAGATGACTGTTGATACATTCATTATGCAAGCATGTCCTTAGATGTCACGGGAATGTCCCTCACTTGAGATTTAAAATGCTCCCATCTAGTTAAAAATGAATACATGGGAATAGATAAATAAACCTCCCACATAGAAATAGAGTAAAAATGCTCGTAGCTTGTAAAAATTCCTGCAGTTAGTTAAATATGCCCACATTTAAGTTTCAGAAAACACTTACATCAATTCTCCAATTTGGATAAGTAGTTGATTTGGGAAAATGTATTGATCCTGTTGAGGAATGCCCTGCAGCCAGTTTGTAAATACTAATTGGACTAATATAATTCCCACTCTACCTTATAAAATTCCCACAGATGTTAAACATATGTAGGCATGTTCATACAAATTCCTATAGAAATGCACAAAAGGTTGAAAAATGGCCGCAGGAAGCCATGGAAATAGATGAAGTAAAATGCAGGAATAAATTAGGTACAATATGTTTTCATAAATATAAAGTTGTGAGATATTACTTTTCGTCAATTGTGAATATATATGTGAGCCAAATTGAGTATCTTTGAGATGAACAGACCAACAAGGTTTCAGGGGGAGAAGTATGGTTAGATAACGAAAAACAAATAAATTGAAGCAACATTGTGATGTTTTCATTGATGTAGGCTTACCTTTTATGAATTTACTAGAAGACTATTGATACATTCATTATGTGGGAATTTCCTTACATGTCATGGGAATTTCAATGATAAAGTTAAACACTCGATAGGTACAGCTAAAGTAAATTTGTTATGGGAAGCCTGATCTTATAAATATATTCTTCAACTATATTGTAATACCACTCAGATGTAGATGTCTTTTTGTAAGTCCTTGATTTGTTTTAATTGTATGCTTTATCATGGAATCATAGGTGCACTAAAAATATTTGAATCTAGTTAAATGTGACCACATTTAAGTTGCAGAATACATTTACATCAATTCTCCAAATTGGATAAGCAGTTGATTTGGAAAAATGTTCGCAGGTTGTTGAGAAATGTCTGTAGCCAATTTGAAAATTCCCATTGGACTGATAAAATTCCCACATGGTTACCATATAAAATTCTCACAGGCCTAAAACAAATGCACACAGGTCAAGAAAAATTCCCGCAAAAATGCACAAAAAGTTGAATATGGTTAGATAAAGAAAAGGAAATAAAGTGAAGCAGCATTGTGATGTTTTCATTGACACATGCTTACCTTTTATGAATTTACTAGATGATTGTTGATACATTCATTATGGGGGCATGTCCTTACATGTCACGAGTATATAGTCTTCATGTGTGGGTTCTTGCATACTTATGCGGGCATGTCCTTACATGTCATAGGCATTTCAATGACGTGCTGGCATTTCAACCATTTTCCTGAGCACATCTTTCCACCTCTATTTCTTGCATTTTGGGGTTCGACGATGATTTATCTATTACCCTATGGGTATGTTTAACTGGTTGTCGAAATTTTATCTTAGTATTGCATGCATAATCCAATACTTGTGGGAATTATGTACATTAAGTGTGGGCTTTAAATGTCTTAAAAATATTTCACTAACTGATAGTTATACCTGGAAGCAGGGTTGATAGCATAGCAAAATGGTTAGATAAAGAGAAGGAAATAAATTAAAACAAGATTATGATATTGTCATTGATGCATTCTTACATTTTATGAATTTACTAGATGACTGTTGATACATTCTTTATCTGGGCATGTCCTTACATGTCATGGGCATATAGTATTCATGTGGGGGTGCTTTCATACTTTTGCAAGCATGTCTTTACATGTCACGGGAAGTTAACTTATCGAAAACATCTCTGTGGGAAAAAATATACTTATACTGGATCTACTACTAGTTTTTAACCACCTGCTCCTGAAGTTTCCTTAGCCTATGCTTTTCCTAATTCCTTAGTGACCTTCATCTTTTCTCACAGGTCTCGATCTCAATCTGACAATTTAGCTCTATGTAGCTTTTGGAAATCCTTGAGGATAGAAAACCCACAAAGTTGGGATACCATTGAAATTGAGATGAATCCCGATACCTTCCCAATAAAAAGTGACATTTAGGAAGAACTTGTACTATAAAAATTGAGTCAAACAATAAACTGATCTATGTCTGGTGCAACTTAAGGGTTTCTCCACATTCACGAGATAGATTTCTGGTTGTGTCAAGGAAGGGGTTCACCGAACGAACAAGATTTGCCTCCTCTACATCATTGGAACCTCCTCTGTGACCTTGGCCCTAGTTCGTGAGTGTGGTAATTGAAAAACATAATCTGCAACCTTAGAAATTCTTTTGTGACCTCAGGCCTAGTTCATGGGTGAGGTAAGTGAAAGATGTAAAATTTTGTTGTCACAACATGGGGAAGGTAAGATGTGTAGTTTTAATTATTTGTTGTTTTTTTAATGTTTATTAATTATCATTTTCACCGTAGTTGAAAGGATTATCATGATCATTGTATTTATGTCCATCATCGTCATCATAGAGAACGTCATAGAGAACACCATCGTCAGTCAACCCTTTCTTGAAAATGATTTGTCAGATGAGTGTAATATGGTGAACATTTAGAATTTTGACACACAGAGGATTATTAATAAAGTCCATCTTGTGGTTCTTATTTCCTATTCCATTGTCAAAGGACATACTACACCATGAAAAACAAAAATAGTGGGTGAAGGTATGAACATATTGTGAAATAGGGTGGTCAATTCTTGTTTTTGGGAGCTACAAGTATGGGAGGGATTTCTTTTTTGTGCATCGGGATACATCCACTATGAAGAAGATTTTCAGCACATTTAAAGGGGAACAATATAAGTGTTGATGTTTTATCCAAGGAAACACTTTCACTTGAGCAGGGATGGTTTTAAGGAACCATACTTATTTAAAAGTGTATAAATGTTGGTGAATATTACCAGTTCTTAAAACGCCAACTATATAATTATTGGCGATATTTTTCAAAAAAAAAATAATTTTCAAGGATTGTATATCGTTTATATAATAATTTGGTGATTTTTATGGTGAAAAAATGTCACCCCATCAAAATTGGGCGAAACAGGGCTTCAAAAAATGCAAAATGGCGAATCTTTTCTGGGAGAAAAACATGGAAAAATAGCCCACTGGGATAAAATTATCCCTACACTTGAGATGGGAAGACTCTCCTATATTCAGATGTTGGATGGAGAGTCTATTGGGAGTGATATCATCATGTTCTTTTAATTTTTGTTATTCAACATAACTGTTGTGGCTTACTCATCTTTCTTGGAAAAGATTTAAGTTTTTTTCATCCTTTGACTATGCTCTGCTGATTTCTCCTTTGGATGAGCTATTTTCATGGCATATAAATGCCTTAATTCGAGGGGGATTTTCACTTTACCCCCTAGGTGCTTCCTTGGATAATCCTCTAGGTCTCATTATGTGATTCATTTGACTGTGTGGAATTTCTTTTTGGTGCTAGATTGAGGCTTTCTTTTGTACACCCTTTGATGATGGGCTGTAGGATACGTTTTTGACATAGACTAGGTACTTTGTACTAATAGAAGTATAAGATATAATATATTTCTGAAATTATTAAAACCAAATCAAATTGTAATTTTGAAGTTATAAAAATTGTTTGTTGTTTTTACCAGTTGGGCCATACTACAACATGAAAAAACAAAATAGTGGTTGAAGGTATGAAGGTATTGTGAACTAGGGTGGTTTATTTTTCTTTTTGGGAGCTATGAGTATAGGAGGGATTTATTTTTTCATGCATGGGGATACATCCACTATGAAGAATACTTTCATCATATTTAAAGGGAGCGCAATATGACTATTGACATTTTATCCAAGGAAGCACTTTCTCTTGAGATGGGAAAAGTCTCATGTATTAAGATGTTGGATGGAGAGTCTATTGGGAGCGATACCATCCCGTTCTTTTAAGTTATGTTATTCAACATAACTATTGTGGCTTACTCATATTTCTTAGAAAAGATTCAAGTTTTTTTATCCTTTGACTATTGTCTATTGGCTGCTCCGTTGGATGAGCTATTTTCATGGCATATAAATGCCTTATATTGAGGGTATTTTCACTTTACCCCCTACACTCTTCCTTGGATAATCATTCAAGGCTCATTATGTGCTTCTTTTGACTGCATGGAATGTATTTTTGTTGTTGGATTAAGGATTTATTTTGTACACCCTTTGATGATGGGTTGGAGGATATGCTTTTGGCATAGACCTGGTACTTTGTATTGATAGAAGTATAAGATATAAGATATTTTCTAAATTGAAAATGTAATTTTGAAGTTATAGAAAGCGTTTGTTGTTTTTACCAGTTGGAATTCTGGCATAAATTTTTGTTCTCTGCATCTTGTTTATTTTGTTTGTTATTTATTATTTTAAAAGTGGATAAATTTGTGAAAAAGGAAACAATAATGATTCAACTCCCATTCAGTATTGTCCAATACTGTAGCATTTAAATGATTATGGTTATTAATCTTTTTGTTTTCATTAATTTAATAATTATTAATGCAGCTCTCTATTTTATAGTATTGTTCCGATTAAAACAATTAATATACCTATATTTGTGATTTTTACAATTTATATGCAAAATGTTTATTTAGTTTTGTTTCATAGCTTATTTTTTAATATGTGTGACATAATCTAAGGACTATGGTTATCCTCAAAGGGTTGGCCACCCCTTTCTCAGTTAACCTAAGGAAGATGAGATGACCACATGATATTTCTTATCTAGTAATGATGATTATGAGATTCAACTCTTTGCATGAGACACATGATACGTATGACCACAGACAATTGAGAAGTCCAGTTAACCTACCCTCACCATGAATTGATGTCCAAACTATGTTGTCCTTTTTTCCACATCATCATCATTTGTCATAAACCTTTATATTCCTTTTTGCAATGTCATCATATTTTGACATCAACATCCTTTTTCTTTTACTCTTGTACCTGTCATGGGAATCCTCCATCCAAGTGGTCGTACAATATAGTTGCATAATATATTTATAATCTCATGCTTCCCATAACAAATTTAATTTAGTTGTACTTGTCAAGTGTTTAAATTTATTATTTAGATTCCTGTGACAAGGAAAGACATGCCCGCATAATGAACGTATCAACATTTATCTAGTAAATTCATAAAATGTAAGCATGCATCGATGAAAACATCACAATGTTGCTTCACTTTATTTGTTTTTCTTTATCTAACCATATTGCTCCCGCTGAAACCTTGCTGGTCTGTGCATATCAAGATATTTGATTTGTCTCACATATATCTTCAGAATCAATTAAAAGTAATATCTCACAATTGTATATTTCTTAAAACATATTGTACCTAATTTATTCCTTCATTTTACTTCATCTATTGCTATGGCTGCTTGCAAGTCTTTTTCAACCTTCTGTGCATTTCTTTCTGCACAATGAATGTATCAATAGTGATCTAGTAATTTCTTAAAAGGTAAGCATGCGTCATTGACAACATCACAATGCTCTTTCAATTGATTTGGTTTTCTTTATCTAACCCACAGGGGCTCCACTAGCAAGGTAATACCATATCACGCCCATTCATATGTGGGGTTTGAATACTCGTAAAAACCTAAAAATATATATTACTTCGTATTAAAGGGTCAAGGGGGGGGTTTTAAATTGAAATAGTAATAAAAATATTGTTGGCTATTTTATTTGTGTGGGATGAGGAATAACCTCCAAATCATGGGATGGATTCATACCTCCCAATCGAGGCCTCAATTCACACCTCCAAATTGTGGGTTGGATTAATATTAGTCCTAGGCATTTCTAAGGAATAACCTCTGAATGGAGGGCTAGATTGATACCTCCAAAACATGGGGGATTAATAGCACTCATAAATGATTCTAATGAGTAACATCCAAATCATAGAATATATTTATACCTCCAAATCATAGGACTTATAAAGCCTTCTATTTTTTTTGAATAATTTTTTAGGTTGGGGTTTAGGTGGGTATTGAGGATCAATCAAACCTTTCTCCACAACAAACAAGAAAAATGAGATCAATATTTCTTAGATCACTAGAACCAAGAAACGTTAGATCAATCTTTCTTGAATAACTATTTATTTCAATCGTTTTTATTATTCTATTGAGTTATATTTGGAACATTCATAATTGTAATTTCAGTTCGTATATGCAAGTCATATGTCTTAATCTTGTATTGGAACTGACATGAACATAGTTGAAAATATAAATCCTTATTTATATACACTATGTGTTATCATTACCATGAAATGGTATCATATAAGTTTCAACATATGTGTATCTTTATAACTATTGCATGCTTGAAACTTAACAATGAATATTTTTCCCTCCCCCATAAAGATTTAAAAAACTAGATATAACCCAAGAAAAGGTAACTAAATTTTCTTAATTCCCTTGATTGCATGGATAAATGTAGAGGAAATCACAGGGAATTCATTGCATCTTGTGAATGACCCAAATCTAAGATATGCACATGATCATATGGTGTTATTTGAAAGTAAGAGGATTTTTCTATGCTCATTTGGGTTCAAAAATCAATGATGTTTGTTTTGATAGGAAGGTAGGGAAGTCCATCCACAAAAGGGTTTTAATTTTTCATTTTATGGAGTTTAATTTATTAAGCTTATAGAAAAAATGAGCTCTATATGGCTATACTTGTATTTACATGATATAAAATTGGTAGCTTGGTAGGATTTAGTGTGAAATGTATGTAATTGTCATATTGTCTAAGCATTGTACTAATGATTGGACTAAATTATTTTAAATTCTTTGTTACATTGATCTCTTGACTAGGTTGTCTTTTGCACATTTTGGCTTCCCCATTACTAATCCATTGGGTCTTCAACTATCGAAAGATACAAATTGATTAGTCGACCCTGCAATCCCAGTGGGATCATTATTAGAATTATATTATTATCTTATTTCACATCATATATGCTTATACTAAGATGCGTTAGGGATCGTGTTTGTTACAACTTGATAATATGGTATAAAGGGGGTATTAAAAATAGTTTGATAAAATTGGATATATACAATATCTGATGAAACTAGGGGTTTTCTTATTTGGAAAGGTATATTGGGAGGGGGGTTTAACAATAAAATTTTAGGAGGAATTTTCCAATATTTAGTGAAAATAGGGATATTCTTTAATATACTATGAATGATCATGCTATCCAACAAGTTCACTGAGTGAACCCCCCCCGTGATCCAACCATATTGCTGCCCATGAAACCTTGCTAGTATGTTCATCTCAAGATATTTAATTTGCCTCACATATTTCTTCATAATATATGAAAAGTAATATCTCATAGCTGTAGATTTCTGTAAACATATTGTACCTAATTTATTCTTGCATTTTACTTTATCTATTACTATGGCTTCCTGCAGGAATTTTTCAACCTTTTGTGCATTTATGCAAAAAATTGTCTAGACATGAGTGCATATGTTTGACGCCTGTGGAAATTTTATAAGGTAGAGTGGGAATTTTATCAATCCAACGAGAATTTACAAACTGGCTGCAGAAAATTTCTCAACAAGATGCAAACATTTTCCTAGATCAACTTCTTATCAAAATTGGAGAATTGATGTAAGTGTATTCTGAAACTTAAACGTGGGAATTTTTACTCTATTTCCATGTGGGAATTTTCATTTCTCTATTTCCCCATATACATTTTTAACTAGACAAGGGAATTTTTACTCTCAAGTGCAGGCATATTTGATGCTTGAGGATATTATTGAGGCCTGGCTGGAATTTGTCAACTCCACTTGTGGGAATATAAGGAAACTCTTCTTTCACCCTTGTGTTCACCTTAAGAGCCCTCATTAGGTTCCATCCACCATATCACTACCTTATATGAAATATTTTGGAGTACTTTGTTGTTGTCTTTTATTTTCAATTGGTTTTACTGTTGTGTTACTACTGCTTTTCATTTGTGAGTGTTGGATGATCTATTTCATGTTCTTTTTCGATTTTGGTTTCTCTCCTTTGACAAGTATGTTGGTGTAGTTGAGTCTCATACTAGTAAGCTAATGCCAAGAGGTTGAAGACTATTTAGAATCATTTTTTTCTAGGATAAGGGAGCTCTTCCCAAACATCTTATGTTAAGTTTATAATTGGTTCAAATCTGATATATAATGCTATTGTTATGTGTTATATTTCATTAACAACTTATATATGATATAGATCACTACTCTTATTATTGTTATTGTTTTAAGTGCTTTGATGGTTATTGTATCTCATTATTTCTAGGACATGATGGACATGAAATATATTGAGGTATGGTTTTTTTATATAGCACATGCTTGTCTCATTGTTTCAGCATTGAGTTTGAAGAATGAGAAAAATAATTATAAAATATAACTGATTTGAATCTACCTGAGAGTTTGCATCTTTTCTCCAAATGATCTGAAATGTGCATTAGAAATTTTTATGGATATTGTGTCTTTAGAGTGGTGCCTTGTGTAGTTCAGTGAATTCAAATACCGAGAACATTATTCTCCTGATATAGGTGTAACGTCCCCCACCCTCCGACCGACGAAGAGGACGCTATCATGACCTTAACCATCTGGGAAACCAGCCCCATGAACATGTGCATTCATAAAATGTTGAAACAAAAAGCATTGAAGTAAAACATACACAGATACAATTATGTATCATACATAGCCGAAGCAACATACATTCATAAAAGCATTCAACATGTTCACCATATTCATTAACAGTAAAATGATTACAGGAGTAAAATAGACAAGATTACTTATCTTATGAAGAACTCATTCCACAACCAGTTATGTTGCTGCAACATTCCACCCAACCATAGCCTAGCATGCTCCTAAATCTCTCAGCAATGATGCCACCCCCGAGCTGGGCATGATTCCCCAAGGAATAAGGAACAAGCAGGCTTACACATAGCCAAGGATACACAAAACATAGCCAAGCCAACACAGTTGGGTTTATCAGGCCATCAAGGAGCTGGGAAAGGATAAATGCTAAGCTGGTGAGGTCATTATAGAGCTAGGAACACCTACACTAGAACTAGCCTGATTTCTAAGACACGCACACACACCCAACATAAGGAATCAGTCCCTTCTCTACTACATAGTTCCTCAGGCCCTGACTTCGCTTCCAGTGCTATTCAGTGATTGTGGAGAAGAAAGCCAACTCTCTAGCTCTGTCTTTGTGGTTTCCAAACACACTAGGTTTATCAAGTAACCAAGCCCCCATCCCTGCTCCCAACACAGTCCGAAGACCAACCATTGCATACACGCAGTCACACAAGCGATTCATAGCTTGGTTAAGGAAAACAACTCCTGAGTTGTTCTTGGCACTATCATGGCCAAAATGACTCTAAAACAACCTACAGTCTTCCTAGAATGTATCAACAAACACAGTTCACAATGTGGGGAAAACAACAGTCCGTCCTAGACAACAAAGCCACCAGGGAAAACTTACACAAACCACACTGGGGAAGAGAAATATAGACTCCCAACCTATGCGTGAGGGGAATTTACATCAGACCTCTAGAATTTGGATGGAAAACATGCTAGATACCACTCTGTGGAAATGTGAGTGACATCCGAAACGGCTCCCCTCCTCCTGGCTACGTGAGACCACACCCAAAAAAGAAGCTTGTACGTGGAAAACCATCAGAATACCATCCCTACGTGAGGATGAACATACAATGGGAAGAGTGGCATACTGGATAGGATGGAATGAGGGGCATAGTCATTCTTTTTCCCATGATGAGGTTCAATCCGTTGGTGGAGTGTGCTTGTGGGAAAGAACTGGTAGTCTTGCCACACTACACTTCCAGCCATAACTGCCTTAGCTAATCAACAAAACATTAAAGTGGTGGTTGAATAAGACAAGGAAATATGGGCAAATCAAACAGGGTGGTGACACATGGATTTTTCCCTCCATAGCCCAAGGTTTGGCATCCCCCACCCTTATCCTTGTGAGAATCATGCCCCTTCTCAATTTAGTTGCCACAAACATAGTTGTTTGGGGTTCATTTTAATTAAAGATGCATATTTACATGATCACAAAACTTAATATATGACATATACCATGATAGACCATCAGCAACGATTCTGTTTGTCGAAACATAACACAATTAAATCGATGGCGGGGATTTTGCCTTTAGCTCCACACCATGATTCATTACAATATATACATCATGTACGTTTAATGCAACGGGGTCAAAACCGGGGTGTTACATTCCCCTCCCCCTTCAATAGCACTATCCTCAGTGCTTTACAAAATTTGAACAAAATGCTACACTGGTATCACCTCAGTGATCCGCAGAATTGAACAAAAATGGATGTGCCAATCGCATGGCATCCTCTAGCTCCCATGTAGATTATTTAAGTCCGGAGTGCTCCCATTGCACCGTTATTTGACCTATGGCCCAGTTCCGGAGCATTGTGACCTTCCTATCGAGGATGTGCATTGGATCAGTTCAGAACTCTCCCTCGGGTTCCACCTGAATCACAGCCCAATTTATTACATGGTTAGGATCATGTACATATCTCTTAAGGAAAGAAACATGAAAAACATTATGAGCTCTAGTGCTAGCAAGCAATGCATGTCTATATGCAACTGGCCCTATTCTTTCAAGCACTTCAAATGGCCCACAATATCTTGGAGACAACTTGACACAACTTCCAAGCTTCAAGGAACTCTTCTTTTCCCTCACTTTAAGGTAAACATGATCCCCAACACTGAACTCCCTATTTACCCTATGCTTATCTGGATAGCTTTTCTATCTGTCCTGTGCTACTTTCAGATTCTACCTGATCTTTACAACCTATTGCTCCATTTCCTTGAGCAATTCTGGCCCAAGAACAACCCTGTTCATTGGGTTATCCAAAGTCATTGGTGTCCTACACCTTCTTCCATACAAAGCTTCATACGGACTCATCCCCAAGGATGCCTGATGTCCATTGTTATAAGCAAACTCTACCAAGTGTAAGTAATCTTCCCACTTGGTTGGTTTGTCCATCACGTAGATGTGAAGCATGTCTTCAAGCACCTAGTTAACTCTCTCTATCTACCCATCTATCTGAGGATGGTATGTAGTGTTGAAGTTTATATTTGTACCCAAATATGTAAACAACCCCTTCCAAAAGTTGGAAGTGAACTTGAAATCTCTGTCAGAGACTATTGCCTTCGGCAATCCATGCAATTTGAAAATCTCCTTCATGAATATCTTTGCAATGTCATCAGTATTATGTGTATACTTAATCGGTATAAAATGCGCTGCCTTAGTCAACTTGTCCACCACAACCATGATGGAATCATGTTGTCTCCAATTCATCAGCAATCCTATAATAAAATCCATGGAAATAACTTCCCATTTCCATACTGCAGGTTGTTGATGCTCAACCTTTACCTGTTGACATTTCATGCACCTGGAAATGTATTCAGCCATGTCTTTTTTCATTCCTGGCCAGAAGTACTGCTTCCTAGCTATAACAATTGTCCTTTGGTATCTTGGGTGACCAGAATACAGAGCTTGATGGATTTCATCCATAACAACTCTCCTCAAATCTGCTACATCTGGAATATAAATTCTACCTTTATAAGTGAGAAGTCCATCTTCTTCAAATTTATATCCCTCATTCCTCTTCTCAAGACTTTGCTTTTGTAATCTGTCTTTTGCCTGCTCATACAATTCATCTCCAGCAGCATGACTAACAATCTGCTGCCTCAAATCTAATTGGCAAATACTAAGAGATGCCACATGGATTTCTTGCATCTTCCTGCTGAGTGCATCAGCTACCTTATTCTCTTTCCCTTTTATGTGCTTGATTTCAAGATAAAACTCACATAAAATTTCTAGCCATCTTGCTTTCCTAGCATTTAGAGTAGGCTGATCAAACAAATACTTCAGTCCACAGTGATTTGTTCTGAGCTCAAATCTTCTACCCATCAAGTAATTCCTCCACATCTTGAGGGCATGTACTATGGATGCAAGCTATAGATCATGGGTGGCATATTTCTTCTCATGCTCCTTCATCTTTCTTGACTCATAACATATCACATGGTTGTCCTGTATACGGAATCCTCCAAGCCCTTGTCCACATGCATCGGTACACACCACAAAATATTTCTCTGGATCTGCAACTTTCAATACTAGTGCACTGGTGATAAGATTCTTCAACCTCTCGAAACTTTATTCACACCTTGATGTCCATTCTAACTTCATCCCCCTCTTTTGCAAAGACGTGATGGCATGTGCAACTCTGGAGAATCCCCCAATGAATCTCCAGTAGTATCCTGCAAGTCCCATAAAAGATCTTACATATGTCACATTTCTTGGAGTAGGCGATTTCATAATGGCTTCAATCTTTTCAAGGTCCACAGAAATACCTTCCTCTGAGATAATGTGACCCAAATATTGAATTCTATCTCAATAGAAGTCACACTTGCTCAGTTTCGCATACAGCTGATGCTCCCTAAGCAATTTCAATGTCAATCGCAAATTCTCTTCATGTTCTTCCTCATTCTTAGAATAAAAAAGAATGTCATCAAGGAAGACAAGAACAAATTTATACAGATATTTCCTGAAGACACTATTCATAAGGCACATAAATGTAGCTGGTGCATTTGTGAGACCAAATGGTACCAATACAAACTCATAATGTCCATACCTTGTCCTAAAGGTTATCTTATGAATGTCTTCATCCTTGATTCTCACCTAATGGTAACCAGGCCTCAAGTCGATCTTGTAAAATACCTTTGCTCCTCTCATTTGATCAAAGAGGTCATCAATCCTAGGCAAAGGGTATTTATTCTTCATAGTAACCTTGTTCAATTGTCTATAATGAATACACAACCTGAGTGTACCATATTTCTTCTTTACAAAAAAAACTGGTGCTCCCCAAGGAGACACACTCGGTCGGATATACTTCTTTTCCAGCAACTTTTGTAGTTTCATCTTCAACTCTAGCATCTCCGGTGTACTCATCATGTAGGGTGCCTCAAACATTGGTGCTGATCCTAGCACAAGTTCAATTGTGAAATCAATGTCCCGCTTTGGAGGAATCCCTGGAATCTCATCAGGAAAGACATTCCTGAATTCCTGTAACACCTGATAGTCCTCCAACCTAGGAGTTTCATCTCCTGATGTCTCCAATATGTGAGCTACATACAACTAGCAAACCTTCCTATAGAAATTCTTTAACTGCATTGCTGAAACCCATCGTACTGAAATCACCTTTGGAATACCTTTCACAACTACTAGGTTCCCTTCTTCATTCATGCATTCGAAAGTCTTATTGTAACAGTCAAGCTTCGCCATGTGAGCTTCTAACCAATCCATTCCAATGAGAACATCATAGAAACCAAGTGGTAGAACATTCAAATCTACACAATTGACCAATCCATCCATGGCCAATGGACATTTCTCTACCACTTCACTAATTTTCTCTTAGTTCCAGTGGCTAGTTGAACTAACCAAGATTTCATATGCTTTACCTTCTTAAAAGCACAAATCTACACTACTCTAGGAGTAATGTAACTGTGAGTAGAACCAGGGTCAATCAAAATAGAAATAGATTGCTCAACAATCTTACCTGCTACTTCAATCACAATTTACTGCTGATCTACTTGGCGGTCCTCCAGTGCTGCATAAATCCTAGGGACTGCCCTTGCTAATTGACGCACTGTTTCTACTTCTTGAATGTTATAAGCTGGCGTTGCACTCTCATTCTCAAGTGGACAATTTCTGTGCATGTGGGGTCCTCCACATTTCCAACATTGAAGTGGTCCTCTATTATGTTCTGGATCTTTAGGATTTTCTCCTTTCACTCCAACTGGCTTACTCGCAGCTTGGGATGCCTACTTTTGTTGATTCCTCAAGTTAGAAGGTTTGAAACCTATCTTTCTTTGGTTAGAATTCTCATTCTTCTTGTCCTTCCATGCCTTATGGTAATCCGGCTTACCTTTGCTTTTCTCATAACAATACTTAGCCTTCCTTATTCCTTCTTCAAGAGTTCTAGGTTCATAAAACTCAATTCTATCTTTGTAAGACTGAGGTAATCCACTCAGAAAATGCTGGATCTTCACTTTCTCATCTCTGATGTACCGGACATACCTCAACAGCTCCAAAAACTTATTTGCATATTCTTCCATGGTCCATTGTCCCAATCTCAGCTCATGGAACTCCTTAATCGTGTCATCATAATACCTATGAGAGAGGTATTTATGCTTGAAATACTTCTTGAATTGTTTCCACTTAAGTCTCCTTTCACTAATCCTATTTACTTTCTTGAAGTGTTACCACCAGATGGATGCTCTTCCATTCATATTGAATATTGCAACTCTTTCCTTCATGTTTCCTGAATAGTCATGCACTTGAAAGTAATTCTTTATTCGAAGAAGCCAAGCTTCAGCCTCTTGTCCAGTCTTTACCTCACCATCAAATGTAGGAGGTTTATCTTTCCTGAATTCATCCCAAGAGCGGTCCCTATGGTGTCTCTTTCTTTTCCTTTTATGAGAAGAAGAACTTGAATCCTCGCTGGATTCTTCAGAATCAAATGATCCACTAGAAGTCCTTCTCCTTCTTCTAGTACTACTCTTACTGCTTTCTGGTCTTGTTGAACCTCGTCCAGAGTCTATATTTCTTTGCAAGTCTGTCAAACTCTACAAGATTACAGCATTCAACTGATGTTGCTCTTCCTAGGATTTGATCAAGCTTCTCATGGTGGCTACAACCTCGAACGGTGTCCCCCGAAATATCCTTCCATTAGACTCTATGTCATCATTTCCATTACAGACATTTTCTCCCATGGCATCTTCTGCTCGCTCGTAAGAATCCTGAGCATCATACCCATCATGGGTTCTCATGACTGAAACACCTCTGGCTTTACCACACTGTTCTCTCTGGACTACTACTCTTGGGAGTTATCTAAAGTTCTGCAAATGTGTTTGTAGCAAACTGTTAGATGCATAATATCAATATAAATCAAAATTACTTACCTTTTCTTTTGGAAATTCATAAAACAACAATCATGCTAAAAACACAAAATTTTCCTCTCCCCTGTGTTCATCCCTGTAATTCACTGATAGTCTGCTGAAATTTGATGAAAACCAACTGAAGATAGTCAAAAAGTGCTTGAAAAATGGCTAGGAATTTCTTCTAAAAACCCAAATTTCCTTCCCTTCATCAGGTCTCTTCCGCACAACTTTTTTGATGTTTCAGCAAGCAAATCGCCAAACTTTCGATCTACATTGGCGATGTGGAGGACTACTCACCTATTTCCTTTCACTATATTGGATCCACATCCACGTCTTCGAACCTAATTGGTGATGAAACCAGCCTATGCGCTGCATCGACGGTCGGGTGTCTTGTGCATCGGGTGGTTAGTCATCTCGGCTTCCGCAACGGCGGAAATTGTTCTTACTTTAGTTTCTATGGGAAAACGTCTATACTTCCGATTGGCGATTTCAATGACTATTCTCCTTAAGTCTTCCGCAGCCGTAATTCTATCGACGGTCGGAAGCACTAGTTGTTGTAGTGTTGGAGGGCTAGTTGACTAAGCAACTGCAATGGCAAGTCATATTCACTAAACGTTTTTCGATCGGCGATTCGATCCACTAACATTTCTCGATGGCCAATGATCTCGTGCCTTAGAGAAAATTTGAATTTTCTTCTTGCCTTGTCTTCCATAGCATCGGCTCTTCCATCTTCTATTCATCGGCAATCAAAGTCACTATACTTACTGTCATTGCGATGATCCAAACGAAAACTTACCTCCTCTGTGTCGGCAATCGTCTACATTATTGCATCGGACGATTAGTCTTCTAGGGAGTCACAACGATAGAAAGCGATCTCACTGTGGGTTCCGCGGATATTATCGGCTGTCAAACCTACTAACCATCGGGTGGATAGTGTCCTAAACTGCCAAAACGGCAGATTCTCAAACCTTTACCATACCCGATTGGGGATCCAATCCTCAATAACTTTTTGATGACCTTATACTTAAACAAAATTTTCAAATTTTCTTCTCATCGGTTGTCAGAAGTACTAATATCTGCGGCATCGTTGGTTGAAGCCTTTATCTATTGGAAGGATAGTTCACTGGCTAGCCGCAACGGTGAACGTTCAATCCACTAACTTCATCCGATGGTCGATGATGCTAGGACTTACAGAAATTTTCAAAATTTTCCCTTTAGTCTTCATTTTCGCCACTTGATCGGCTCAATTCTCTTCTTTTCGTTGGTGAAATAGTTCCATTAGTAGCCGCAAGGACGAAACATCATATTCAATCTTCTTCCAATCGGCGGTCCAATATACTAATTCCTTCCAATCAGCGAACTGATTTTGATCGGCATCGGCAGTCGGAGCCTTCTCCCCGTCGAAATACTAGTGCTCTAGGCTTCCGCAACGGCAGATGCACGAAGCACTATCTTCTTCCGATAGCCGATGATTTCGGGCCTTAGAATTTTTTTTAAACTTTCTTACGGCATAGGCGGTCGGAGGCCTTACCTGTCGGGTGTGGAAATTGAACCCAGTGTTAGAACAATTACACTCACAACAATTATCAATTATACATGCAAAATTACTCACAAAAGAGACTGAATATGGAGCTGAACACTAAACTGTATTGAATAAGTGTACAATATCCAACCATGTGAAGTCATAGGCTACCACAATAAATAATTACATGAGGTATTCGAATGCATGAAGATTCCATTCGAATCTAGTCAAAAGCAGGCTTACTAAATCTAAGCAAATCCCCCATAGGTGCATAAAGCAGTTTCCAAAACTGTCTAGGAGCTCATGAATTGGAAAAATAAATTAGGAAAGCTAATAGTGTGTGGAATTACAAATCATACATTCTTTTCATAGGAGAAAAGAGTGGAGGATGTGGAGGACAAAAAACAAGTTAACCTCACCTAGTCAAACTTTCCCAATTGCCTTAAAACACTGAAAAAGCAGGCAATTAAGCAGAAAAAGCAAACATGCGCTAGGGAGGCTAGGAATAAATTAGATTTGATTCCAATAGGTTTCCAAAGCACTCCATGACTCAAAATTGACAATTTTGACCACTATGGATGTGTAGATGACAACTTGCATAAGGTGGAACATGGAAACTAGGCAAATAAGACAAAAATGGATTAATTAATGTCTAAGGTAGCTAACTATTGGTTGATTATTCTAATAACATCCCTTAATCCTGACTTATGAGTAATATATCAGAAAATTATAGGGCCTAGGAACAAGGCTTAGTCACCCTTTACATACTGCATGTCCATTTAACCAAGGAAAGAGGAAAAAACCCAGTGGGAAAATCCTCCCTTAAACATGGACTGTAAAACAAAATTTGGAAATCTTGTCATCAATCATGCTTCACAGCATGATCAGCAATATGCAGTAGTGATTTTAGATTTCTGAATGTCTTCTCACAAAAAACTTTGGTGAAGATATTAGCTACTTGTTCTGAAGATGAACAGAAGAGTAGGTGAATGGTGCCATCATGCACAAGCTGTCTGATGTAGTGCATATGGATATCAATGTGTTTGGTTCTCTACTTTCAAACTCTATCATTGAAGATTCAAATGGTACTCTGATTATCATAGTATATAGTAGTTGAGTATTCTGATTCGAAGCCACATTCTCCAAGTAACCCTTGTAACCATAAACATTGAGCTGCTGCACTTACAACTCCTCTGTACTCTGCTTCTGTAGATGAGAGTGCAATGGCACTCTGTTTCTTATTTGACCAACTGATTGGCCCTTCTACAAGCATGAACACATATCCTGATGTTGACTTTTGATATGTGCTGTCACCTGCCCAATCACTGTTAGTAAACCCAATCAAATCAAGATCGGATTTAGCTTTATAGAAGATCCCATGTGCCTTGTTCCTTGAACAAAGTTAAGAATCCTTTTGGCTGCTTTCCAATGGATCTCATGAGGCTGATCCATGTATCTAGAATCCACACTTACTTCATAATAAATATCATGTCTAGTATGTGTAATATACAACAAACATCCAATCAATTTCCTATACAGTGTATTGTTTACCATAGGTGAAGAATCATCTTCTTCAAGCTTCACTCTTGAAAGGAAAGGAGTCTTGCTTGGCTTGCAATCCTTCATTTTGAATTTGTTCAGAAAATACAAGGCATACTTGGACTGGTGCACCTTGATTCAATATTTGGTTTGAGCAATCTGAAACCCCAAGAATTGGCTTAAGAGTCCCAAATCTGTCATGGAGAAGGCTTGGTTCATTGCACCCTTCAAGGAAGCAATTTCGTCCTTTGAGCTTCCTGTAATGAGAAGGTCATCAACATATAACAAAATGGTCATTAATGAACCATTAATAAAATTCAAATATACATTTGGATCTGATTTGCATCGAACAAAATTCAGTGATAGCAGAAAGCTATCAATCTTGGCATACCAAGCCCTGGGGGCTTGCTTAAGCCCATAAAATGACTTCTTTAGCCTCCACACAAGAGATGGGTTAGTAGCAAATCCTTGAGGCTACTAAATTTATATCTCTTCATTGAGATCTCCATTTAGGAAAGCACACTTCACATCCATGTGATGTACTTCCCATTGCTTTGAAGCTGCAATGGCTAAGGCTAGCTTGATGGAGTCCATCTTTTCCACTGGTGTAAAGGTCTCATTGTAGTCTATGTGATGAACCTGTGAGTAGACCTTGGCTAAAAATATGGCCTTGTACTTAAGAGTTGAACCATCTACAGAAAATTTGGTCTTGTACACCCACTTACACTGAACTAGCTTCCTCCCTGGGGGAATATCAACCAGCTCCCAAGTGTTTATCTTCTGGAGTGAGCTGAACTCTTCCTTCATGGATGCTTGCCATCTTGGATTTTCTGCTGCATCTTCATATGTCTGAGGATCTGATTCCACCATTAGATAGCATTTCTCAGCAAACATAGGATCTTTTGTGCACAGAGCACTCTGAAATTGAGATCTAGTCCTCCTAGGGTCATTAGGATTTCCAGCTAGCTCTCCAGCTGCATGAATGCTATTGGCTTCCCATTTTGTCCTTTTAGGGATGTTAGGATATGAAATAAAATCATCACTATCATACATATCAGAATCAGCATGTTCAACTATCTCTTCACTTACATTCAAAGGTTCTAGTGGTGAAGAGGATTCTCCAACTTCCACTGCTGCTAGGGGTTCTTCTTGAAAATGAACACACCTTTCAATGAAGGATTTGTTTATGCTCAAATTTATCAGCTTGTACCCTTTTGAATCTTCAGAGTACCCAACAAATAGACACTCTTGGTTTTGGGGCTGCAAATCCTTCCTCTTCTCTGTTGGAATTATAGCCCAAGCCCTTGAGCCAAAAATCCTGAAATGGGTCACATCTGGCTTGTGCCCACTCCATGATTCGAAAGGAGTCATACCATCAAGATTTTTATGAGGAACCCTATTCTGGATGTATGCTGCACAGTTTATAGCTTCGGCCCAGTAACTTTGGTGGAAATTTTTTAGCCTCCATCATGCAGGTTGCCATCTCTTTCAGTGATCTATTCTTCCTCTCAGCAACACCATTTTGCTGTGGTGTGTAAGGGATAGAATGCTGCATCTGAATACCTACATGTGCACAATATTGAATAAACTCATACTTGACATACTCACCACCATTGTCATATCTGAGGACCTTGAGTTTCCTCCCAGACTAGTTTTCAACCAAAGCCTTAAAGACTTTGAAGAGGCCAAAAACTTCAGACTTGTGTTTTAGGAAGTAAACGCAGCAATACCTGGAAAAGCCATCTATGAAAGTCAATGCATATTTGGCCTAAATCATGGATATATGAGGGAATGGTCCAGCAACGTCACTGTGGATCAACTCAAGAGGTGCAGAGGTTCTCTCATGACATGCTCTCTCAAATTTATGCTCTGGGTATTTTCCTAAGATGCAACCTTGACAGACTCCTTTGGAAAATTTAATCTTTGGTAACCCTATGACCATTTCTTTTTCACTAAGATCAGAAAGATAATTGTAATTTAGATGGCCAAATATTTCATGCCAAAGCTTGCTTTCCTCATTAGCATGAATCAAAAGAGCAGAGGGGTTTGAGTAGGGTAGGAAGTGTGAGAACATGTATACCTTCGAAGTATGATTTGCAACTCCTTTTGCAATGACTTTACAACTTGAGATCTCTTTGATCTCAACTTCATCAAGGGAGAATATGACCTTCTTTGGAGACCCTATGTGGGTCATCTGATACACTGATAAGAGGTTAGAGGCAAGACCTAGAACATACAATGCATTGTTGGACTTAACATGATTAAGATCAATCCTCCCTTTGCCCAAACTTTCAGTGAGAGAGTCATCTCCCAATACTATTGGTGGACCTTTCAACATGTCAAGTGAGGTGAATGCCTCCTTTGTCGAAACCATATGTCTTGAAGCTACAAAATAAATGATGAAACTAGGTGAGCTTGATGTGCCAGCAACCAATGCATGAACTCTCTCTCTGTCTTCTGAATTTGATCCTCTTTCCCTCTTCTTTGAGCTGTCTGGAAGGGAGATGCCATTCTTCTCCAGGAGTTGGGTCAGCATGTCTATTTTCTTCTTCATGTAGGAGCTTTCGGAATGATTTCCCTTACTACAGTATGTGCACTTGCTCATTTCTCCTTTGTTCTTCTTCTTCTGGTAGTTCTTCTTGGAACCTTGAGGCTCCTCCGGAGACATGTTCTTGTCTCTCTTTTGCTCAGGTGGATTCTTAGATTTCTTCTTTCCTTTTGAATCCACCCTCGAATATCCAGCAACTAGATCTTGGTCTTTGGAAGGTTTGATGTTTCCCATCATCACCAATTTATCTTGTTCTTGTGTGAGAGATTCCATGAAATATGCAAGACTAGGCATCTTCCAGGCTCGAGCTGTCAACTTTGTGGCATAGGATGTCGAAAAAAACATTGAATAGTCAAGGCCAAGCTTTGAGATTATGGCTAAGAACAACTGATCATCCTTTTTTTCGATCCCACATTGTTTTAGCTGCAAAACAAGTGCTTTGAACTTGAAGAAATAGAGTTGCAGGGATTCAAAGCTATTTCGACTCAGGGAGATCAATTCATTTTTGATTAGATGTCCCCTCATCTCATCTCTCTTACCAAAAATATCAGTAATATTCTCCCATACTTCATTCGGTGATGTCAATCCATCAATATGGAAAATGAGGTCTCTAGATATACTCAGACACAGGAGACCATAGGCCTCATCCCTCCTGTTGTGCCATTTTATCTTCTCTGTAGCTACATTGGGCTCTGCTTCTATTGCCATAGTCAATATATAGATTCATTTCACTCTCAACAGTATCTCCATCTCTACTTTCCATTCAAAGAAATTAAATGGAGTCAAGATGATCTTCTGAGATTGATCCATAGCTCAGAAATTGTCTCGGCAGTCAGTAGAAGGCTCCCAGTCAATGATGTCGAACCTTAAAAATAAATTGGAAGGAGAGAAATTGATATACAAAGTCTCTAATACCATGTGGAAATTCAACCCAGTGTTAGAACAATTACACTCACAACAATTATCAATTGTACATGCAAAATTACTCACAAAAGAGATGGAATATGGAGCTGAACACTAAACTGTATTGAATAAGTGTACAATAGCCAACCCTATGAAGTAATAGGCTACCAAAATAAATAATTACATGATGGATTCGAATGCATGAATATTCCATTCGAATCTAGTCAAAAGCAGGCTTACTAAATCTAAGCAAATCCCCCATAGGTGCATAGAGCAATTTCCAAAACTGCTTAGGAGCTCACGAATTGGAAAAATCAATTAGGAAAGATAATAGTGTGTGGAAGGACAAATAATACATTATTTTCATAGGAGAAAAGAGCAGAGGATGTGGGGGACAAAAAACAAGTTAACCTCACCTAGTCAAACTTTCCCAATTGCCTTAAAACACTGAAAAAGCAGGCAATAAAGCAGAAAAAGCAAACATGCACTAGAAAGGCTAGGAATAAAGTAGATTTGATTCTAGGAGGTTTCCCAAGTGCTCCATGACTCAAAATTGGCAAGTTTGACCACTATGTATGTGTAGATGACAACTTGCATAAGGTGGAACATGGAAACTAGGCAAATAAGACAAAAATGGATTATTTAATGTCTAAGGTAGCTAACTATGGGTTGATTATTCTAACATCGAGAGCATATTTTTCTAGACATCCACAATGGCAAGTGCTCAATCAACTATTTGCTACCGACGTCCATCAACGGTCTCATCAACTAACCTTCTTTGGCACCAAAAGTCAATATCGGGAGTTTCTTCCACTACATTGAGCCGGTGTTTTTGTGGTCTTTGACTAATCTTCGTTGAAAATACGGCTCCCACATCCACTAAGTTCCGCTAAGGACTGACAAAAAATTAGAAAAATTTCCACATTTTTCTTCCAACTGTCCTCCGTCAGGTGTGCTTCCGCCTAGCTCTCCGCTACCTCGGAAGTCTTTCCCACTAATTGTTTCGATGAACTGACAGTTCAAACACTTAAACAAAATTTTGTGGAATTTTTCCATCATAAACTTCTGATCTATGCTGGGCAGAAAGAAATCCTGCCTCTGTCACTACATATTTCATGGCCCCATTCAGGCCCATGCTGCAACATGATCTCTGATACAACACTGTAATGTCCCCAACCCTCTGACCGGCGAAGAGGATCCTACCATGGCCTTAACCATCCAGGAAACCAGCCCCATGAACATGTGCATTCATAAATTGTTGAAACAAAATGCATTGAAGTAGAACATACATAGATACAATTATTTATCATACACAGTGGAAGAAACATACATTCATACAAGCATTCAACATGTTCACCATATTCATTAACATTAAAATGATTGCAGGAGAAAAATAGACAAGATTACTTATGTTATGAAGAACTCGTTCCGCAACCAGCTATGTCACTGCAACGTTCCACCCAACCATAGGCTACCATGCTCCTAAATCTCTCAGCAATGTTACCACCCTCAAGCTGGGTATGATTCCCTAAGGAATAAGGAACAAACAGGCTTACACATATCCAAGGATACACAAAACACGGCCAAGACAACACAGTTTGGTTTATCAGGCCATCAAGGAGCTCGGAAAGGCTAAATTCTAAGCTGGTGAGCCCATTACAGAGCTAGGAACACCTACACCAGAACTAGCTTGACTTCTAAGACACCCAAACACACCCAACACAAGGAATCAGTCCCTTCTCTGCTACACGGTCCCTCAGGCCCTGAATTCCCTTCCAGTGCTATTCATGGGTTGTGGAGTGGAAAGCCATCCCTCTAGCTCTATCTATATGGTTTCCAAAAAAACCAGGTTTATCAAGCAAACCAATCCCCCATCCCTACTCCCAACACAATCTGAAGACCAACCACTGCATACACCTAGTCACCCAAGTTATTCATAGCTTGGTTAAGGAAAACAACTCCTGAGACGTTCTTGGCCCTATCATGGCTAAAACGACTCCAAAAAAACCTACAACAGTCCCAAAACGTATCAGTGAACATAGTTCACAATGTGGGGAAAACAATAGTCTGTCCTGGACAATGAAGCCATGGAGGAAAACTTACACAGACAAGACTGGGGAAGAAAAATACAGACTCCCAACCTGTGTGTGAGGGAAATTTACATCAGACCTATGGAATTCAGATGGAAAACATACTAGATACCACTCTGTGGAAACGTGAGTGACATATGAAATGGTTCCCCTCCTCTTGGCTGCGTGAGACCACACGTGAAAAAGAAGCTTATATGTGGAAAATCATCAGACTATTGTCCCTGCGTGAGGATGAACAGACAAGGGGAAGAGTGGCGTAGTGGAGAGAATGGAATGAGGGGTGTAGTCATTCTTCTTCCCATCGTGAGGTTCAATCCGCTGGTGGAGTGTGCGTGTTGGCAAGGACTGATAGTCCTACCACACTCGATTCCCAGCCATAACTACCTCAGCTACTCAGCAAAACATTAAAGTGGTAGTTGGATAAGACAAGGAAATATGGGCAAATCAAACAGGGTGGTGACACATGGATTTTTCCCTCCATAGCCCAAGGTTTCGCATCCCCCACCCTTATCCTTATGAGAATCATGCCCCTTCTCAATTTAGTTGTTGCGGACATATATTGTTGTGGTTCATTTTAATTAAAGATGCATATTTACATCATGACAAAACTTAATATATGTCGTATACCACGATAGACCATCGGCAACGATTCTGTTCGCCGAAACATAACACAATTAAATTGATGGCGAGGCTTTTTCCTTTAGCTCCACACCATGATTCATTACAATATATATATCTCATGTACATTTAATGAATCATGGTCAAAACTGGTGTGTTACAATAGGACTACGATCAGGTGCTACTCAGGTAAGTAATTTTGAATTTTCTTTTATTGAATTCCTTTGACCCTGAACTTTTGGTGAATTTTCAAATATGGAGTGTGACATTTAATTTTCATTGTTTTTCACTAACTTTCCTTCCTCTACTCTTCTAGTATTTATAAAAAGGGTCAAAGTATTAAGGCTATGATTACTTCCTTTGATTTCTTCAAAAGCTCATTGATCATGATTGATTACTCAACTTCTACAAAGTCAAGTCTATGGTGAGTATCAACAGCTCACTCATAAAGTTCTCATTTTCATCCTTTATATTGTTGTTATGAGTTTGGATTCAACAAGGGAAGTCCCACTATCAATATCCTTCATGAAATCTTCAGTATTTTTAGGTCTTCGTAAATCATAACCTACCAAAATTTTCATCTTATTTTCATCAGGTCTTTTGACTGCATGAGACACAGAGAAGTTTAGATGTTTTGTCCTCTCTAATTCACTTCCTAAAACTGTTAGTTTATATTATTGGTTTATCTATAGATGAATTTCCTTATCTAAAGATCTGAGAGGTGCTCTTTTACATTTTACATTCGGATAATAGTTCTCTTGATATCCCACACAAGTATAATGCATTTTAGGCTTGATGTCAGTGCTTAACTTGCCACATTTAGAACATTTTGATGATTTAGAAAGCTGAAAATTATGTCTCACATGTAGTTGAGTCATCGAATGAATTGTAAAGGATTAATTGAGGCTTCAATAGTGGAAACCTAAGTGGATTATGTTCCAACTTCTAAAGGACATTGTAATTGATTAAAGGTACAGTGTTGAATGAATGGAGTGGTATTGCACGAGAGAGGTTGTTACATGGAAAAATTTCACCTTATTTTGTTGGTGTGGTGGGAATGCATTCAATTGGGCTTCCTTTTTCGTTTCTCTGCATACTATGTGCTTTTTTGTGAGGGCCTTTCCTATATACCAATCATGCCAATATTTATTTTTATTTTATTCCAAAGTATTGTTGTTCCCCACATTTCCTTCGCTAGGATTTTTGTTGTCACAAAATAAGATAAATATTTTAATCTAGTCCAAGGTTTGTTTTCACCTTCTAGGGATCGATTTTTATCATTTTTTGTTACATGATCAATGTAACAAAAAACTGGAAAGTAAAGAACAAGAAGAATTTGTTTCATGGCCCTATTTCTACCTCCAATTGCTAGTTTTTTCTCATTACACCAATATTTAACCAAATAGGAAAAAATGAATGGATTTTATTTTCTTTTAGAGAAGCAGCCATTGTTTGATCGCTTAAGAGAGATATTGTTGTCCAAAATGAATTTGTTCAATCCCCCTTGATTTATTTTCATTTTGGTATTTATTGTCTTACTACCTGAATGTTTAGGAAGACAGGGAAATCTTCTTGGATCCTGTTTTATTTTAGCAAACAATTTGTTGTTGGATTCCTTTCTATAGTTCAATGTTTAGGTTTTATGGATATGGAATGTTTAACATGTCATCCTAATCACTTTTTATTCAGTCTTACATTTTTTTTATCATAATCACCTTTATTAGATCAGTCTCTATCTGTTTCTCACCCTTTTCCATGTTCACCTAAGTGTGTTCAGCCTTGTATATTTTTCTCACCCTTTTTCATGTCCACCTGAGTAACTTCATTCTTGTATCTTTTCCATTTTTTACAACCGATTTTATATTCACCTGAGTGATTTCAGTCTTTTAAGTTATCTTCACATTTTTTCAACTCCTTTTAATATTCACCTTTTCGAAGTGAAAACCAAGTGATGATTTTACCTTTTTTCATGGAATCCATGGTAAATATATCAATGTAGAGTCATAGACTAATGTGGTTAATCCAGAGCGATTTGAAACCAAGCACATGCTGGCATAGAATCAAACAATATTGGCCTCAACTGGTTGAATTAACGTCTTGAGCTCTCAAAATACTCACAAGGTATTGACTTAGTGAAACCATGTCATAGCACCTTCCTTCATTCGATATTAAAGAATACCCCTAATCTCACTAGATATTGATAATTACATACAAAACTCCTTCTGTTGATCCCCCCTCCAATGCATATTTCCAATTAAAAAACCCCTATTTTTACAATATATTCCTTGTTTTTACTAGAAACCACTTTTATACCACCCAATACCTATAATATATTGACCTTATTTTTCACAATTAAAAATCCCCTTTTATGAATGAACATGATAAGATATTTCTCAACAAGGTGAATCCCCCATGGAAATACTCTACTTAGATGCTTTCAATGTGATTTGATTAGTGTCTCTTCAATGAGTTGTATGCGATGCAAAGGATTTAAGTGGTGTTTTCTTTGCCATAACACTGTTGGTTAGTTGTTTATTGAGGAAATTATTTTTGTTAAACTATAATTATTTTTGTTCTCGGTGTTTGGGTGAAAATTTAACCGTCCTCATGGGAGAATAAGCAGTAAATAATAGAAAGACTTATGCCATAATTCGTTGAAGGAGAAAAATTTCTGGGTAAGTCCATCATCACAGTTGTAAGTCCTTTCCAGAATGTAGGTATTCCTAGAATGGAATCACTTGGAATTTTGAATGTTTTCTTTAAGAATATGTGTAATCTTCAATGTAAGTCTCGCTTTCCTTAAATGCACACATGCCCATATTTTATGCTAAACAACATGGATGTGAAGTTCAAATGCATTCCTATTCTACTGTGTGATGAAGTGTCTTCGTCTTTGAGAAAAGAAAAAAATAATAACTCAGCATAACAAACTAGTTAAAATCGCAATTGCCCTAGTTAGCAAATAGCACTAAATAGCATAACTAATTAGATAGCATCATAGTCTCTTTTCCAAAATGCCCAACCCTTTATTTTGGAAAACATGTGAATTGAGTTCTATTTTTCATAAAATTTATTCAATACTAAAAATTTTATTTTTTATTTTTGTATCCTGGTAATTAGATTATGTTCTCAGAAGTTCAACTTTAAAACTACGAAACACTAAAGTTAAATTGAAAAACTCCTATCAAAACTATAAAATATGAATGATAGATTCTATGAACATATCACACTGAAAACAAGAACAACTAGTACAAATATGAATGACTCAATCACACATATGTGTCCTATTAAATGAAATAAATACAATGCTATAACTTGAAACTCAAAATATCTAACCATCTCAGGAAGTTTCCGCACTCATAAATTCAAAATTTAAATCTGAGAAACTTTAAACTAATAAACTTCTATCAAAACTACAAAAACTTCATTCTATATTCTACAAACAAATCACACTGAAAACACCAAATGAGCTAGTACAACTCTGAATCACTCAATCAGACATCTTCATTCTGTTAACTAAAATAAATATGAAATACATTGCTTTAACTCAATGTAAAGCCTTGTCCCTTCTTTTAGAGACTAATAAGGATAGGATTTACAAAAGGCATGAACCACCCCTATGGGGAAGCCACGCTAGGTAAGGAAACCCTATACCTAAAACAATCTAGAGAATTATGCCCTACTTGCATGGATAAAGCTACCAGGATTAGTTTGTCCCAATTGGAGAACATTCCATATGCATGAATGTGTGCTCATTGGGATATGTATCCCACATTGTGAAATAAATAGCCATCATGCAAACTTCAAAATGCATAAACTATAAACTCATCTATTTATGTTATTTCCAAAATTAGAACTGAACTCATCCTAACAACACTTCTAATTATGTAAAACATAATAAAGTAGAAATCAACTAAGGTTGGTTCAAGCTAAATACGCCCTCTAACTCTTTCTATAACCATGCCTCTTCATCCTGATTAAAGTTCCCACACCCACATTGATATGCCAATATCCACACTCTTGTGAATAGGAATCAAGAGGAACAAGGGCTCATTGTACGTGCACCTCTCCTAAAGGTGGACATGGCTGAGCAACATAGGAAAAAAATCTAACACTCCCTCTTTCCAATGAAAGTGTTCATCACCAGGCTAAGGCTCTCCTTCAACATTTCAAACTTCCATTTAGTGATGGGCTTCATCAAATATTGCAAACTGTGAATCTGATGGAACATACTTAAGAACCACTGCTTCCTTTTGAACTTTGTCTCTAAGGAAATGGTATCGAATATTTATGTGCTTGGAGCAACCATGAAATATTGGATTTCATTCTTTTTACATATTTTGATACAACTCTAACTATTACAATATAATATCATTTTATTAAACATTTGATTGATAAACTTTGATATCAATTTGTGAATCCATATGGCTTGGAAACTAGAGTAGTTGGCTTCTATAAATACATACTTTGCTTTTTTAAAATTGAGTGCAATTGCAACCTGCTTCCTACTGAATCATTCTAGCTATTTCTCCCAAGTCAGAATTAATAAACCATGCAACATCAACTCATCATCTCCCACACTCCTCAAGCCAATATGAATTGTGCCATTCAATTATTAGAGAACATGATTTGCATCAATCCAATGAATTTTCCTAGGTTCAACGATGAACTAGATCGAAGTATTAACTGCAAAATATATACTGTATCAAGTCTGATATTTACTAGATACGTAAGGGTGCCAATCAACATTATATAAACAAGAAAGTATGTACCAACACTGAGTCATCAATGTATAAGTTCATATTTGGAACCATGAGTGGCCAAGGGTATGCAATCCAACATTTGAAATCTTTTCAAGATATTGATGGTGTACTTACCTTTCCCAAGGAAGACCTCATTTGTATCTCCCAAATTTCTATATCTAGAAAAAATGCACAATGACAATGTTAGTCATGTAAAATTCACATGCCAACTCTTTTTTGCACGATGCAATGAGCTTCTTTGAACTACCTGTAAGTGTCAGGGACTTTACATAGGATCAAGACAAGCATATTTATTTTATCAAATAAGTAGAAAGGTTAGGATCTATAGTAGTCTAGGTCAATTTTCTTATCAATCCTAGAGCACCATGCATAGGGTTCCTACTTCGTTGACTTATGTATACTTCCTCCTCAATTAGATCATAAAGAAAAGTAGTTTTTACATCGATCTAGTGTATAGGCCAACCAAAAATTGATGCTAAAGCATAATGGTTTTGATGGAATTATATCTGGCAACTGTAGAAAGTGTCTTCAGATAGTCAACTCCATCTCTTTGGGAAAATACTCTTGCTATGAACTTGTCCTAGATTTGAAATACAATGTTTGCTGTGATTTTTGTATTAAAAAAAATAGATAGTACACGTTGCTATAGAGACATACTTCTGGTGCTATAGTGACATAGAAACGTTACTATAGCGATGAATCAGAGCTTAGTCTCTTCTTAGTTGCGACAAATGCTCTTCGCTATAGAGATAGATTGTCATCTTTATAATGATGATAGACCATTGCTATAGCAATGGACAATGACTTGGCCATTTATTGGTGTCAACATACTTTTGTGTCTATAGCGATGGGTTATCGTCACTGTTGTGACCAACTTACATCACTATTACGACTAATATACATCATTAAATCAAAGCGATATGAAATAGTATCTTTATTTTGTGAAAAAAGTTTGTTGCTCCGACGAAGAACTATGAAAACGTCCTTGGTTTTTGCGACAATCATTCATCATTATAGAAACGCCCAAACAATGCTTGAACGATGCAATTTGACTTATGTGCTTGTTTTTCCCACAATAAGTCATCATTATAGCAACGTGTAGTCGTGGCTACAGCGACACATACACATCGCTATATTGATGCTTATTGTTTTTTAAATAAAAATCCACAATCGCCACGTGTTATCGATGTTCTCTCACTACACTAATAGAATATTCGAAGAGTGGCTAATGAGAGGATAACTTTGCAAGGAAATATTTACACTTCTAAATGTCCTTATAGCGATGGAGATGTGTTTCTATAGAAGCAATTCCATCGTGGGAAAAAGGTTCAAATGTACTAATGTATTCTTGTTTAACCATGTCATTTCTAGGTATGGAGTTCCTCGGGCCTTAGTGATAGATCACGGATCTCATTTCCGCAATCATATGATGGTTGAGCTAAGTGCCAAGTTGTATTTTCGACATGAAAAATCAAATCCCTACTATCCACAAGATAATGGACAAGTTGAACCCATTAACAAATTGTTTAAGACCATGCTTTGTAGGATGGTTGGAGAACATAAATCAAATTTCCATTTAACTTTGTTTTTTGCACTTTAGGCCTATAGAACTTCTGTGAAAATAGTGACTGGTTTCATGATTTTCCAATTGGTATATGGTCGGGAAGTCATTTTACCTATCGAATGCGATATTCTGTCACTGAAACTAGTTGTTGAACTTATACCCAACACCTCAACTAATAAATAATGCTTCCTTTATCTAACTAACCTTAACAAGACACGACGTGATGCCACTCTAGCTAACTAGTAACACAAGAAATGAGTCCAGGTCCAATACGATAAATCTATTGAACCTCGGGTCTTCCATGAAGGAGACATTGCTCTGACATACGATAAAAAACATGATAAATTGGGGAAAGGGAATATGGAATCAATGTGGTACGATCCCCAAATAATTACAAATTCTTGGATAAATAGGCCTATGCATTAGTGAATTATGACATAATACCTTTCGGGCAGCCTCACAATGGGATGTAGTAGAAAAGGTACTATGCCTAGGACATACTACATTAGTACCATGTATATATCTGTATATATTGACTTTTAGTGTGGTTTTGTTGTTTTAGTATGGTTTTGGGTCTTTTTCGACACTGCTTATTCCATGTTATGATTTAAATTTTGGAGATGATTCTCTACTATGGTTTTGCCAATGGTGCTATCTTCCATACCATGAATCTTGCTTCAGCAGCCTAGATATTGTATTCCCAATCCAATGACTTAGTTAGTTCATGAGGAGTTTTCCTAGGTCTGGCTACCAAAAATATCATTGATTATTATGCAGTGATAGCATGATAGGATTTTTAACTAATGATTCATCTTGTGATATCAATTAATTCATCATATTTTTAGACTCCCATCTTGTAGTTTCTCAGCTGAACCATGTATACGTCATCTGAAAGCCAGTTCTTCTTTGTCTTTTTCAAAGGGTACATATACTTGTGAGTTCATTTGAATATACTACTTACGAACATGTTCCAAGATCATATAACTCAATTTCCGATTCACTAGGTAATTACATGTTGGATTGGAATATTTCCCATTCTTGATACATTGATAAGTAAAATAACATGAAACATTGTAAATAAACAGTGTGAGAGAGAATCCATGTAAATAATTTTCCATTTCCAAAATCATGTTGGCTGCAAAATTGATTTTAAATATATATATATATATATATATAAGTCTTAAGTACAAAATTGTGGTATCGACACCTAGATTGAAGCAGACTAGATTTCAACAATACAAAATAAAAAAATACTTAAGCTAATATATTTTAGTGTACACATCTTATCAATCCCTAGTGATGCTCATGATAACACATAATGGTCGTTGCTACTATGCGCAACAAGTGACCAAAACCACCTGACATAACAGTCGTGTGCTGCTGGTACCTCCTAAGGAGATTGTCCACTGAGATGTCAGGAATATCTAAAGTGAGCTTCTTGATATTATCCTCAAGCTCAGTCATCTCGTTATCATCACGACATACAAATCTATCACCATCTTTGCTATCAATTGGAGAGGATCCTCGTGGTATTACTATCCTCATATCTACACAGTAGGAAGAATGTCTTCGTACCACCCATAAAAAAAATTAAAATAGATAAAAACATGAAAAACATGCATATTTTAGTGTCTTACTCACCAAGGTATTCCCACTACTCATCCTCAAGCAGGCCTAGGTCTATGTCTCCTTGAAAATATGTCCCTGTTTAGGCATAATCCTCAATGATGAGAAGTTGGTCATCTATCCAACAAAAGAAAGAGGCTTCATATTTAACTCTATCTCTCCCACCACCATGGAGGGACATAACGTCTACCCACCTAAGCATACATAGTTCTCATGCTCTAATCCCAGTGAGGGCCACCTCTAGCGTCAGGAGTGGAACTCTCTCTAGGAAAAATGACACTAGCATAGTACCATACCTAAATTATTTTAACTCTCCACGTCGGGACTTTGGGAGTTGTTCTTTGAATGCCACCACCAAGGATTCAGGTTAGTTGAATACTGTTGGGGCCATGGATTCTATGGAATAGAACATGTGGGACCTAAACGCCTAATGAGCCCCTTGGCTCCTGGAAATCAATTACATGATTAAAAGGACCGTCCTCAAGGTTAAGTACATCACGTCCTTGATTGGAATATTTTTCCCACTCATCTGAGTACCTGGGAAATAGTACTGGTCAATCAATCGCTATGTAGTAACATCCCCACCATGAGGATGAATCAAGGAAATCGACGCTCATCGCTTAGAAAAACCTATGGGGAAGTAGATGTCCTCCACTTCCATAGTAAGTATGTGATCACCCACTTCGAAATGTTGTTCTTTAGGATTCCACATCCTAAGTATATACACCAACAATATGATTTGCGCACTCATGCTAGAAACTTTGAAGAATTCAATAATTACACATTCACGAAGAGATTTTATTGTTCCTTGATATTTCGCTACATAATTGTCATCCAATTCATGTTTTGGTTCCTTCCACACAACCATTTTTATAATGCAACCTACCAAAAAATCAAGATGGAGGATTAGATACCATATTCAATCATTTGAAACTCTTTAAAATCTATTATTTGGTTTGTTTTTGGAGAGTTTTAAGGTAGATTGTGCGACCACCTCTTCCCCTTTCAGACGGAGCGGTGACAATGCACTTTCCTTTAGGGAAATGTTCTTTGTTGCTCGACACCACAGTTCCCAAAAGGGAAAAGTATGGTTCTCAGAACGTTCATTTACCTCTTGGAAAATGGCCCCGAAACACCAAGAAAATGCTTTAAAATGAAAAAGGAAAACATATAAAGATAGAGGACAATTTTAGGACTTACTTAGTCTAGACGATTCGTAGAATGGTCAGCCATACCCTCTGCAATCCACGCTCCAAGTTTCCTCTCAAAAAGGTCTTTTTCTCTCCAAATGGGTAAAAAACACAACGGTAACTAATTTTGACTTTTTACAAGTTTTTATTCACCATTTTTCTTTTGGTTTTATTAATTTATTAATTTTTACCCCTAATATAGTCATTTAAAGTGAAATTTTGTATTGAATGAGGGTCTAATAGATTTTTTGAGGGATGCAGGTCATGAAGAATTGATATTTTCGGATATGGAGGAGTTTTTTCTTGTCTTTTTTGTTCTCGATCAAAATGAAAAAATCTTTCGAGAGCTATTTTAAAAATTCAATCATGCTCATTAAACCCTAGGACTAAATTTTAGAGTCAAATTTTACTACTTTTTCAGACTTGTTTGATCTTTTTTATGAAAAAGAAACCCTAATAGAGTCCTCTTTCATCTCTTTTCTTACTCTTAAAATGTAAAAAGATAACTGAATGAGCTTGTCATATTCATGCTCATAAAAGGACCTAAAGGGTCGTCTTTCCAACGGTAGTTTACACGTTTTCGGGTTTGAATTGACTAGTTACTAAAATAGGTATACTCTAATCATTGACTAGAAGATTTCTCCAAGGTATTATTTTATACTTTTTCATGCCTGAGAGACTAGCATTTACTAAAAGGGACCTTTTCGATTTTTCTTCAGTTTCGTTAAGACTCTCTAAATGTGAATGATGCCGAGTTTACTTTCAATGGAATCATTAAACTAAACTCTGAGAGACCTTATTTTGGGAATGAAGCCCTCCTTTCTCAAGTTCATAAAATATATGAGGATGGAATTATCCTAGGATAAGATGCAACAAGTGTTTCTTACCCTCTTTGAAGTCATTAAAACAAAAAGAAGCACTCATTAATCATGATGGGGAAATTAAGGGAAGGTAACTATATTTCATTTGTAATAATGGTAGTTTAGTCACCTTTAAACTGTTAGAATAATCAACCCATAGTATTTACCCACTTAGACATTATTTCATTTATTTTGTCTTATTTGCCTAGTACATGAGTCCCACCATGTGCAAGTTGCTAATTTCCTATCCATAGAGGTCAAACTTGCCATCTTTGACTCATGTAGCACCCTTGAGAGCTTTAGGAATCAAATCTACTTTATTCCTGGCCTCCTAGGTGCCCATCTGCTTTTTCTGCTTTATTCCCTGCTTTTTCAGTGTTTTAAGGCACATAGGAAAGCAAGACTAGGTGAGGTGAATCAGCTTTGTTGCCTCTTCCTCCTCCACTCATTCCTCCATGATTTTGCATGTATGAGCTGCCATTTGACCACTCTTTAGCTTGCCCATGCACCATTGCTAATTCGTGGGGTCCTTGATAGATTTGGGATCAGCTTTTTACACCTATGGGGGATTTGCCTATTTTGGGTAAGCCTACTTTATGCTAGATTTGGATGCTTCCTTATGCATTCGATTTGCTCATGTATTCTATATATTCAGCAGCCTATGTTATTACAGGGTTGGCTATTGTACACTCAGTTAATATAATTTTGTGTTACAGCTCCATATTCAGTCTCCATTGTTAATAATTTGCATGATCAATTGTTAATTGCTGTGAGTGAAATTAATCTACTGCAGGCCTGAATTTCTACATAAACATGGAACCCTTTTTAATTTCATTCAAGCAGATGGGTATTCATATTTTCTCATATTTGATCCACTTTCATGATTCATTCACTCCTTTGAGTCTTTCAAAGAATGCATCGTTCATTGTCACATTATGTCTTGGTATCTTCCTTGTCAAGTCAATTATTCCATTAAGTCTTCAGTCATACCACCCAATTTGCAATGGAAAGTTCTGCTCAGAGTCACCCTTTGCCTTCAAAACTAGTTTCCTAACAGTTACCTTCGAGTCAGTCCTATAGCTACTTCATACTCAAATTCTAGAACTTTGTTTCAAGTTTTGTGTAATTGGTGTGGGATTCATCATGGCCCTCCTTCGATGAGACTGTTCTTGTTGACTTCAACACATATTCTAGGAATTAGTCTTAGAATTAAGACACTACCTTGACATCTGTATACATCAATAATAGATATTATTGCTTTCAGAAATAGGTTTACATCATTAACCTTAGATTGAAATATTCAACCGAGTGTTCGACATCAGTACATCTATTCACATTCGAAGGATTGTATTGGGGTACCTTGGGAATCATCAATATTAATGGCGATATCCTTCACACTTGTTAACAGTTTTCATCATTGACTAGTAATCCATTGGTTTCTATCGTGTTCAACTTCAACACCTGTATTTGCATGGATAGAATCGTACTTTGTTGAAGATGAGACAAAGACCCTAGGTATCTATTAAGAACTCATTTCTTTCCCCAAGTTGTGATGGAGTATATGAGTCGTAGCATGGATCCACATTTGTATCGTCATGTTTGTGCTAAAATTTTTTTCCATAGTGTACGCATCATGTCAAGCCCTAGTGATGGTCATGATAGCACATAATGATCCTTGCTACGCTGTGCAACAGGAGATCATAGCCACCCGACAAACTATTCATGTGTTGTTGGTACCTCCTAGGGAGATCATCCACCAAGATGTTAGGAATATCTAAAGTGAGCCCATTGAGATTCTCCTCAATATCAATCATATCATCATCATCATAGCGTACACATATAGCACCAAATCTCTTGTTAATCAAAGAGGACCCTACTGGTATCATTATGATCACATATGCATAGTAGGAATTATCTCTCAGTACCACCCATAAAAATTATAAGAACACATAGAACATAAAAAACATACATACTTTAATGTATCACTCACCAAGTTCTCCCCAGTACTTATCTTCATGAAGGCGTAGGTCTGGGTCTCCTCCAAAATTTGTCCCCACCTAAGAATAATCCTTAACCATGAGAAGCTGGTCATCTAGCCAACGAAAGACAGAGGCCCCATATTTAACATTAGGTCTCCCGCCACCATGGCAGGCCATAACCCATACCCACCTGAGAATACGTGGCTCTCATGCTACAATCTCGATGAATTCCACCTCTGGCCTCAATAGTGGAACTCTGTCCAACACAACTGGCACTAATATAGTACCATACCCAAACTATTTTAACTCTCAACAACAACACTTGGTGAGTTGTTCTTTGAATGTCACCAACAAGGATTCAACCCAGTTGAATATCGTTGGGACGATGGATTCTATGGAATAAAACATATGAGCCTCGAACGCCTAATGATCCCCTTGGCTCCTAGAAATCTGCTACATGGTGAAAAGGACCCTCCTCAAGGGTAAGTACATCATGTTCTTAACGGAAATATTTTTCCCACTCATCTCAGTACCTGCAAAATAGTATTGGTCAATCAAGTCCTATGTAGTAACATCCCTGTAGTGAGAATTTCTCCTCACTTATAGGGGTAGGAATGGCTCCCTTGTGCCTACAGGGAACAAGGGTAGGTTCCTACCCTTTGAAAACAGTAAAAAACTGAATGAAATTCTGACATAAATAGAGCTGTGAATTAAAATAAGCTAACCTAAACAAGAATAAGAAAATGGAAGCTACTGTAAACTAGATCTAAGAACTAATAATAGAAAATAAATGGAGAGATGAAATCCTTGTGAACCTCTCTGTAGAAAACAGGTTAGGGTTCCGCCTCTTTGAAACCTGCAAACAACCTAAGCTACTACAATGGAAAACCTACAAACAATGTCAATGAAAAACCTGCAAATAGAAATGAGGGTTAGAAAGCAAAACTAATAAACAACCATGAAAATAAATTATACCTCACTTAGGTGGAAATGGGCCACCATGCCCTAGCTCATGGGAGCACCTCTCTCTTGGTTGGGAAGCAATGGCTTGATGAGATGGAGATGGAGGAGAGTGAGAGTGGGTGGTTTGAGAACAAGAGGTCTCAAAGCATCCACGGGAAGCATAACAATAGGTAAGTGAGGAGAGTTTTGAGAGTGAACCCCCACCCTCCTTGTATAGTTTTTCCAAGGGATTTTAGGGTTTTAAGCCCTTGGTTAAGGCTTTAGCCCCATTTTTGGGCCTTTAGCCCCTTTCTCCCTAACTTTAGCCCCTTTTTGAGGGCTTTAGCTCATAGGGGGCTATTTTGGGCTCTTTTTGGGGGTTTTTAGCCCTTTTTTTCATCCTTGGGCTCTTTTGGAGGTGTGGGGGTCAAATGGAAGGTCTTATGGAGTGAAATGAGTGTCGTGAGATGGTGTCCTTGGGTGGTGTAGGCCATAGAGAGCTATGTGGGGGATTTTTGGGTTAACAGATTGCCCCCTGATGTGTGAGGGTAGGAGCTCAACGTATGGTCGACAAACATCATAGGATTTGCTGTAGAGAGGTGGTGCTTCCGGGGTTGGGGCATGGTGGCTTTGGTTTTTGTATTAATTTGGTTCCCATCAATGGGTGAGATACAATAAATGTTTGACATGGATATGGATGAGGCAGGCATTCCCATGCTCGTGACAATGTCAAAAGAATCATTTGATATATGCTCTAAAATATAAGACCCGATCATATACAACTAATGTTACAATGCTAGTTGCCTCTATGTGAGGCTGAATACAATACTGATTTGGTACATTGGACCCATGGCATTCTCCTGGAATCCCATATCTTCTTGACTAATGGTCTGCTGGATCTGGAATGGTACATAGCTGTATGGACTTCTTTACTGTTGGTAGTCCAATTAGGCCGGCAAAAGTTAAACCTTTACTGACTGGACAGTCATTCAAATACTTTTATGAGCATGAATGAAACCAAGTTTGCTCAGAAATATTTTCTTGTTGAGATGGATAGAAAAGAGCTTAACGACAATTGGTAGTGATATTTCTTGTAAAGTGCAGCCCCTCTACCCAAGAAAGCACAAAAGTATGCAGAGGGGAATGGCCTTGGCTTGAGTGTGCCAAGGAGGTCCTTTTCATCGGATGGTCTAAATGGTCCACAAAAGGAGGTAAACGAGACTATGTAAATTCCCTTTCCTATACTTTAGTGAGCGGGAAAAGAAGCAGCTATGCTCGGTGATCTTTTCATTGTTTTAAGGAGTCAGAAAAGAGCTTAAACGAAACTCCAGTGTGGTCAACCGACTGCGCTGGAACGAGCGGTGCCTTATGTCGGGATGGTGGACAGAGGTCCAAAGTTCATCCACGTAGTATGGATAGAGTATAAGGCTCTCAAACATACCAATACATTCATGGTATAGATCACGATAGAGGCCTGTGAGTCGGTGCAGTAGAGGCATGCAAACCAAGCTGGCTCCTAGACAGAGGTCAGGAGAGTGTGTGTGTCTGTTTTGATGGATGGAATTGACTACATGCAACGTAAGTCATTTATATGCCAAATATGTGCAAGAAAAGAAATCATTTTGTGGACAGTGGTCCAAAGGTCCGTGTAAGGTGTGGTAAAAAGAAAAGACAATCTATGTGTTAAAAATAAAATAAAAGCTAAAATTACAGTCCTTGACGGGTGGTGTCCTGAGAACACTTCTATGTCAAATAAATGGAAGAAAAACAAAGGGTTTTGTGGATGATGGTCCAGATTTCTGCATGAGGTGCAGTAAAAGACAATTATAAATGCAAAAACAAAAGTATAGTACAATCCTTAACGGGAAGTAGCCCGGTGTTGATGTAATTGTAACTTTGGAATGTATTCACTTGTATTTCTTATATATTGTAACTTGATGTTCATTTTGGGATGTATTGTAATGTACTTGAGTCATGTCATACCCCGATGTTTATTCTGGGAAGTTTCTATAATGAGAAAGTCATGTCAAGTCATTGTGGGTAACCCTCCTATTGGCCAAGGGTTAAAGTCCCCATAGTTGTGGGGACCTTGGGTTATTAGACTATCCTAGTGAAGTTGACCCTAGGTGAGTCATTGTAAGTCGGGGCAATAGTCCCCACCATTATGTTACCCTGCTATTGGTCAGAGGAGGAAAAGTCCCCACAGGTGGTGGGGCACTAGGGTTATTAGACACTCCTAGAGATGTTGACTCTAGTAAGTAATTGTTAAGTAAGGCCAACATGTTGGAGTGCACTTCAAGTGAATGAAAGAATATAAATACAGAGTGAGAATCTCTATTTATCTCACTTGCAACACTCACACTCACTCATTGCGGCGCATGAGTGAGAGAGGAGAAGCTCTCTTAGTGTGAGAGAGAGAGATAGCTGCGGTGTGGAGATCATCTTACTATTTTTTGATTTTACCTTTGGTGCTGATTCTATCTCTGAGGAAGTTTCAGGGTTTTCTCCTTTATCGTTTCCTCGAGGAAAATTCTTTGTGTCTCTTGTCTCTTGTGTTGTGCTTGTGTTTTATTGCTATGCATGTTATTCTCTCAGTTAAAGCTCCTAAGATCATAATGGTAGCTTGAATGATAAAAATCTAACATGGTATCAGAGCTAACCTGAGAAGAATACATTATGCAGCTATAGAAGCTAGGGATTCTTAATTTTTGGGTCTCTCTCCACAATCCATCAGCAAAATTATGCTAGGCTGACTCTCCATTGAAGGGCGCATCTTTCTGTTGAAGCGGTATTCAATTCCGAGCATTTTCAGTTTTCGATGCAAAAAATAGGTATTTCTACAGAAGAGGAATTTTTGAATGATCCCAGCATAGGATTTTTCTCCTCATTAAAATCAAAGTTTAGAGACTTGGACCAAGAAATTTGGTTGGGTGAAACTCCAGGAAAGTCAAACCCTAGTTTGACCTCGAGTTAGAAAAACCCTATATACTAAAAATGCTAAGTTTTGGTACATTTGCTATATCCCAAGATTGGAAAAGTCTCATGAGCTTAAAATTGCAGGAGCCGAAGATAAAATCATGATGAACACTGTATCCAAACTTTAGCCTTATATTCTCTATATTATGGGAGATATAATCCCTCTAAGTTAGGGTTCCATCCTCTTCCTTAATTCATCCCTAAATAGGACACCTACGGAGAATTGCAATATATTGGGCTACAGAGGTGCAAATGGAATTCCTGAAGATGGTCTAGAAAGGGAATGGATGGTACTTTCAGTGGTCCATAGTGAAGACTCAGAAGATGAACCAGTGACACGTGGAAGTTCATACCACGTTGCTATTTTGAACAGTCCTGTAAAAGGTCACCTTGGGAAAAGGATCATAAATCCCAATTGGTGAAACCCATGGTGTTGGATCAGGGACATGCAGGGTTACTGTAGTGTGAAATTTTAGACACAGAGGAGCAGTAATTTTAGAGATATCATAGAAACAGTGACAGGCATTTCTGCAGAAGAAATTAGAAAACTAGGGATTCCTGTTCCAGGAGCTTGCCTCCACTGTTTTCAGAAAAGGAGTACATTGGACAGCTCCATTTGAAGAGATATATCTATCTATCCAATCAGATCTGAAATATTCCATGTTTTGAAAATTAGGGTTTCTGTGACAAACCCTAGATCAGCCAGCTCCAAAACCAGGATGGACACCTCAAATCGGTAAGACCTAATCCTTTGTTATTTTCATTTGAGGTTCTCATTTCAAAGTGATCTATCACATCAGCTTGATGATAATCTTGGTGAAGTTGACAACTTCCAAGTATGGAAGTATATGATCTCTCTAAAGAAAATGAATTGGACATCTACATGAGTGGAGAGGTTCCAGTTCCAGAGGGAGATGAGGCTAGAAGCCTTACATAAGAAGATCATGGTTGATTCAGTCACGGATCAACTTGTACCAGAAGTGTCTTCCCTAAAGACACTGAAGATGTTTGATTCCTTGACCAAGCTATTTGAAGGAAAGAAAATACATCAGAAGATGAACTTAAGAAACCAGTTGAAGAATGTGAAGAAATAGAGTGCAGAGACCATGCAGTCATAAGGGTCTCTCAAATCAAAGAACAAATTGAAGCAGTAAAAGAAGAAGTGAAGAATGCAGAAGTGGCAATGGACACCTTGAATGGCCTCCCAGGATCATGGGATTCATTCATTCAAGGAATGTGTGCCAGAAGGAAGTGATTACTTTAAATAGACTCCGAGAATATAAAAAAAATCGACTCATAATAAGAGAAGAGAAGATGGGAGGAATTGAAGATCAAGCTCTCATAATCCAAAGAAGATCCTTCAAGTGATGAGGAATATGAAGAACTCAACTCTTGAAGTACCTCTTATCCTCCTTAGCATTTGGATAAGAAATGATGCTATCATGAATGAACTAGACGATGAAGCTGAAGGCTCAAAAAGGAGTTTACCCATGAAACAAATAAAGATAAGTATTCAATTGTCATTTCATGATATCATTTTGTTATGCATTTGTTTATATTTAGTTGATGTATTATGCATGATAAGATGTTTGCATTAATGATAGTATACTACTAATATGCATGTGATGGGTAAGTAGCTCATGGTGCTATACAACTAACCATTGCTACTTATCTAGAATGAAACCTCTTTGC
>LPNX011049575.1:228149-249016 GCA_001517045.1 Pseudotsuga menziesii
GACGTGTTCCAAAGAACAAGTGACGACAGTTCAAAGACAATAATAATATGATGAGTGCAGCGACATCATTGGTGCAGAATCTTTCAAGAAGGAAGGGAAGATTAGTTCAAGAAGAATGATGTCTAGGATGTAGTATCGATACATGAAGGGAAGTTTGTAGTTCCATCATGCAGTAGATGGAAACATTGTGGGATACAAGGCAAGATTTGAAGATACATTTTTAGCCAGTGGGAGTTGAGACACATGACAGGAAGAATCATGTGTGCAACTGAAAGAAGACCTTGTACGAGCTCAGAAGACACCCATGGGATAACACATACATGAGGAGCTTGATGAAGATATGAACCTTTGCTACAAGGTTTATAGAGAATGACAAGCTCATAGATGGGTGTGAGATGAAATTTTGAAAAAGTTCAAGATAGAGGATCTTAGTATCCTGTGATCCTAGATGGATACATAGACAATTAGTAGCATGGGAAGCTACTTGTCACTCCGGTACAGAATGTTTCAGTGCATAGAGTATAGAAGATAGAGGGAGTATGATGCTCCACTTCAGAGGGAGTGACTACACAATATCCTGAGGATCAACCTAGTATGGCAGGATTGATAGCTTTCTGTCCAGTTTGGTCTTTACCAAGAGTAAAGCAGATTCCAACATTTACTACAAGGTTGAAGATGGCAACTCAGTGATGCTTCTACTATATGTAGATGATCTATTTGTGACAGGTACAGATGGGTTGGTTCTTGATATGAAGAGAAATCTTTCTGCTAAGTTCGAGATGAAGGACCTGGGTATGAAGCATTACTTTCTAGGTATGGAAGTGTGGTAGAGTACAGATGAAATCTTCCTTGGATAGGGGAAGTATGTAGTAGAGATCCTGAAGAGGTTTGGGATGATGGACTGCAAGGCTATGGCTACACACCTATGGCATCGAACATAAAGCTATTGAGTGATGCTTCATCAGAGTTGGTTGATTGGGTCATTGATGTACCTGACGAACATGAGACCAGACATTTGCTTTGCTGTGAACACCTTGAGCTAGTTCTTGATAGATCTAAGAAATGTTCACTTGATTGTTTCAAAGCATATTCTGAGGTACCTAAAGGGTACAATTGATTATGGGCTCAAGTACGATGTGAATCGGAAGATTAACCTAGAGGGTTATGTTGATTCAGATTGGGCAGGAAATGCCATTGATAGGAAGAGCACTTCAAGGTGTTTCTTTAGTATGGGATCAAGTGTGATGTCTTGGTTTAGCAGGAAGAAATCCTGTATGGCACTAAGTACAGCTGAAGCAGAGTATGTTACAGCTTGTTCAGCTAGTTATGAGGAAGTATGGATACGAAAGCTACTGTCTCATTTATTTGATCTCCAGATAGATGCTACTTGTATACATTGTGACAACTAGAGTTGCATGAAGTTGTCATAGAATCCAATGTTCCATGAAAAGTTGAAGCATATCAAGATCAAGTATCACTATATCAAGGATAAGGTGGAAAGGGGAGCAATGAAGCTCTAGTATGTTGCGATGGAGGAATAGATAGCTGATGTGTTAACGAAGCCATTAGCCAAATTGAAGTTCAAGTACTTCAGGGAGAATCTTGGTGCTTTCCAGATTGAGGTTTCCTCCAAGGGAAAGTGATGAGTCCCATAGCCATTCTGATGAGTAGTTCAGATATAAGTGCTGAGCCATTCTGTCATGGTGAGAGGATTGGTTCCTTCCATGATAGATATGAGTGATAAGATCCATAGCCATTCTGACAAGTAGGTCAAATGTAAGGGCTGAGGAATTCTGCAATGGTGAGAGGATTGGTTTCTTCCATGACAGATATGAGTGCTAATCCATTCTGATATGACTGTAGGTTTGGTTCCTACATGATCGGATATAAGGGCTATTGCCATTCTTGGAATGGAGCTTCCTGGTGAGGTACCAGGAAAACTCTGTTTTAGGACTGAGGGTCATTCTGATATGATCGTGAGATGTGTTCTCACATGATCAAATATGAGTGCATGGCCATTCTGATGTGATAGAGGGATGTGTTCCCACTTGATCAGATGTAAGGGCTGAAGCCATTCTGTCATGGCTAAAGGATTAGGTTCCTCCCATGTCAAATATGAGTGCTAAGCCATTCTGACTTAGTGTCAAATATAAGGGCTACCACCATTCTTTGAATGGAGCTACCTGGTGAGGTACCAGGGATCCTCAGTCTAGGACTCAGATCCATTCTAATGTGACCGAGGGATGTGTTCCCACATGATCAGATGTAAGTGCAGTGTCCTTTCCACAGATGATAGTACATGTGTCCTATCATGCTGGTGGATGTGAGTGCTGTGCCTTTTCACAGATGATAGTAGGTGTGTCCTATCATGCTAGTGATTGTAAGTGTAGTGCCTTTTCATAGATGATAGTAGGTGTGTCCTATCATGTTGGTGATTGTAAGTGCAGTGCCTTTCCATAGATGGTAGTAGGTGTGTCCTACCATGCTGGTGGATGTGAGTGCAGTGCCTTTCCATAGATGGTAGTAGTTGTGTCTTACCATCTTGGTGGATGTGAGTGCAGAGCCATTTCACAAATGATAGTAGTTTGTGTCCTATCATGCTGGTGAATGTGAGTGTTGGGCCTTTCTGATATGATTATAGGATTGGTTCCTACATGATCAGATGTGAGTGCCAGGCATGCCTTTCTGACGAGTAGGTTGGATGTAAGTGCTAGGTGGGCCATTCTGACTTAGTGTTAGATATAAGTGCTGAAGAAAGACCTACATTGAGGCTAGGTCTACAACCAGCATGAAAAAGGGCTGGCTTTGTAGAACTTCCTGTGACAAGAAGAATCATGAGATAGCACCAGTGATGATCTATATCCAGTGATGATGACCAGTGATGATCCAAATCCAGTGATTATGTCTAGTGATGATCCAGATCAAGTGATGATCCAGATCGAGTGATGATCCAGATCTAGTGATGATGAACAGTGATGATCCAGATCCAGTGATGATGACCAGTGATGATCCAGATCTAGTGATGATCCAGATCCAGTGATATTAAGCCAAATAAGGAAATTAATCCCACACAAGCAGCTTAAAGCATCTCCCAGTGTGTTTGGGATGACAAAACCTCACAGGTTATGGTCCTACTATCAACTAAATTTTCTCTTAAGGAGAAACTAAAATTCAGTAAAAGTTTATCCTAATGTTATTTCCTATCTAAATGAACCCTGAAATTAGTTTTTTACTATCTAAGTTATCCTAGAATTGCTTTCTTAAGGAAATTCTTCGATTTTGAGGATTTCATATTTAATATTTTAAATTTTAAAAGACTATTATAATTATTCTAAAATTACCCAAATTCTATTTAACAATCGTTAAATGTAAACTATACTAAAATAACACTAACTAAACTATTCTATCCCAACTAAGAGAAATTTGAATATTATATTAATTATCAATTAATATAATAATGAACAGAAAGATAAATCAGTAGGATTTAAATGAAAATATTTAAATCATCCACATTAAATCATTCTGCTATAAGTTAACTTGACAGAGAAATAAGTAATTACTTCAAATTTTTCTGAAACGTTTAATTAATTAACAACTAATAAACAACATTAAATATTTGAATAGAATATAATGTTCAAAATGAAATCATTGCAAAAATACAAATGAGATCAAAACAAACATAAATATGTATATCATTATATCTTGAAAAACACTGATTAATTCAATTATAATAACATACTAATTCAAATAACAATATTGTGTTGACAAAGTGTAATATCACATAATGAATATAAGCATAACCAAGTATACTACATCAATATTATAAGTAGACGATTATATATTGAAATATATTATAAATGTATCCAAAATAATACCGATCAACGATACTAGTCTAAGAATTTCCAATCACATTCCACCTCCGAAGATAAAACCTCAGCAAGGAACAAAACTAGTACTGAAATAATATTTCGATGATGTTTTTCTTCAATCACTCCATCCCCCTTTACATAAAAATTACTAGTTTATATATAACCTCATGAGTCTTTGAATTCAGTTTTTTCATAAATGTTGTATTCAATACCATAAGAGATCTATTCCTATGAAAGTGCATCGAATCTCTTCAAAATACACCTGTCACAAATATTACTATAGGATAAAAATAATCAATAAAACAACTAGCCTGTATCATCTCCTGATTTAAGGGAACTGACATATTTGTGGCTGTTTTGAAATTCCAGTCTTCAAAAAGCATCAACGTTTGCCAAATGTGATCTGAAACATCCTATATCTGCAGAGGATAGTGATACCATGTACACCTGTTCGACAAATATAAGAATCTTATTAAAACCAGTTTCAACAAAAATAACAATAAAACCAATAAATTATACGCATGCCTGCAAAATCTATGATTTTGCAGGTATGCTCTTAAAAAGATTTTATTAACCGTCGACAGAAAGATAAATCATATAACTGAAAATAGAAACAACATCAGGTTCTACTTTTTAAATTGATCACTCTTGTGACCTCAGAAAGTTTGGCTTTGAGCCTGATGATTACTAGCTTCTGTCGATCTACTTGCTCAAGCAAGTGCTAGTTTGTCTCTATCATTGATTTTTTTTCTTTCATGTAGTGATTCTTCTTAATGTTCATGTCTTTCCATCTATTAATCCAGTTTAGTAACTCTTCCCTAAATGTCTTAATTTCCTCATCTTTCAAGGTTGCGCTTGCTTGACATTTGTTTAGCTCATTTTTCAAATCTGCGATTTTAGTTTCATATGCCCTTTCAAGGACCTGTTGGAGAGTTTCTTCCTCCTTATCATGACATGAATCATTTTCTTGAGAAGAATCAATATTATCTATATCTTGATCTGGTGATGGAAAGCTCATAAAAGATGGCTCAGGGCCCGAACCATAAACATCCATGCACAATGGAGCAGTTTCAAACTTACTTGACTCTGTAATGTCATTATCCAATGAGTTTTCATGATTATTCTCTATGAGAATAGGTTCATCCATACGCATGGTTTCGGGAACCAATGATGGAACATCATCCTCAAGATGGACAATCACTGGCTGAGTACTCTGTTGAGTGGCCACAGGAACAGAGGCTGTAGGTGTAGTATTCATACTTCTAGTGATTCTTCTTGTACGAACAAACACAAGACCTTTTGGTTCAAAACCCCCTTTGTCACAACACACCTGCGCTAATTGTTCAATTTTTCGCATGGACTCATCACCATGTTTTCGAGGAGTACATAACTTAGAGGGGTTTTCATAGTCAACAGTATCAACATCTTTATTTTTGGCCAATATGCCTTTCACTTTTGTAGGTGTACTAAAGCACTTGTTTGATAGGGATTGGCCCATGGTTGTCTTAGCGTAATAGGGAGCTACATTCATAGTTTCATCATTACTAATACAAGTACCTATAGGTGGATTTGCTTCCTGAAGCTCTTTATCCCTTGTCTTAGCCTCATGAACATTATCAACTTCAGATTTTACTGGAGCCTTACGCTTCCTACAAGTTTTAGGGGGAGGGTTTGGCCAATATTGTTTTGGACCTAATTTACATCCAACCAAAAACTCATCCCAATATTTACAGCTAAAAAACAGCCGATGCTGGATTAAAATTTTAATCAGACCATGATGGAACAAACTCCTATCAGGATTACCTATGGTAGTTTGAACCGAATGTGCCATTTTTTTCAGACTTTGCAATAGGTAAAATGGGAGATTAAGTTTAAAACCTTTCAATGCTAATAGTAGTCGCATATGATAATAATGCCGATGAGAGAATCGGCCATCACACGATTCATACCTCACTAGAATTTCATGAAATGATCGCCATTCTGGCTTTAAAAATTTAACCGAAACCCCAATCTTCAACTTTGGATTGGCCAGTAAGGGAAATAGTAAGGATTGACATTTCTTCTTGACCACTTTTCCTCCTTTAAACCATCGCTCTCCAATTTGAGGAAGCTTCGTAGCTTCTGCAATCTTATCTTCATCAATTATAAACTTGAAATCCCCAATGTACGCTACATTTTCTTTAAAACTCAAAGAAAATTGTTTAGTAACCTCCACGTTATGGCCACCAAAACATCTGAAAAACTGACCCCATCCAATCTTTTTGAATAACAGAGCAGCTTTCTCATCAGCTTCAACTAGCTCAAGTCCTAAAATTTCAAATCGACTGAGAGGAGCCATTTTTTCCTCACTACAACTCTGGTTATGGATTGAAATGAATGAAGTCATGAAAATGGAAGGAATAGGAACCCAAGTATAAGGAATTATGCGAAATGTCAAATCCTGAGTTCCTTCATACGTGACAGAGATGAGAACCCCAATTTTATCCATTTTAACCAAATTTGGAGATGATGAGCACAACAGCTAGTGTTTTCTCTATGATAAATGAATAGACTAGACACGACTAACTGAAATCCTTCAAAAAGGAGTATGTAAAAGGAAATTTCAAATTCTAACTAATCCTTCATATCAGAAATCATTCGATTCAGGGATTATGAATCAAAAATATTAATGACACTTAATCTAGAATGATGAGCTCATACAACATCATGAATGGAATGGTTTTTAGTCATATATGAAATTAAATTCTACTGATACGATTTCATTATCACACCCACAGCTATCAATTAAATTGATAAGTGTTAACCAAATCTTCATACCAATACGAATTCAATCTCCATGTAGTGATCCTTGTAACAGATGTTGTCTATTAGCCATATGCGTCATGTATCTTCATTAAAAACTATCAATTGATGATTTACTCTAGATTACACATGGAAGGTAGTTGTGTTTATTAACATGATGATGTAGAGTTATAATAATAAACCTTAATGTTCTTAAGATTTCTGAAATGCAACTAACTAATGATCCCTATTCACACTTAAACCATATATATACATGTAATTTTATTTCGAAATATGGGTTTAAAACTTTATGAATTCCTAACCATTTATGTCCCAAAACCATATTCGATAGGATATAAAGCTTATAAAACTATTATGGTTATTATATGACACATGAAAATTTTAAAATAATATTTATTTATTTGCACTCTCACTGGTTATATATATACAATTTTTAGAAATCAATGATATGCTATTAAAGATTAAGTTATATGTGAAATCTGAACCTTAGGTTTAATGAAAATATTTTTAATTAATAATCACCTTTATTTATAAAGATTTCAAGAACTTATAATATCTTATCAAAAACCAAGCTCCGAACAAATTCAAAATGTCTCTTCTTTAAAAACTAATTAGCATACTATACTTTTAAATCTCTTAAATCAACATATATAATCAGATGAATTAATTAATGATAAAATTGATCATATATAAAATTTATGAGACTGACAGCTGCTAATTTATCAAATTTATGAAAGTGTTTTCATAAATTTCTAATATGACTCTTAACTCTTTTATAATTGATAGTACCTTCAGAATCGAGGATTATGAAGGCACTCTTTTATAATCTCTAAAAGGTAAATCATAGAAGAGAGCTGATCATCTTCATTTCATCAGGAAAATGAAGGGGTTGTTGCTGACTACCAACAAATGGCGACGACCTGGGTGAACCAGTTATCTCTGCTCATACAGCTTATAAATGATATAAACAAAATCTTAAAATTTATTAAGAACAATAAACAATTCTCTATCTGAATAAAAACCATTATTCTTATTCATATTCATAAGTACAATTCAGAGATATCCCATCTTTTAAAATAGCGATCTTGTTAGAGATAAACTTAGAAATATCCTGATCGAAACAAAGTACTTCATAGTAAAAATAATATGCACCATCAGTATAGGATATAGAAATTTACTTTTCTGAAAACTTTCCAGAATCTGTTCCATAAACATAATAACTTTTTTTCTTTTTTTATTTCTTTTCTTTTTCTTTAAACAATAATTCTGACTGAATACTACTATCTACGTATGATGTCCCAATGTGATAGTATCATTCACGAGAACTATTTGGAATAATCAATCCAACTCGTGATGAGACCTCTTGTCTCTTGATTTTTTAAACCAAAATCCATCACCCTGGTTATCAGAAATGAAGTTATCCTAGAGAGTACTAATGATCATGATTAGGCCGGCTCGTGATGAGACCTCCTATTCTTCAATCAAAATTATGTTTTCTTTACTAAACTTGAAATTTTTAATTTTATAAAATGAGAGATCATTACCCAGCATGGTGACCAAATGGTAATGTCAGTCATTAATATCACCAGAAAATGAATCAGCTGGCTCGTGATGAGACCCCTTATCTGTTGGTTTATTTTTACCAAAATCCATCATTAGTTTCCTAATAATGTCATACCAGTGATATTTGTGATTCTGATCAGATCGGCTTATTACTAAGACCTTCTGTCTCTCATTTTAGCATTTTATTAACTGGAACAAATTCTAAAAGTTTTCAGATTGTAAATCATTTTGAAGACTAATGGTGGAGATCTATAAGAGTTTTTCAAAGTACAAGCTTCAAAAAAGACATTAATTAGCTATCCCAACTTGTTATAAAAAATAAAAAGGTGAGGAATAATCTGAGTAATACTTAAATATAAAATAATGATAGGTTTTGAATATATTTAAGAAACTTTGATCATCATGAAAATTTTTTTAAAGATTTCAGTCTAGTATCATGATTTTTAAAACTAATGAACAAACTGACTCTTTTTTACTAGAAGATTTATTTATTTACATTTATCTCTTCAGTTGACATTTAAAGATTACTGATTGATTATATATAAAAATTTGGCAGTCTTTAATGCAAATAAAATATTTGATTAAGAGAATCAGAACTGGTCGCAATAATGGAATGATGTTTGAAAGTTACATAAGTCTTATGAATCTATCATCATCCTTCAATTCTATAAAATATAAATCAGTTTACAGAAAATATAAAATTATTTACAAACAACAAACAAATTATATACATTTTAAGACCTAAAATATTAACAGAAATATATTTTCAGGATCAGTCCATTCACTGGGAATGTTTCAAACTGACCTTCTAGTGTTTGCAAACGAAAGGTACTTGGACCTATCTTCTCAGCAATAACAAAAGGACCTAGCCAAAGCTTTTGAAACTTAGCATGATATCTTTTTTCCTCATGAACTTTTTCCCATTTTAAAACTAAGTCTCCAACTTGAAATTCTCGATTGGAACTTAAGGATTGGTCAAACCAAGACTTCAACATTTGTTGATGTTTTGTAAAGTGTTGTTTTTGACTTTTCTCTTTCTTCCTCAAGCTTTAACAAAGTATTGATCCTCTTTTCCATTGCTGGACAATCTTCATGTTGAACAGACTGAGCTAACTGTAATGAAGGTAAAAATAAATTTGGCGGTAAAATAGCTTCAGTTCCATAAACTAAGAATAAGGGTGAGTTACCTATCGCAGCGTTAGGAGTTACTATGTCTGCCCAAAGGGCATTGAATAATTTTGTATGCCAATCATGATGGTGAGCTGAAATAGTTCTTTTGAGAATTTTCAATAAATTTTTGTTTGTTGATTCAGCTAAACCATTTCCATGAGGATGGTAGTTAGCTCAATACCTGATTCGTATTCCCTTCTCTAAGGAAAATTGGGTTAACTCAACTGATGAAAAATATGAAGCATTATCAAAGACAAGGGAATTTGGAACACCAAATCTTGTTATGATAAAGGATTCTAAAAATAATATAACCTGATTGGTATTTACAACCCTTAATGGTACAGCTTCTACCCAATGAGTAAAATAATCAGTTGCAGTTATTATATACTTGTGTTGTTTGGATGAGGGAGGATTTATTGGTCCTACTATATCAATACCCCATTGCTGAAGGGTCTTTCTACTGAAACTGGTTGTAAAGGAAAAGCAGGTTTCTTAACCCTTCCCGCAGCAAGTTGACCTTCCTGGCATTTTCCGACAAAAGCATAGGAATCTCGAAATAAGGTAGGCTAATAATAGCTAGCCCTAAGAATCTTATGCGCGGTAGTTTCTCCACCAAAATGACTTCCTGCTGGTCCAAAATGTAACTCCTTCAGAATTACTTCTGTTTCATCTTTGTCTAGACATCAAAGTAATACTCCATCTGAATTTCTCCGAAAAAGAATATTATCAATTAATAAATGAGAAGATTTCAATCTAAGTGCTCTTTTCTTCCTTGGTTCTAGGTAATCAGGGGCAGTTCCTATTTCCAAAAGTATTCTTATGTCTGTATACCAGGAATCCTGTGGTGGAGGATAGAAATAGATTTATCTTGTAAGTAAAACCTCATCAATGACAGTTTCAGCTTTATCATTAGGTAGATGAGCAGCTTCAGCAGCTAATTTACACAATCCTTTACCTTTGAATATTGTTGAAGGTTTAATTTCTAAGTCATACTCTTTAAGGGTTGTCATCCAAGGTGCTCTTTTCTAAGTCATACTCTTTGACACTAACAAATTTCTGACTAAGGAATAAGGGACTATTATTTTCGTTTTAGATTTCAATAAATATGGACGAAAATGTTTGACAGCTTTAAAAACAACAAAAGCTTGCTTATCAACTTCATGGTAATTAATCTAGACACCTTTAAAATTTGAACTCATAAAGGAGATTGGCACTTCGTTATTTTGCCGATATAGTTGGGTTAAAACTGCTGCATAAGAGATGTCAGAAGCAAAAGTATATAGTATGAAATCTTTGTTAAAATCTGGGCTTAGAAGGCTAGGAGCTTCTGAAATGGCTTCTAAGATTTTATGAAATGACTCCTTTTCTGTTTGTCCCCAATTAAAATAGCGTCCTTCTTAATCATTTTCTTCAAAGGACGAATGATTTCAGAGAAACTGGGAATGAATCTTCTAACAAAATTTATTTTATCGAGAAATGATTGCATTGCTTTCTTGCTAGAAGGGTAAGTTACTTTTGAAATGGATTGGGTTCATTTAGGTTCAATAATGATTCTGTGTTTTGAAACCACACAACCTAATAAAATACCTTCTGAAACAACAAATATTGTTTTTTTAGGATTTAAGGATATTCCAAATCTTCTACATCATTCAAATACCTTTCTAAGATGATTAATATGATCAGGTCGATGTTTAGAATATACAGTAACGTCATCCAAATAGAAAACTACTGAATGATTAATTAAGCCTCTAAAAGCAATATCCATTGCCCGTTGAAAAGTTGCCCCAGCATTGATTAACCCAAAGGGCATATTGCGGTAAGAATATGTTCCCCATGGAGTTCTAAAAGCTGCTTTCAATTGATCATCTGGGGAAACTAATATTTGGTTGTATCCTAAGAAGCCATCAAGAAGTGACAGTATCTCAGACCCAGACACCTTTTGAATAATTTGTTCCATGGGAGGAACTGGGTAATTATCCTTTTCAGAAGACTTATTAAGATTTCTAAAATCCACGCATAATCTAATATCTCTATTTTTCTTCCTAACTGGAACTAGGTTAGCTACCCACTGAGTATGTCTGATGGGAAAAATAATCTTGGCAGCTAACGATTTATTTAGTTCCTTCTTAATTGTTGGTTCTAGTGACGGGTGATATTTCCTTAGTTTTTGTTGAAAAGGTTTTGACTCCTGTTTAATTGGAATTATGTGTTGCATGAATTGTGTATTGAAGGTTTTCAAATCATCATATGTCCATGCAAATACATCCTTAAATTCTTTAAAAAACTTTATAAATGTTGTTTTTTCTACGGGGTTGCAATCTATTCCTAGATTTATAGTTTGGGGATTTAGTTTTGTTCCTAAATTTATGCTTTGATATTTCATTTGAGAGCTATTAGTTTTACAGTTAGGGATAGATCTAAATTTATCTTGAATATCAAAGAACTTTTCTAATCTTAATACTGAATTAGGGATCAGTTTTACCTTTTCAAAAGATTTTTCAACTGAACAAAAATCATTTATTACTAAAAAATCCTATAGATGTTTGACATGAGTAACTTCATCAATGCCTGAATATTTAAAGGTATCCTCATTCATTAGAAAATTCAGCACCTGCACATCATTATCAAATACATGCCAATTAAAAATATTATCTGGTATAGAAGGCCTAAAAATCAATTCCACTGAAAATAAATCTGGTGTAATATTTTTGATGGAATTAGTTTTGATGCTACATTTGCTAATAAATATGCTTCTTGATTTTGAGTTCTTGGAACTGAAATTATGTTAAATGCATCAAAATGTGAAATGAGGTTCCATACCTCTCATTGATAATTCTGTAATTGTTTAGAAAGGCAATGAATAGAGTTACGAACCTGTCTGACGATGATTTCGGAATCACCGTATGCAATTAACTCTTTGATATCCAAATCAATTGCTTTTTTCAAACCCTGTATTAAAGCTTCATATTCCACAGTATTGTTTGTACAATTAAATTCCATCCTACAATCTATACATGTTTTATTTCCCTGAGTGTCTACCAGTAGGCAACTAGTTCCAGCTCCTTCTTTATATTTCGCACCATCAAAATATAGAATCCAAGTAGAACTATTAACAAATACTTTGTTTTCTATAATATTTACAATATTAAGATTATCTACATCATTAATAATTTCCTTGAATGGAGAATCAGGAGAAATAGATGTCACATTTCTAATTTCTGATTGCTGTTTATTTTCAGAAAAAGCAGAATTTTTCAGCTTTAAAATTGCCAAATCCCAATTCATACATGTAATTCCCCATAATCCAATCTAAAAATAAAACAGGTTTGCTAGGATCATGTAGTTCTGTCATAGTATGTTTCATATATCTTTCTCTATTTATCTTTATTTAATTTTACTTTCCATTTTTAGGTAACCATAATGTTGACCAATCCATGGCAAATAATCCATTCAATTGTTGAGACCAATCTCTACTTAAAAATAGCCCATATGCATCAGGAATATCTACAACAACAATATATATAATTTGAAAAAATGAAGGGTTACAAGCAATCCTGACTAAAACATCTTTCATCTCCCCTACAACCTTCACATTCATCCTATCCAATTGAGTTATTTGTGAATTTGATGGAACATATTTTTCATCCAACCTTTTGCATACTGATAAAGGCATCACATTGGAGGATGCTCCAGAATCTACCATGCAATTGTGAACATTCCTATTGAAAATATCAAAGGTAAGTAAGAATGGAGGCGTGGTTGATTTAGAATTATTTCCTATTAGAGAGGCTTTGTTAGCCATTGATTTTCCTTTATCAGTTGTTGTTAAATCATCATTAGAACTATTTGCAACAACATTTTGTTTCGCATTAGGAATAATTGAACTCATGGCAGGATTTATAACATGACTATTAGGCATTGGGTAAATTTGAAGAAGATCGTACATACTGATGTTTGCACGTTTCTTCTTCAGATCTTCAATTATATCATATTGTAAATCTAATTTTGGTTGATTGACTTTGTTTATTAGGTTGTGAATTATTGTTGTAATTATTTGGAGCAGAACTTGATGAATCTCCAGGAGTGTTTGCGAATGTTCTACTACGTGTATTATAGGCATATAGTCCTGTAGGCGGACTTTTACTCTCATATTCTTTTACAAGACTGTCCCAGAAATGACCATTAACTTGTTGAGGTTCCTCCAATTCTTCATCATTTTCTGATTCCTCTTCTTCTTCATTTTCAGTTATTTCTTGATTAGAAGGAATCTCTGATAAAGATAAAACAGCTCGAATCGTATTAAAAATTTCTTCATTTGCTGCTATGTCAAGTGGTGTATTTGTTTTATTATTTGTATTTGGATTTTGTCTAAACCGATTTCTGAAATATCCCCTGGAAGAAGAAGCTTCAGAATTGGTTTTCTTTAATCCTACAACTTCATTGGTTAATGCTCGAATAGCATTTTGTAGCTGTTCTATATCAAATGCTTTATCTTTTTCTAAATTAAGTTTTTCAATCTTCCTATGAGGGAAAGTATCATATTTCCCACTTCTATCTGGTTCATAGGACATAGAATCCTTCTCAACCTTAATGGCTTCCTCAAAAGTTTCTACCAACGTTGTTTTCCCAGCTCTCTTAACAAACATCCTAGAATATTTTGGTAAAGTTGAAGTATAATTTTAAATAATTATATCCTCGGGTGGTTGAGAAGCAATTGGAATTTTATTTTTTAATGTAAGAAACCTCTGGTTAAAAACTTTAATTCTTTCTTTAGACTCCATTTTAATATGAGATAACTCCAGGGCTAAAATAGCAGGTGTTTTATCTTTCCCAAATTTATCAAAAAAAACTTTATTAAATTCACCCCAATTTGTATATGATCCCTGAACTAATGAAAAGTACCAAGTAGAGGCTCTTCCTTCAAAAGTTAGAGGAAACAATCGACAAACCACATCTTCATGCTGAACATTCATGGTTTGAACAGCTAACATGAATTTGTCTACATGCACCTCTGTAGGTTCTTTGTCATCTGGGTTAAACTTAGGCAAAAGTTTATTTGAATGTTTAGGCAAAAGATGTTGTAGACCAGGGATAGCTACAACAGCTGTTCTCAACCAAGGGAGTTGTGGATTAGGAAGAGGATTAGATCCTCCTCCCACAGGTATGTTTCCCGCCATAGGACTTCTCTCAAAACCTGAAGAACTCCCTGAATTAGATGATCTTGGACTATCAGGTGGTGATTCTAGAGGAGAAGGTGGCTGATCAAAATCGCCTACTGAAGTTAGTCTTCTAGCAGTGTTTGTTTGAGTGGTTTGTCTCTGATGACTTCTAATTTGATAACATGGAGTGCTATCAGCTTCTTGAAAATCTTGAGTAACTATGTTCAATTCGGATTATGTCGTTGTTGTCTAGGTAGACCATAATCTATTGGAGATACACCAAGTTGATTAGCGTATGCTCTTGTAAGAATATGTTGTGATTCTTCTAAAGTTTGAGTATTTTGTTCAGGAGTAAATGGAGATGTGATATGATCACATTCGAGGATGCTCCTAACAATTTCTATAAATGGTGATCTACTAACTTCTGGAGGATGTTGACTGGTTGAAAGTTTATCATTAGTTTCACCTGCCATTAATCATTAACATGCCCTCCTTCTAGCACCATTTGTTGGCCTGATTTTTTGACCTAGGCCAACTAAGGATATTAAGCCCACACAAGCAGCTTAAAGCAGCTCTCGGTGTGTTTGGGATGACAAAATGTCGCAGGTAATGGTCCTGCTACCAACTAAATTTTCTCTTAAGGAGAAACTAAAATTCAGTAAAAGTTTGTCCTAATGTTATCTCCTATCTAAATGAACCCTGAAATTAGTTTTTTACTATCTGAGTTATCCTAGAATTGCTTTCTTAAGGAAATTCTTCGATTTTGAGGATTTCGTATTTAATATTCTAAATTTTAAAAGACTATTATAATTATTCTAAAATTACCCAAATTGTATTTAACAACCATTAAATGTAAACTATACTAAAATAACACTAACTAAACTATTCTATCCCAGCTGAGAGCAATTTAAATATTATATTAATTATCAATTAATATAATAATGAATAGAAAGATAAATGAGTAGGATTTAAATGAAAATACTTAAAGCATCCACATTAAATCATTCTACTATAAGTTAACTTGACAGAGAAATAAGCAATTACTTCAAATTTTTCTGAAACGTTTAATTAATTAACAACTAATAAACAACATTAAATATTTGAATAGAATATAATGTTCAAAATGAAATCATTGCAAAAATATAAATGAGATCAAAACAAACATAAATATGTATATCATTATATCTCCAAAAACACTGATTAATTCAATTATAATAACATACTAATTCAAATAACAATATTGTGTTGACAAAGTGTAATATCACATAATGAATGCAAGCATAACCAAGTATACTGCATCAATATTATAAGTAGAATATTATATATTGAAATATATTATAAAAGTATCCAAAATAATACCGATCAACGATACCAGTCTAAGAATTTCCAGTCACATTCCACCTCCGAAGATAAAACCTCAGTAAGGAACAAAACTAGTACTGAAATAATATTTTGATGATGGTTTTCTTTAGTCACTCCATCCCCCTTTACATAAAAATTACTAGTTTATATATAACCTCACGAGTATTTGAATTCAGTTTTTTCATAAATGTTGTATTCAATACCATAAGAGGTCTATTCCTATGAAAGTTCATCGAATCTCTTCAAAAGACACCTGTCACAAATATTACTATAGGATAAAAATAGTCAATAAAACAACTAGCCTGTATCATCTCCTAATTTAAGGGAACTGACATATTTGTGGTTGTTTTGAAATTCCAGTCTTCAAGAAGCATCAACGTTTGCCGACTGTGATTCGAAACGTCCTATAGCTGTAGAGGATAGTGATACCATGTACACCTGTTCAACAAATATTAGAATCTTATTAAAACCAGTTTCAACAGAAATAACAATAAAACCAATCAATTATACGCATGCTTGCAAAATCTACGATTTTGTAGGTATGCTCTTAAAAAGATTTTATTACCTGTCCAAAGAAAGATAAATCATATAACTGAAAATAGAAACAACATCACGTTCTACTTTGTAAATTGATCACTTTTCTGGCCTCAGAAAGTTTGGATTTGAGCTTGATGATTACTAGCTTCTGTCGATCTACTTGCTCAAGCAAGTGCTAGTTTATATCTATCATTGATTTTTTTGCTTTCCTGTATTGATTATTCTTGATGTTCATGTCTTTCCATCTATTAATCCAGTTTAGTAACTTTGCCCTGAATGTCTTATTTTCCTCATCTTTCAACACTGCGCTTGCTTGACATTTGTTTAGTTCATTTTTCAAATCTGTGATTTTAGTTTCATATACCCTGTCAAGGACCCATTGGAGAGTTTCTTCCTCCTTATCATGACACGAATCATCTGCTTGAGAAGAATCAAGATTATCTATATCTTGATCTTGTGATGTAAAGCTCATAAAAGATGGCTCAGGGCCCGAACCACAAGCATCCATGCACAATGGAGTAGTTACCTGACTCTGTAATGTCATTAGCCAACGTGTTTTCATGATTATTCTCTATGAGAATAGGTTCATCCATATGCATGGTTTCAGGAACAAATGATGGAACATCATCCTCAAGATGGACAATCACTGGCTGAGTACTATGTTGAGTGGCCACAGAAACAGAGGTTGTAGGTGTAGTATTCATACTTCTAGTGATTCTTCTTGTACGAACAAACACAAGACCTTTTGGTTCAAGAAACCCTTTGTCACAACACACCTGTTAACACCCAAAAATGGCTAAATACCTCATCTACCCCATTACATGGCTCGCTTGTCCACTTTCCTACCATATCTCCATCAAAAACCCATAAAACCATCTAAAAGGTCACCAAAAAAGCTTAAAATGCCTCCAAAAGGCTATAAAATCCTTTTTTCCTCCAAAAATATCCAAAAAATGAATAAAAAAAATATAAAATAATGAGAAAAAAAAGAAGAAACCCTAATAGCTGAAACCCTAAAACAACTAAAACCCTAAAAAGCTGACCTAAACATGGTTTTATAAATAAATGATGGAGACCCATTATTCCATATCCATTATCATAAGCATCCTGCCTCTGCCGAAATTATTCTCGAAACCCTAGCTTATCATCAAGCTACTTTCACCATTGAGAACTCTTTTTTGGCCCATTTTCCACCACCGGAGAAGGAGAAGAAGCAGCTTGGAGCTCGAAGCCACCGACATCGGACCAGCGCAACGGACTCCATCAACCTCCTCATTGGAGGTAACATCAATAAAAATCATTATTCATGTCTTTACTGTTTTGTTTCATGTTATTTACTTTTTACTGCTTTAGCTTCAAGAACGTAGTTAGATTGGTTTTTGCTTCAATTTATCATTATTTAATTCATATATTATTGAACTGCTACTAAGGAATCCAGTTTCCTTAGTAGGTGCTCATCAGCACAAGCTAGGGTGAAAACCCTAGCTACAGTTTTGGCGACTCCGCTGTCTTTTTTAATTTTATTTTTCCGTACTGTCCTTTCGGCTATCGTTTTCGGCCGCCAGAAACCGCACTTTTTGTTTCCACAGTCGCGGCCCGACCGCGCATTTTAGGCCCTAACCTGCGATCATCCCGTCGCTATCAGCCATTTTCCTACGTCCTAGACGCGTTTTTGAACTTTCCCAGTTGCGCCCCGACCGCGTTTTTCCAGCCCACAGTCGCGATCCGACCGCGCCTGTTCATTACACAGTCACGCTCCGACCGCCGCTGTCAGCCAGAACCCCGCAACCTAGACCGCGCCTGTTTCCTTCAAACCCGCGGTCCGACCGCGCGAGTCCGCCCCATACCCGCGGTCCGCGAACTGTTTTTTGCCCTTGTTTCCGCGCCGAAACCCAGCCACTTTGCCTCCATTTTTTTCTGCACTTGCAGAGCCACCTGTTCCACTTGCATCCCTACAGCCATTTCTGTCCCTTGTTTACAGAATTGTGTAGAAAATTTTTAGCATTATTTATTTCAGAAAACATTGGCATGGTGAAAGTTTTTTAAGTTTTTCATATATTATTATTGTTATTGAGTAACTATTTTGGATTCATAACCTCACATGCACACAATCTATCCCCTAATTCAAAGTGAGACCTAAAATCTACCTGACTCAACCAACACTATAACCTCATTTGAGGAACACAAAAAGAATCTTGTAGTTAGGTAGGATCGGGGGGATAGGCTTCCAATAACACCCCTCGGTTATTTACACGTGATACATAGTTGTTGTCCATTAGGGAACCAAAATCCCTTAGTATTTTTTGACACGGTCACAACCGGTTTATCAGAGGGCCTCTCCCTTAGGAGGGTTGAAGTCGTGAGATTGGTTCCGGAAGTCTGAGTGGAATACCGAAATCCATTCAGTAATTGAAGGGCTACCTTTCGCAGTTCTCGGAATATCCCTGTATAGGAAATATTGCGGTTAAAGGACCAAGCGGCAGATTTACCTTTCTGGACGTGTCATGAACGAGGTATCTTAGTTGCCATACTTCTAGGTTTGCGTACCCGGTGTCCCTCCCGGTAGGGGGATACTTTAGCCATTTGACTTTCCTATTTATATTGTCTGACTTGGATTTCATCACCTTGCAGAGGATATACTTAGTTGAGTCATAATACCATTAGTTAGGTGTTTGCATGCTCCCTTACCTCCCCTGGGTCTAGTGAGTCCACCAATTTTTTCTTTTAGGAAACCGACTACTTGTTGGTATTCTGACCACTTTGTTGACACTCCGCCTATTGTAGCACGCAGTTACACTAGGTGTTTTGAGTTGTTTTTTCGACACCACAACCCACGTATTTGAAAACCACTTATCACCATTGACTCTACGAGACATTCTCGTCGCCTCAGAGGCGAGCCCCCACAGCACGGTTCACTTGACACCACCCGTCATCACCATAGATCTCGAGCCTTGTCACTCGACTCCACTCGTCAGTGGCATATGACTCCCTCACCAGATTCCAAGAACACTCTTTACATTGCCCCCACTAGCCCCATGGCTAGCATGAATCCCAATCCCTCCATTATAGGGACCACCAGTGGTACATCCACCACTACACCAGTTACCACACATATCATGGGTATGCCCTCCACAGGAGGCCCGTCTACCATTCCCCTCACCGTACCTACTCCCACGGCAGGAATACCCATACCCACTCCATTAGTAACTCCTACCACTGTAGTTCCCCCGCTTGGGGGAAACATCCCTTACATCACCCCTCCACCTAGGGGCATGGGCCCCAACGTGGTCCAACCCACTACCGTGTCACACACTCCATCCAGTTTGCCATACATGGCTAGCCTCAACCTACCTGACCTAGCCAAGTTAACCAACGACCCCATCCGGCACAACCCTGTGTGGCCCCATATGCCTACCAAACTCCCCTCTGACATCCCTAAGTTTGAGGGTAAGGAAGGTGAGGACCCAAAAAACCATATCATGTCTTTCCATCTATGGTTTTCCTCCAATTCCATAGTAGACGACTCCATTTGCCTCCGTTTATTACAGCGCACTTTCACTAGCTCGGCTGCCAAATGGTATATCGAGCAACCCCACGGAACCCACACCACCTTTACGTCCCTGGCCTCGACCTTCCTCCAGTTCTTCCAGTTACCTGTTCGCTATGACGCAGGCGTCGAGATCCTCCTATCATGCAGACAGAACACGGCTACCCACATCACCGACCACATACATGAATGGCGGCGACGCCGTAGCCTATGCAAAATCAAGCTAGATGACCGGATCTTCCTAGATTGGTTCCTCAAGTCCCTCCTTCCGCTCATTGCTAAGGATGTGGCAGCCGAACGACCCCAGACTGAAGAAGAGGCTATCCTTAAGGCCCAACAGTTTGATCTCATTTACGCCCAGTCGGGTTATCTTTACACTATCATACTGGACGCCCCTCGAGGTGATCCCCCACATCACAATGCGCCGGGGGCATCCCACGCTGCCGATGGCATCATTGGCTGCCTCTCTTCGCAGCTTCAGCCCTTTTCCATAGCCCGTCCTACTCCTGGACCTGAACTTTCACGGGCTACATCACAGTCCGGAGCAACCAACTCGTATGCTCACATGCCCCATCAACACCATACCTATGGACCCTCATGTCCACCTCAGTGTTTCGGAAATATGACTTCCGCTTACCCCTCCCTGGTCGCACCTCAGCCATACTACCACCAGCAGGCTGCACCAGCTCTTGCGCCGCCACAATCCCAACCTCATTATTATTAGCCACAGCCAGCCCCTGCGGAAAACCCACAACCTGCTCCACAACACTATCAACAACCCCCTCAAGTAGCCGCGCCAGTGCAGCCTCCACCTCCATATTATCCACCGCAGCCTGCTCCCGCACCTGCGCAAACTCA
>LPNX011049575.1:249334-342277 GCA_001517045.1 Pseudotsuga menziesii
CTCACCAGCCACCTTTGGTACTACAAAACCCCTTACCAAACCAAGGCTTAGTGAACACTGAACCATTGGCTCCCCCCCGAGCCAATGCGCCTATCCAACAAATCACTTACGCTTCTCCTGATCAACCCCCGTCTAACTCAGGTACCCACCATCTGTTGATGATGTCCTCCGACGAGGTCAACCTCCAGACCCGGCGGAACCAATATGGCTCCACCTCGGAAGCACCACCCCCCAATAACCCCACTAACGCTCATCCCACCGATCAGCCATTACGTATACCTCCACCTCCACTTGATGGAGCTCCCAAAGCCCCCCGTTTCCCACTTCGCCGTATCAATAATAACCCCAATGCGTGGGCTGCGTCAAACTACAACATCATAGACGATTTAGCCCAATCTCCCGTAGCCATGTCTGTGTTAGAAGTCTTAAGAAATTGCCCTTCGCAGCGTAAGACTTTACTCTCAGCCATTGGGGCTATCGATCCACATGATTCGCAGTTAATGGCATATGATTTGGACCAATCCGAACCCCGCCTGCCCTCCAATGTATCATTCCAAGTTTCTGTCTCCATCTGGAATTTTGTCATCCATCGATGCATTATTGATGAAGGTGCCTCTACATGTGTCATGCCCATCTCCATCTGGCAGAAAATGGGATCCCCCCCTCTCCAACCATCCTCCACTGCGTTGCGAGCCTACGACGGCCGTTCAGCTCAACCACAAGGCCTATTAACCAATGTCCCCGTCCAGCTGGCTAGTAAAATGGTTCTGATAAACATCGAGGTTATCAATGCCTAGCTTGACTACAACCTTTTACTTGGCCGCAGCTACATGTATGCTATGCGGGCAGTTGCTTCTACCGTTTTTCGCATCATGATGTTCCCTCATGAGGGACGCGTGGTCAAAGTTGAACAACTCACGTACTACGATCCCAAGGCCGCCGCAACACCCAAAAATGTTCTCCCCATGATTGAAGAAACTATCTCGGGTGCCCCTAACACAGCCGTTTCTTCTATAGGGCCCATGCTCCCCATGGTCGAACAACTTATTCTGGATGCCACCACCTCCTTGGTTTCTTCTGTGGGGCCCGGAGTTTACTCAGACACACCGATGACCTCCACTTTTCCATCTCTCCCACCACCGTCATCTACTACTGAAGTGGCCGACCTATTGACTCTGTCCCACCATACAAGAACCCCTAGTAATCAACCACCGTTGTTGCCTCAACCCCCTTTTGTACCTAGACACATTGGTGCCACACCCACACATACCATACCTTTCCTCTTCCCTCCCTCAGGAGTGGTTAGCGCCCCAGTCATGGCTACCCTTAGCCTCCCTGGTTTAACCTTAGGATTACCCGTTTGGTATCTTTCGCCTCCAGTTCATCTGCCGACACCAGATGTCGTCCTGCAACCAGTGCAACCCATTGCCACTACTAGTCGACCACCTCCCGGTGTCGCTACCCCGCCAACCCCCACGAAACCACCTCCCGGTATTGCTACCCCGTCAACCCCCGCGAAACCACCCCCTATTTTGACCAAACCCACTGGTGGCAGAGGCCCCCAACCTTACACTGCTGTCCCACCTCCTAAGATAGTCCAAAACCCCCCTGTGTTCCGTGCCCCTCCCAAATGCGCGCTGTGCGATGATTTGGGCCATGCGACTCACCTATGTCCTCATTTACCAGCATTAAAGGAATACATGCAAATGCTCGACGACGACCCCACTATCCCGGTTGTCCATCTAGATCCAACCCCTATGCCTCGCGACAAATCCCTATGCACTAACCACTCATATGCCTTATGTGATGTTTACGGGCATTACTCCCATCACTGTCCCGATCTCCCCGAGTACAGAATAGCTCTCTTTGAGATGAACAATCTGGATTTGGAGACGGCAAACCTCACCATTGAAGATATCCTCCCCTCAGATCTGGATCTTGAGACAACCCAACTCCCCATTGTGGAGATCCACCCCCCGGACTCTTCTTCTTCCAAAGAGTTCAAGACCATTTATATGTTTTCTTCCATCACCGCCCCCCCAGCAACCGATCTGACAACCCGAACATTCCACAGTGATGAAGAAATTCTTGAGGCTCTCACCACCCCAGATTATCCCTGGGATGACATGCATCATTGTTCATACTTTCTCCCAGATGAACCATCTTCTAGCACTTCTCCTCAATTTGCAGTGGAATCCAAAGACTTCCTTCCCCCAAAGGTCGACTGGTTCAAGGACCCTATTCCTGCTCCTAACGCCTTCGAAGAGGGTAACATGGCCAACATCACACCTGTTATCCAAATCGATCTTGCTGCCCCCGGGGGCACCCCCGAACTCATCGCTTTAGGAGAATCTTGCACTGAGCAGGAGATTGACGAGTACAAAGCACTCTTCAAAGAATTTCGTGATGTATTTTCCTGGTCCTATACCGAAATGCCTGGCCTTGACCCTGCCATTATAGAACACCACATCGACACATGGCCTAATATAACCCCTGTTCGTCAGAAACAGCGTCCCATACACCCCTCCAAACTCCCAGCTGTCAAAACAGAGATCGAGAAACTTCGCAAAGCAGGATTCATTTATCCTATTGCTTATACCACATGGGTTTCAAACCCTGTTCCTGTCAACAAGAAACAAGGCACCCTTAGAGTATGCACTGACTTCCGAGATCTAAACCGCGCCTGTCCCAAAGACAATTTCCCTATGCCATTCATTGACCAGCTCATCGATGCGTGTGCGGGGCATGAAGTCCTCTCATTCATGGACGGTTTTTCCGGATATAATCAGATACAAATCCGCAAGGAAGACCAATACAAGACCTCCTTTACTACCCCATGGGGCACTTTTGCCTATCGTGTTATGCCCTTCAGCCTCAAAAATGCTGGTGCAACATTCCAGCGGGCCATGACCTATTGTTTTCATGATTTGGTCCAAATCCTACTCGTATACCTAGATGACCTTACAGCTCGTTCCCGAAAACGATCAGACCACCTAAAGGACCTTCGGCAAGTTTTTCTGCGTTGTCGCAAATATCAGATCCGCTTGAACCCACACAAGTGTGTTTTTTGCGTTCCAGCAGGTCGATTGTTGGGGTTCATTGTCTCCCACAAAGGAATTACTGTTGATCCATTGAAAGTCCAAGCCATCCTCGACCTTCCCTCTCCCCGAATGCTCAGGCAGCTCCAAAGTATGCAAGGGCGATCTAATTTCCTTCGACGCTTCATTCCCGATTACGCCACAACCGTTCATGGTTTCTTGCGCCTACTCCGTACCCAAGTACCCTTTGTCTGGGATGAGCAAAGGGTACATCGCTCGCAAAGGGTTAGACCACGGCTATCACACTGACCGCGGCTGTCCCGGTCGAAACCCGCGGTCGGAGACCGTGGTTTCAATCACGAAACCCGCGGTCCACCCGTGTGGACCGTACAAAACCCCCCCTGGGACCTGCAACCCTCCCCCCAACCCAAAAATAAAACAGGCATAAGTTCAATGGAATACCTGGCTCTCCCGAAGATCGAATCCACCGGTCCAATTGTCCAAAAATCACCTGTACACTCTGGTTCACTCCGATCGCAAATCAATCTCGAATAGTACAAATGACGTGTCACATTGGGCCCACTTACTATTTATAGTCAGTCGACTTCGTTCTTGTTTTGGCCATTCTGAACCCATCCGGAATCCGTTTTCCGAACCGTTTCCACCATTGGAATCAGCACGACTAGATCATCCTAATGGTCACCTCGTTGTATCTTTCTGACTACATCATTTTTTGCCCATTTTTTTTAGACACCCATAGTCGTCTCGGTTTGCGTGCCACTTTGGCTGCCCTCCATTTTTAGTACTTTTTATATCGTCGAAATCACCTTTCCGAGATCATGATGAGGCTTGAGATACTTTCTCGCTCTCCCCTAGGTACAATCATAACAATTTGTCCTGACATCTTGCTACCTTGATTAGCGCGCCCCATCGGCCGCCGTCTGATTGTTCCACACTTTTTACATGAGCCATTCACTCCTGTCATACTGCAAAGGTTTCATTATTTTTCCACCATTCATCCACCCTGCAAGGAGGCCCACCAGTGTTCCCCCCCACCATCAGGTCTGATCATCATAAATGTTCCTTAATTGAACACTTCCTCCTTGCCTGACCATTCCAAATATAGAGTCTTCTTATTTGCTTTCAGACTCCTTAAAATTGAAAGCAATCACGAGCATGAACTGTCATGGGCTCACAAAATCCACATGACAGTACCATTCCATCAATACAGAGTCTTCTTATTTGCTTTCAGACTTCTTAAAATTGAAAGCAACCACGAGCATGAACTGTCATGGGCTCGGAAAATCCACATGACAGTACCATTTCATTACTTCAGAGCCTTCTTATTTGCTTTCATACTCCTTAAATATGAAAGAAACCACGAGCATGAACTGTCATGGGCTCGACAAATCCACATGACAGTAACATTCCATCATTTCAGAGTCTTCTTATTTGCTTTCAGAATTCTTAAAATTGAAAGCAACCACGAGCATGAACTGTCCTGGGCTCGTAAAATCCACCGGACAGTACCATTTTATATCCACACTTCTTCAGGTTCCCTAACCCATGAAGCAGTCCCCCCCATGCCTCTTGGCACTTTGATCGATCATCTCGGTAGCATCCCCAATCAGGTCGCCTTTGTTCAGAGTATTCTGCAGTCTCCTACCATTTTACCACAGCTTGCGTCTCCCTCAGCCCATTCACCCTCAGATGCTATACCAATATGATCCCTTTACCACTAGTCAGTTTTAGATGCTGCCCGATCATCCTCGCCATCATACTCTGAACAAAGGAAGTTTGAGTCCATTCACTCTGCTTGCCCAGTTTTTCCCCCGAGTTTATCACCCCTGCCACCAGTATTATCTTAGTTCAGTTCTTCACCTCGTGCTCCTGTCAAGGAAACATCATTGCCTTGATAGTTGCAGGTCTCCCTCTGTCGACGACAACCCCTCTATTCCAGAGGATAGACCTAGAGGTCCCTGCGTCTTGGACTCATCACCATCTGTGGTGAGTGCCTACGGACCATCTTGAGAGGAGTCATCATTGCCTCTCCGGATAGTTGTTTCTCACATGCTCGACGTCAGCACCCTAATCGCATCGTTGAGAATCGCGCAGGGTTTATATCACTTTCGTTGTTTGTCGAAGACCCCGGATTTCCCCCCGACTCTAGCACATTGGTGAGTCACTTCGGAACGCCCAGTTATATGTTCCCATGGATATCCGGGCTGCGTTGGCGATTGTATTCGGAATCCATTCAGTTCTATGCTTCTTTGAGTACCTAGTTCAGTTCCAGATCAGTGTACCCTTACGAGTGTGACCCGTACCACTCTGACCCTGCAGCGCATCAGTTACTTCAAAACCACATTCAATAGCACTGCTACCATTCCAGTGTATCAGTTTCTCAGCTCAAACATGGTCAGCTCAGCAGTATGTTCCAGATTTGTGTCCCTTCTGGGCCCTCATGATATGCACAGTGATTGTCTACTACAGGTCCTTCATTTTGGGCCTCTCAGTTATTTTTATGTATCTTGATACGAGCATGGGAATGCCCGCCTCGTCCATATATTGAGATTTTTTCCTCATCCAGTATTTGAGGACCATTTATATTACTATGTTATATCCTGATACGAGCATGGGAATGCCTGCCTCGTCCATATTATCAGATGATCCCTCATCCATTATTGAGGTTATGTTCTTTTCAGTCCTTGCAGGTGGTTTGAGATCGGTGTCTCGGACTTCAGTTGCTTCCTTCTCTTCTCCACACCCCAACAAAAACCAAATATGACTCATGATGTCCATCGGCCATACGATGAGCTCCTGCCCTCACACATCAGGGGGCAATCTGTTAACACCCAAAAATGGTTAACTACCTCATCTACCCCATTACATGGCTCATTTGTCCACTTTCCTACCATATCTCCATCAAAAACCCATAAAACCATCTAAAAGGTCACCAAAAAAGCTTAAAATGCCTCGAAAAGGCTATAAAATCCTTTTTTCCTCCAAAAATATCCAAAAAAGGAATAAAAAAAATATAAAATAATGAGAAAAAAAAGAAGAAACCCTAATAGCTGAAACCCTAAAACAGCTAAAACCCTAAAAAGCTGACCTAAACATGGTTTTATAAATAAATGATGGAGACCCATTATTCCATATCCATTATCATAAGCATCCTGCCTCTGCCAAAATTATTCTCGAAACCCTAGCTTATCATCAAGCTACTTTCACCATTGAGAACTCTTTTTTGGCCCATTTTCCACCACCAGAGAAGGAGAAGAGGCAGCTTGGAGCTCGAAGCCACCGACATCGGACCAGCGCAACGGACTCCATCAACCTCCTCATTGGAGGTAAGATCAATAAAAATCATTATTCATTTCTTTACTGTTTCTGTTTCATGTTATTTACTTTTTACTGCTTTATCTTCAAGAACGTATTTAGATTGGTTTTTGCTTCATTTTATCATTATTTAATTCATATATCATTGAACTGCTACTAAGGAATCCAGTTTCCTTAGTAGGTGCTCATCAGCACAAGCTAGGGTGAAAACCCTAGCTACAACTTCCAGGATCGAAAGTTATCAGCTCCCTCAATATTTTCATCAAGCTTGGTATGATGAGACATCTTAACTGAGAACCTCAAATGGAAATACAAAAGATTTATATCTTACCAGGTTAAGATGTCGGATCTGGATCTGGAGCTGAATTTTTGCAGTGTTGGTTCAAGAGTAGATTAGGGTTTGACTTTCCCAGAGCTCTGTCCAACAAAAGGCTTTGATCTTGATCTCTAAACTTTGATTTTGAGGAGGAGATCAACCCAAGCCTGGGCTCACTCAAAAATTCCACTTCTGTGGAAAGCCCTAATTTTCGGCAACAGTGTGGGTCAAAAACTGAAAATGCTCAGAATCAAATTCTACTTCGACAGAAAGATGCGCCCTGGAGAGGATATTCAATCCAACATTATTTTGCTGAAAATCTATGGAGAGAGATCCCAAAAATAGGAAGCCCTAGTTTTCACAGCTGCATAATGTCTTCTTCTCAGGTTAGCTCTGATTCCATGTTATATTTTTATCATTTAAGCTAGCATTAACTTAGGATTTTAACTGAGAGAATAACAAGCATAGCAATCAAACACATGAGACAATGAACACAAAGATTTTCCTTGGGGAAACCATAAAGGAGAAAACCCCATAACTTCCTCATAGATAGAATTAGCACCAATACCAAAGCCCCAAAAATGGTAAGATGATATCCTGACAGCAATAGCCTCTTTCTCTCTAGCCCCAACAATTTCTTCTTCCTTAGCTATGCGCTAAAACTGAGTGTGAGTGAGTGTGTGATAAAGACATAGGACCACTCTCTATTTATACTAATTCTCGACTTGACATTGACTCACTAGGGTTTAATTCTCTAGTAGAGTCTAATAACCCTAGGGCCCCGGAACTACGAGGACTTTAACCCTTGAACAATAGGAGGGTTACCCACAATGACTTAAAATGACTTGTTTACATTATAGAACCTCCTGATAGGAACATCGGGGCATGACATGACTCAAATACATTACAAACACTTCCTGGAATAAACATAGAGGTACAAGACATAAGATATACAAGTGAATACATTCTGAAGTTACAAATATGTCAACAAAAATTGCGGGTACTTTTCCCACTGATCAACAAGGAGGGTTAACCTTTACAATTTTACATGGCTTGATTACATTAATGATTCTACCGATAGGAACATCAGGGATAAATGAAATACAATATATGAAATATACAAGTGAATACATTTTGAAGTTACAAATACATCAACACTCCCTCTTAACTAGGAAGGTATTCTCTAGACACAATTCATCAGCACAAGTCTTCATCACTAGATCATCATTAAATCTAGATCATCACTAGATCATCATCAAAACTAGATCATCATTGGATCATCATCATCACTGTTTCTGCTATCTCGATCAAATGGTGCTATCTCTCAATTATACTCATCATAGGAAGTTATACAAAGCCAACCCTTTTTCATGGTGGTTGTAGGCCTAGCCACCATATAGGTATTCATCTATTTCAACACTTATATCTGACCATGGGAGGAACACATCCAACATCCATGTCAGAAAGGCTCGCCCAACACTTACATTTGACCATGGGAGGAAAACATCCAACATTCATGTCAGAAAGGAATTCCCATCACTCACATCCAACGGCATGGTAGGACACACCATCCACCATCTGAGGAAAGGACCAGCACTTAAATCCATCTGCATGGTAGGAAACACCATCTGCCATCCAAGGAAAGTCCCAACACTTACATCCATCGACATTGTAGGACACACCATATGCCATATGAGGAAAGGATCAACACTTAAATCCACTAGAATTATAGGACAAACCATCTATCATTCAGGGAAAGGCCCATCACTTACATACACTAGCATGTTAGGACACACCATCTAGAATCTAGCGAAAGGCCCAGGACTTACATCCATTGGCGTGGTAGGACACACCATCTACCATCCAAGGAAAGGCCCTGCACTTACATCCACCATCATGATAGCACACACCATCTATCATCATGGGAAAGGATATACACTTACATCCATTGGAATGATAGGACACACCATCCATCATCTGAGGAAAGGATCTACACTTACATCTGACCATAGGAGGAACTAGTCCTACCACCATGTCAGAAGGGTTCTACACTTATATATGACCATGGGAGGAACCAATCATACTTTAATTTTAGAAGGGCTCTGCACTTATATCTAACCATGGGAGTCCCCACCTAGCACCAGGTCAGAATGGTACATGGACTCATCACTTCCCCCTGGAAGAAATCTCGATCTAGAGAACACCAATATTCTCCCTGAAGTACTCAAACTTTCCTCTGGCTAATGGCTTGGTCAACACATTAGCTATATGCTCATTCGTCGCAACATACTGGAGCTTCACTGCTCCTCTCTGCACCATATCCCTGATATAGTGATATTTGATCTTGATATGCTTTGAATTATCATGGAACACCAGGTTCTCTGACAACTTCACACAACTCTGGTTGTCGCAATATATAAAAGTAGCATCCAACTGGAGATCAAACAAATGATATACTAGCTTCCTTAGCCACACTTCCTCATAACTAGTCAAACAAGATGCGACATACTTTCTTTGGCTGTACTCAGTGCCACATAGGACTACTTCCTGCTAAACCAAGAGATCACACCTGATCCCATACTGAAGCAGCACACCAAAGTGCTCTTCCTATCGATGGCACTTCCTTCCCAATCTAAATCCAGATAACCCTCCAAGTTAATCTTATGATTTGCCTCATATGTGAGCCCATAATCAACTGTACCCTTTAGGTACCTCAGAATATGCTTTGTAGCAATCAGGTGAACATGTCTCAAATATATTAGGAACTAGCTCAATGTATTCATAACAAAGAAAATATATGGTCTCATATTCGTCAGGTACATCAAGGACCCAATCATTTGGTGATACATCGTAGCATCAACCAAATTTGATGAAGCATCATTCAATAGATTCAGGTTCGATGCCATAGGTGTGGTCATGGACTTGCATTCCATCATCCCAAACCTCTTCAATATCTCTACTACATACTTCCCTTGTCCTAGGGATATTCCTTCTGTATTCTGCCACACCATCATGCCTAAAAAATAGTGCATCATACCCAAGTCCTTCATCTTGAACTCAACATCAAGCTTCCTCTTTGTGTCAAGAATTAACCCATCCTTACCTATTCCAAACAGGTCATCTACATACAGTAGGAGTATCATAGAGTTCCCTTCTTCAATCTTGTAGTAAAGGTTGGAATATGCTTTACTCTTGTTAAAGCTGAAACTAGTCAGGAATCTCTCAATCCTGTCGTGCCATATCCTGGGTGCCTGTTTCAAATTGTAGAAGGCTTTCTTCAATTTACACACATGAGTTTCCCTATCATGTGTCTCAAAACTGAGTGGCTACTCCACATACACTTCCTCTTCCACTACACCATTCAATAAAGCAGTCTTGACATCCATCTATTGTATCTTCTATTTCATTACTGCAACTAGAGCAAGTACTGATCTAATGGAAGTGTATCTGGCTATAGGTGTAAAAGTTTCTTCATAATCTATTCCTTCTTTCTGGGAGAAGCCACAAGCCACAAATCTTACTTTATATTTCTCTATGCTTCCATCTACAGCATGCTTGATCTTGTAGATCCAGTTGGATGTCACAACAGACTTCCCCTCTGGTCTTGGGAAAACATCCCATAAATCATTATTCATGATCAACTAATACTCCTCGATCATAGCATCCTTCCATTCTTTCTTTTGTGCCGCTTCTTCATAGTTGGAAGGTTCTTTATCAATGATGTCACATAATAGGGCTACATAACCGTAGCAGGACCTAGTTCTTTTCCTCTCTCTATGCATTTCCTCTAGAGCCCCATATCTTTCTGCACCTTCAATAGCCTCTTGTACCCATGCAGGATTCCTCTAGTGAGGCTTCTTCTCATGGGGTTGATATATAGGTTCCTGGGGTTATTCTATTTCTCAATCTTCATATTGAGCTGCATCATTCATAGTTGTATCTTAAATTCTGGGTGCTTCTGCTTCTTCAGGGTCTTCAACAGGTCTCTTTCTAGATTCATTGTAAGCTGATTCTTCATCAAATTTTATGTCTCTACTAATGTCGATATTCTTGAATCGTGGGAAGTATATTCTGTAAACCTTCGATCTTTGACTATATCCCACAAATATACTCTTCTTTCCTTAAAGGTCTAAATTTGTCATGTTTTCTTTTGGAATGTGTATGTACACTGGATAGCCAAATATTTTGAGATGAATGACTTCTGGTTTCTTGCTGGAGAAGACTTCTTCAATTGTCTTGTTCTCAATTACTCTATGTGGAGTATGGTTATGTACATATAGGTTTGTTCTAGTAGATTTTGCCCATAGATGCATGGGGATATTTTTATCATGAATCATTTTCCTTGCAGATTCCATAATCGTTCTATTCTTCCTTTTCACAACCCCAATCTATTGTGGATTATATGGAGTAATCAGCTCCTCTTAATCCCTGAATATCTGCATTATTCTTTGAATTCATTTGATGTGAATTCTCCTTCATTGTATGATTAAAAGGTCTTGATTTTATTTTCTGTGTGGTTCTCAATCAAGGATTTGAATTCCTTGAACTTACTGAATACTCATCTTTGTTCTTCAAGATGTATAGCCATGTCTTCCTAGAAAAAAATCAATGAAAGAAACATAGTATACATACCCATTCAATGAATTGGATGACATCGGACCGCATACATCAGAGTGGATGATTTCCAAGATCCCTTTTTCCTTGCCCTCGCTACTTGGAAATGTATTCTTTGTGTTCTTTCCTTTCACACATCCTTTGCAAACACCTTCATGTGTTTCCTGTATTTATGGAATATCTTCAACAACTTTGCTTCCAAGTGGTAGTTCACTATAGTGCACAGGTTGTTGTTCAGGATTAAACACCTTATAACCGAAGGTCTAGGGTTACCAACGTACTCTTAAAACTTGCAGGCAATCAACTTTAAAGTATAGAAAGGAAACATAAATATAGGATGGACTCACCTGATTCACGACGACTGATCCAAGCTTTGTCTTCTCCCACTCTGCTTCTCCTCCAAAGATTTCAGGGATGTTTCTCCTTCACCTGTAAAGAGAAAATCATCCAAGTGAAAACTTATACATGTATATATGAAAAGTTAGATAAACAGTATATAGAGTGCTTAATAATAAATATTCATCAAACCCTGATACATGAAAGATATTCAACACAAATTTGGAATAAGGATTCTCTTTATTGACAATAGTGAATGAGTTAAGCTTACAACCAACCGCCTGAAACAAGGAATCCTCTGTGACCAAAGGATTCTAAGTTCTGCTGCTCCAAAGACTTTTGAATAGATACCACCAGCATAACTTTGCTCTCCAAGTATGATTGATTAATGCCCTCCCCAAGGAATTTATTTATACTTAGTGAAATAAGGCAGTTTCGAAGCTTGAGGAGGTTGAGACAGTTAAGATATTTATTGTTTAGGGCTTAACAAATCTCAATTAATCACAATTTATTATTTTTAATGTCAAAGGAAGGTGTACATGAGTATTGATACTAGAAACCCACGTATGACACATGAGATGCTATAAGGGAAAGCAACATACAGATATGTATGTGGGTTGCAATGACAAATACTCACGTACAGTACATGACATGTTGTAGGAAAAGTTGTGTATGTATGAAGGTTGCTTATAGGAAAAGTCGTGTACAGTAATTGACATATGAAAAGATAAAAATGGAAAGCTGGATGGATAGTGAATGTATTTAATAAAATTCCCATCTATAGTGTTTTAGGCAACCTTCAATCCATAAATTTCCTTTTCTGCGCCAACATAGGAAATGTCAGCACTCGGACAGAGAATTGCCATTTGGGTTGATAACAGATGCCCCCTAATGTGTGAGGTCAGAGGGAAACGATGGCTGAAATAAATTATAATCTTTATCTTTGGAGAACTTAGAAATCCAATGGAGTAGAGGTAGTACCTGAAACAAATACATAATAATGTCATATACAAAGTCATATCTGAGGATGCTATGTTCAATATACTGGAACACTATCTCCTTTACAATATTTGAGTACATCATATGATACAAGCACAAGGCCACATATATTACAAAGGTGGATCGAAGCCACAATATACAATAATGATGAGTCTTCAAAGATCTGGAACCTATGTACATAAATGGAACATAATCTTGCGCAACTTAGTCCATAGATGAGGAACTAAGGTCTTCATAAGCAATCCCAAAGAACCAGTACAATCCAATCCATGTGAATAAATGTAGGTTGAAGTCGAACATGGAACAGATTCAATAGTTTGTCAATCAATAGGTGATAATTGACAACTGAAGCAAAGGAATTCAACAATGATGGAAGTGAATCCTGAGGTACTATCATCAAAGCTCTAGGTCTTCGTCATTAGGAAGTACTGAAGTGGAACCATACTGTAATAAGGAAGGCAATAGATCCTCCAACGGATCACAAGAGTGACTAGGAACTGGGCAAAGGAAGGGAGACACAAGAGATAACAAATATAACAATGATGGGATTAGGATAGAAATCAGACATTGAGTTGAGTCCTTGAACAGTGAGCATGACACCGAGATGACCCAAGGCAACTTTTAACTTTATAGATAGAACAATTAGACTTATATGTCATGTAAGAGACATGATCATATTCCCCAGGTATAATGGAAAAGAGGAGTAGTAAACTCGAAGTAATAGCTGAACTGAAAGTGAACACTGAGACATGGGTATAAAAAAAACAAAGAGTGCTATGTTCAAGGATGACATGGTGCCACTAACTGAAAACAAGAGAAAACTTTTTCCTTACCTTCCCTGTCAAATTTTAACGAGTCCAGGAAAGTCAACTCGGATCTCTCTTCGTTTTTTAACAAGCTTGAAGATAAGAGAAAATAATTCTTGTTAGTGTCACTGATTCGTGGATTTAATGAGCCCGAACTAGTACATGCTCAGCTGGTGTTTTCACATTTAGAGAGTCTGAAAACTCCAAAGAAGACTCTGGGGGGGTCCTTTTTCATCGAATTTAGTCTCCTGAGGCCGGAAAAGTATAAAACTTACCACAGAAGAACTCTCTTAACTTTCGTAGAAGAAAAGGTGACCCTTTTTTGTACTTTGTTAGGGAGGTCCAAAAAAGGTTAAATTACCACCTACCCAACACTCCTTAAAGAACAACATAAATATCTTGAGTTTTACGAGTGTGAAGGAAAGCAATATCACTCGAAAAGATCCGTTTGAGTACGAGAAATGGGGCTTACAACAATAAACTTGTTTCTTTGTAATTTCATGTTTAACAAGCATGACAAAGACACAAAGCACACTTGGAATCTTTTTCATGTTTAGGTCCAGAGCACGAAAAAGAGAAAACTAGGCTCATACTAGGAGTTCCTTTTCTATAAATTTAGTCCCTCAGTTCCAGAAATGTGATAAACCTATGCCTGAGAATACTCTTCTCAATTAAAATAGAAAAGAGAGGGATCATTTCTCGTATTATTCCACATGGTCTGAGAAAGAGATAACTTACCACCAATGTGGATGCCCATTCACATATTCTTAACGAGCTTGAACGAACAAGTTAACTCGGCAGTCAAGTGTATTTTTAAGGAGTCATACCTAGGCCTAAAGAAACTCCATAAGGGTGGGGAGTCATATAAAGGGATAGCTTGTAAAAAGAGACCCAAAAGAGGCTCTATTTGGCGTGAAAAATAGCTAAGAGGATACCCATGTACCTCAAACAACTGCAGCATGGGTATCAAAAGACAACATAGGTTTCAAATGAGGATACTCATGAAAGGAAGGCCCTATCCATGGAAGAACAATGATTAAGACAGGGGACTAATGGTTTAAAATACCATAGTCCATGGAAAAATGTTGATTGCTAAGTTTAACATGGATTAAGTATAGATGCAAAAATGCATTGGAAATGTCAAAAACCACCCTATAGGAGCAAAAACACTTTGTAATGATGAAAAACGTATTACAGGGCCAAAAGAGATATGGTATTAGTTAAATAAATTTAAAACTATAGGAAAAAACCCACTTGTAGAAATATAATTTCTATAAATAGATCAAAAATTAAAACAAAACTCACCATTTTGATTTTTAGCCATAAAAGACAAGTTTTTACCTCTACCTTCATTCGATCGGTGTGGACAATCCAGTGGATGAAATCCAATTCCTCAAGTTGCAGGTAAGCCTACACCCTGAGCCCTTCAATTTGATCCTAACAATATTCAAATTTGAGTCCCAATTTCATATTTTTAAGCATCCTAAAGCATGTCACGCTGTGTACGCAGGTTCACTATGTTGAAACTCACGTACACGCGTTCTGTACGTGGGTTTCCCTTAGGGACAGTCACGTATGGTATGCGACATGTCTAACTAGATAGTCGCGTGTACTGCGTGAAGGACAAAAAGCTAAATTGAGGAAAAAAATTTGAAATTTTATATGATATTGATGATTCATAATGTTTGTTTTGCTAGATGTGAAGATGGTGTTGGAATGGAGGGAATGGGAGCATGAGAATATGGACCAGGAAGCGCTCCAAAGTGTGCCCACCATACATGCTTTACAAATGAGTGGGTTATTAAAATTCTTTTGCACATCACTAAGGCGGGCCAATGTCCATTTGTTGGAGTTCATGATAAACTACTGGGACCATGATTTAGGGATGTTTGACATACAGGGTGAAACTTTGGAAATTACTTCCCAGGACATATATTTTATTGCCGGTGTGTCATGACGAGGAGCACCGTTCAACTTATAGGGTACCAGTAGGGGCGGTGATCCTTTAAGTGTCCAAAACTACATTGATGTGTACTATACACCTGGTACCCAGAAGAGAGGGAGCTGTATCCCTATTGAACATATCTGTGATCTTACACTACAGGTACTGACCAACACCATAGTGAGGATTGCGGGATCCTCTTCATTACATCTAGCTACACGAAACCAAATGAGGTTGGCAATGGATTGTACACAGGGTGCCCTGTATGGTTGGTGTTCAAGAGTTGTCCCAATCATGAGAAAACAACTCTCTGATTGCAAGAGAGGAAAGCGGAAGAATTTCAGGCATTCTAGCATATTGGTTGCCTTCTTCGAGAGAGAGTACCAGGGTTGAGCCCTGCCATAGCCCTACCAGTCTGATCTCCATGTCATCCTAGGATAACCAGATGGGGAGACTGCTTCCTCCATCAAGGAGGAGGAGGATCAGTGCAGAGTGTGTATGATGATGACTTCTACTTCTGGTGGGAGCGGCAACTACCGGCACTAGAGTAGTTTCCGTATGCCAGAATGGATTTTTGAGGTGATCCAGACCTTGTCCTCCCTCCAGGATGAGCATGGGGAGAGCTAGGTAATTTTTTAATTTTCATATTTTTAAAATTTTTATGAATTTTAAATTATAGATATATACATATCTATAAAACTCCTGATCCTATAAACATGTCAAAATGCAGATATTAGACTGGTCCACCCTGTAGGTCATCCACATATGTTTGTTCATCCTATCTTAGGTGAAGACCCAGGGCTTATTAGGGTTCTGTAGGGGAAGCTATCCAGGCTTACCCAGAGAGTTCCCACTTTGCAGATAGAGCATATCTCGGCCGTCATACAGGAGTTTGTGGTTGGAGTTCCACCTGTCTAGTTACGTCTTTTGAGGTGGGTGGCTAGAGCAGTTCCTATGTACATAGATGCTATAGAGGCTATCAAATCCGAAGAGGATGAGGAAGCCAAATTATAGAGAGACCATGGGGACCAAGGTGGTCCTGCTTAGATCTAGGACATTTTGATGGACTCCGATCCACATTTTGTATTTTTTTTGTATATTATACAGTTATAACTGGATCTAAGGATCAGACTTGACCTATCTATAGACACACACACACACACACACACACACACACACACACACACACAAACACACACACACACACACACATATATATTGTTGTCGATTTATTTACAAGTGTTTTTTATGTGCATGTTGTATATTTTTATGAAATGTGTGTTAGATGCCAATCTAAAATGTAATTAGCATATGCATCAGTCACTGAATTCTGATTTCTTGGAATGTGATTGAATATAATAAATTCAAAATTTCTTTCCAATAACCTAACTTGCATGAACTGACGTAATAGAATAGGGTTTCGCACCTGATAAGCTCGATTGATCTAGGAAACCACCAATTGAGAGTCCAAGCGAGCTTCTAGCTAGGTGATACCATGTGACAAAGTATCCCATAGAAGCTCAATTACATCCCTATATTTAACAACATTATTAGAAGCATGACCTAAGCAAGCGCCTCCTGTGGAAACTAGCTATCCTGAGGGAGAGTAAATGATCCATGCTGCTGAAGCTAGATTACAAGTGTGGTGATTGGTGCCATCGGCGAAACCTAGATACCTCTTAGAAGACATCTGCAACAACTAGTAGATGGTATAAAAAACAGAACTAAGAAACTAATGTACACAAAAATACATAAATAAAATACAAGAAAAAGCGCTAATCCTAAGCATAGTACTTTTTCAGGTAGAGCCCATTTCTAGGCTCAGGTAACTTGTTCCCATCAAAATCAATTAACTCATATGCGCCCTTCTTTAATACCTTCGACAGGACATAAGGCCCTAACCACATGGCCTTGAATTTTCCTACCCCCACGGTTTCTTTGTCTTGGTCCCAAAGCAAAACAAGTTCCCCCTCAGAGAAAATCTGAGGTTTGACCGACTTATCATATTGGTTTTTGACCCTATTCTTGTGAGCTTGATTAGCAGTTAGTGGATCTCTATGCTACTCATCAAGGTGTTCTAAATGTGCCAGACGTTCTTCAAGCTCTATCATATTGGGTAACACATGAATAGCTATTTTCAAAGATGAGATTTCACATTCAACCGAGTAACGACTTCCACTCCATGAATTAGTTGGAAGGGGGAGAAACCCGTAGCAATGTTTACATTAGTTCGGTATTCCCAAAGAGCAAGGTATAGCATGATGTGCTATTTAGAACGGGTTGTATCAATTGTACATTTGAGGATGGTATTAAAATTCTTGTTTACAGCCTCAACCTGACTGTTTGCTTGTAGATAGTACGAAGATGAATGTTCTTGTCTGAATCCAAGCATAGTGGTTAGTTCCGTCATCATGCTATTTTGAAAATGACTACCATGGTCAGTGACAATCACTTTGGGTATACCAAACTGTGCTATAATCTGATTGAATATGAAGAAAGATGCTATTTCCCCGTCGGCTTTAAAAGTAGGCATTGCCTCTGGCCATTTCATAAAATAGTCAACAACGACAATAATATATTTATGCCCCCCAGCTGAGGCTGGGTTGCATGTCACGTAATCAATCCGCCATTTCATGAAGGGGACTACCGAGACAACGGGAAACAACGAATCAGGATGTGACCGCATTTTCCTGGTGTAAAGCTGACAAGGATGACAACGCTTCACCGCTTCCACACAATCTTTGAAGATTGTGGGCCAGAAATAACCAGCACGTAGTATCTTAAAGATTGTGGGCCAGAAATAACCAGCACGTAGTATCTTCTGGGTCATTGCTAACCCGGATAAATTACCCCCACATGCTCTACTATGGGAATCATTCAGGACAATCTCCGCTTCCTCATGGGTAAGACATTGATGAAAAATGGAATCTACCCCTCTTCGATATAATGTATCTCCTATGATGAGGTAGTTCTTAGCAAGAAGGCGTAATTTACATCATTCTTCGCATGAGGAAGTTACAGGATACTTCAAAGTATGGAGATATATAAGAATATCTCCATACCAAGGATGAGAGGTGGATATCAAGAAGATATGTTCATCTGGGAATGAGTCATCTGCAACGGCTACATTTTCTTCAGTAGGAAATTCTGCGATAAGCTCAGCAAAAACTAAGGACTTTTTAGACTTACCGAACTGAAAATCCAAGTCAAACTCTTGGAGAATGACTATCCATTGTTGAATTTCCCCCCAACAATCCATCGAGACAAAACATATTGAAAGGGATTCACATCCACCACTACTATTGTGGTCCTTAGTAAAATGTAGTGACGTGACCTTTGAACAGCATAGGCAGCTGCTAAGGCTAATTTCTCAACATGGGAGTACCTGAGTTTAGGTCCAGCCAAAGCATGACTAAGATAGTAAATGACATGCTCTACGAGCTTATCGTCCTCCTGGACCAGTACTACCACAATGGTCGACTCGGACACGGCCAGATACAATATAAAATCCCTAGAGTAATATGGAGGACGCAGTAAAGGTGCCGACAACAAATCTTTTTGTCAATGCCTCGAAAGCGAGTTATGCAATTTCATCCCATACAAATGGGGTGTCCTGTTTAAGTAGGAACATGAAACCTTTGGTAATATTGGCATAGTTAATGATAAAACATCAAAGAAAATTAGACTTTCCTTGCAGGCTTTGAAGTTTCCTGATAGAACAAGGAAGAGGAAGATTTACAATGGCCTCTACTTTTAATGGATCCACCTGGATGCCTCTATTAGAGACAATGAACCTAAACAATCTTCCTAACTCGACACAGAACACACACTTGTGGGGATTCAAGCATATCTTACAGTATCTGCATCTCTCAAATATCAACCGTAAGTGATCTGGATGTTGATCCCTCTTACGAGAATGTGCAGGCAGATCATCAAGGTAAGGTTTGACAATGGATTTGATATCATGGAAGGCAAAGTTCATAGCCCGTTGAAAGGTTGCACCAGCATTTTTCAATCCAAAGGGCACATTTTTGTATGCAAAGGTATCCTAAGGAAAAATGAAAGCAATTTTATGTTGGTCTTCCGGTTTTATTTGAATTTGATTGTATTTGGAGAAACCATCCATAAACGAAAACATTTCACTTCCCATGCAAGCATCTATAATCTGGTCTATAAATGGCATGGGATAGTTTTCCTTAAGATAGGCTTTATTCAAATCTCTGAAGTCAGTACAGATGCATATGCTCCCTTGCTTCTTATCAACAGGAACAGGGTTGGATACGTATTCTATCAGAGCTATGGGATAAATAAAACTAGCCTTCAACAGTTTTTCAACTTCATCCTTCACAGTCGCCACTTTACCCGGGTTAACAGGTCTTAACTTTTGCCAAACAGGTTTGGCATCAGGATATGCTTGGATCTCATGTTCAACAATCAATGGATCAATGCCTGGAATCTCCTCATATGCCCAGGAAAAGACATCGCGGAATTCCTTAGTCAAGGAAGTATAGATAGCAATCTCCTCAGGAGAGCAGTTTGCACCTATATATATGTTTTCCACGACATCAGGATTTATAGAGATGTTGATAGGGATAGTAGCGGAAATATTTTCCATATTCCCCTTGGCAAACATTCCTTCCCTGGGTAAGGGATTGATGGGTGTATCAACATCATCTAATATTCTCATATGAAACTCTTGATTTTCTATTATGCTTAACTCTGGAAGAAAATAGGATCGATGGTGAAGATCTTCACAGATCTTACCATGTCCACTCGTTGCTTCAAGAATGGATTCATTGGAAGGTAAAACCATATTTAAATAGTTCGTAGGGTGCAAAGATTTTTTCACCCACGCAGGCAAATAGACTTCTTACAGGTCCTCTGAGACTGTGAGAGGGTTTGGAATGGGATCAATAGTGGTTTAAGTGATAGATTGGAAAGCTACTTCCACTGCAGATAAGGGCACTTCCGGTTCATGGGGGGAAGGAAGAACCCAAGGATCAATCTTATCAACAACCATGGCTATGGAATTCCCCACACTAGTAGAACCAATATAATTAATCGGGGATGGAAGATGAAATGTGCCCATCAGTGATGTGTACATTCCAGACCCCAAGCTCTGTGTAGCAGGTTTTACCTGATCAACCAATGGCACAATGAACTCATTAGACTCTAAATGACCTTTTCAAGTAAAATCAAGTTGGCCAATAGTAACCAACTTTCCTTCATGTGGAAAAACCACTACCCGAAAGACAATCGACACAATAGCGGACATGGCATAAGTCCAGCTTCTTCCCAGAAGCAAATTATAGTCCAAAGGTGCATCAATCACTTCCACCTCAACAGACACCACTTTCCCTGCCACCTTAATTTCAAAATCCGGTAGGATACCATGCGGATGGAATGACCTTCCATCAAAAGTAGTAAGTAGAGTGTTTGATGGGACCAGCTCTGGGGATCTGAGAGCTTTCCAATAGGACAAGGACATAACACATGTAGAAGCACCCTCATCAATGACTACCCTTCCAATGGTCTTTCCACCATGGATGACATCTATTGATAAGGCTACATGGTAAGGTAGGCCAATTCTAACATCTGACAAATGAAATTTTGCCATGAGACTCGATGAGTCCATGCTGCCTAAAGCTGCTAAGAGAGCATCCCATTGGGCAGGACACCTCTATAACACCTCTAAATCTTACATTACACACGGGCTTTGGCCTAGATCTTCAACTATGGAGTAGTTTGAAGCATTCCTAGCATTAGGGTTATCCAAGGTCTTCTTGAAGAAACCTTTTGGTATCTTCAGCAAAGTTTTAGCAGGCTTCTCGATCATGAGAGGGTTCAAAGTTTCACCTATAGCCTTACCCTTCTCAGGAGTCTCTTTTTCATAGTTTTTATTCCTAGTCTGTAACAAAGTCGAAGATCAAACCATGTTGATATAGTTTGGGTCAGGGGCATTTGATTGCCCCCTACTACATTAGAAGCTGAAGCGGAGTTCTACCCTTAGGGAAAAGTATCCCTTAGGAAAGCTGGTTGTTGAGCTTTAAGTAGCTTTTGGGCTTGTTCCATAAGGGGACAAAAGTGAGTGAGGTGATCCTCATGGTAGAACTTACACAGGAATTTGACCTTTTTCTTTTCTTTCTTGCCCCCATCAGCACTATTCACGGGTTTCTTCTTGTTTTTGTTTCCCTCTCCTTTCTTTCCTCTCTTTTTCTTCCCATCGGGATGCAATCAGTTGATTTCCCTTCAGAGAGGTCTGCGCAAAAACATTTTCACTCTAGGGGGATGGGGTAACCTTTGCTGCCTCCACCATAGAATGTTTGATGGACAACTGATGAAGTTGTTTAGCCAAAGACTCTACGGTGGGAGATTTTATGGACCCAACCACACCATCGACATGGGGCTTAGGATTAGGCTTATCCGCATCGTGGGTAGGCCTCGGTGCCTTAGGGATAATCTCATACAAGACCCCAGATTGTGAATAAATCAAATCCAATTGATGGGACCTGAGAATGGCTTCTTCTTCATTCGTCACTCATGAGGTGGATACGTCCTTAGATATGTAGGGAAACAAGGATTTAAGGAACCACTCTAGTAGGAACTCAGGAGGAATAATGGCTTTTATAAGGCTCTTTCACCTCCTCCACTCTTGGATATGATATGAGATGTGGGTAGCCTTGTTCTACCTAAAGGTAGATAACAAGTCCGTTCCAAAATCATATCGGACCGGAAGCTGAAAGTGGCTAAGGAATGCATTACCCAAGTCCCAAAAACTACTGAAAGCCGCAGAAGGAAACTCAATGTACCATTTTTTTGTGATACTTGTTAAGGTTCTCTGGAACATCCTCAACCTAACTGAATCTTCATTGAGTGAATTCAAAGAATGCCATAAATGAAATGTGGTGGCATGAGCCCCAGGATCTTCACCAACTTTTCCCTCAAATGTAAGGATGTCCGATAGCAATTTGGTGGGAATAGGTGGCCACGAGGGGTCATGCCTCATCAGCTCATTCATCAACTTAGACAAGTCTGTAAAGTTTAACGTTGTCAAGAACGGAATCTTGGGTCGAACCGGGACACTAAAAGTTCTAGTTTGGGGATTAGAGGGACCTACCCTTGAATGCCCATAAGTAAAGGTGGGGTTGCCCCCTAGCACTAGTTGCGAAGTGGATGGATTAGTTTGAAACAGATTCCATCCGTAAGCCATAGGGTTGTGAGTGGGAGGTGCAGTATAAGAGGTTTGGGCCATCCCAATCAAAATTGGGGTCTAAACAATAGGAGCGGGTATCCCTTCTCTAAACAACAAAAAGGGAGAGCTCATAAACAGGGCTGAGACTGGAGTTTGAAAACTTTCCCCATAAGAGGTATTGTTTCCAAACTACACTCCTACATAAGAAGGTGATGGGCCTACGTATGGAGTGGATTGGGGAATGTGTCCCCCATTCCAAGGAAATCCTTGGAAGAAAGCTGAGGATCCTACTGGACCACTCTGGACAGTGTATGTGAAGGAGGAAGGAATGGTAGGTATACTAGAAATCCCAGTAACCATGTCACCAGAAGCACCTGCTAGGCTTGAGTGAACCGATGGTTAGACCACTTGGCTCACTGGAGTCAAAGGTGTAGAAGGTATGCAAAAATCTAGGGGCACTTACAAGGGGAGGTAGTACCCCTTCAGCCGAAACGGCTAAGGTGAAAAAAAAAGAACTTTCTCCCACAACAGACATAATCCTACCCACAAGGACACCTAAAATAGGTGAATAAAAAAGGTCTAACCTGGACGATCACATGATCATTTAAGTTAGTCAAGGGTGTGTTAAAATTCCTTGCAAACTTGTCAGTATACAAGTCTTCTATCTCAACTATATCAAAATCAAGACGGTTAGCTATAAGTGATGGTTCACCTGGAACTTCACTTGCTCCTATAGGTTCAAATGAACCATCCATGTCCAATCTTCGCCTTTGGGGTGGAAGTGGAGGTTCTAATGTGACGAGAGGAGGAAGGTTTTGCAACCTTCTTGACCTTCTTATAGGTTGGTCCTCCATGATTGAAAATTTAACAAATCAAACCCTAAGGCCAACTAAACACAGACAAAACCATAGAGTAAATACTACAAAATTTCCTAAAGCCTCAAACAGTCAACAAGGGTGAAATATATGCTTTCCCAAAGAAAGCTGAAGAATGGTTACTTGGCATCCTTGAAGTGGTTCTTAGGCACAAGCAGAGGAATCACCCACCGCCCTCCTACACTTTCAACAAGGGTTACCTTCCAAGCTCGTCCAAGGTGAACTAGAAATAGCCTTTCGGTTTACCTAGGTATGAACCCTATATGTCAAGAGACTAAAGGCTACCTTAGCTATACCAATAGTCTGAGGGGACAGTCGCAAGCCTGACTCGTATGCATGGGAAGGGTAGCTGACCCCGAAAATATGTCTAGGACAGAATCCCTACATGCGTAAAAGTCTTGATTTACGTTTTGACAAGGAATCGAAGGGTTATCTCCTCAGTCCAATGTCTCCACGTCGCCTCGTGCTAGACTCCCTTTTGAGAGGAGCTTCCCAGATACAATTGATAAAGACAAGGATTTACCTATCTAATAGTCCACTACATCTGAATTTTAAAACTTATGGGAAGTTTACACTTCCTATCCCACAAGTCTAGCCTAAGCTAGTAGGTGGATGGCCCTATAAAATAAAAATTACTAGTAAATTTTAATTATTGCATTCATTTTAAGGGCTATTTCTTACTCAAAAGGAAGTGGAGTGATGAACTATGGTGTTTTTGACTCGATAAGAAACGAAAAGCAAAGGTGTATTTTTTTCAAAGAAAATTACCACTACTAAAGTAAACTTATTTTTCTTTTGTAAATATTAATTGATGAACAAATGCAACGATAAAGAGAAACTAAGACTATATTTTTGTAGTTTTGAGATTATATTCTAAAACTGAAATGAAAACTACTTATGCAAAAACAAATGCAAAAAGCTTGAAAATGTTTTTCTTTTCACTTTTTAAAATGATCAAACACTACTATGCACCTAAAATGCACTAAAATTGAGTATACTTGGATCAAATCAACTGTATAAAGCAAGCAAATTGAAGTAAACAGATTAATAAGACCAAATATCAACCAACAAGGGAAGACTTGGAAACCTAGCTTGGATGGGTACAATGACAAGAAATCACTGAAAACACACAAAGGTAAGTGGAAAACCAATCACTATCCAAAGATAGACTGGGGAAAGAATTTCCCAGAACCCTGATCATTGATTTGGACAAAAAGACTTCACCCTATAACCAAAACAGGCAGACCTACTTCAAAATGCAAACAGAAAACAATCCAAACAAAAGAAACTCAAGGGATTTACAGGAAAGCACAAGGTGTGGCCAAGAAGGTCATCAAACTAATAGCACTATGCTTATAAGGAATACCAAGTAACAAACAAGAATCATAAAAGGACAAGGAAAAGCAAACCCTAGCCCAAAAATCCCTATTTGAAGGCTTGTACGTGACTGTGTATAAGGGAAACTCGCGTACTGTACGCAACTGTCCTAGAGAGCAACCCACATATGCAGGCCTCTGTACGAGACTGTGTATAAGAGAAACCCATGTACAGGTACAAAATATTCTCAAAAAGAAGGAAAATCCACAAGGCCTTCAAACACTATGGTAAGCATGAACCAAGACAAGATACCACGCACAAACTCAAGGCAAATACTATTCAAGGGTAATAGAAATAACCTACAGCAATCTGGGATCCCTGGTGGAGTCACCAGTTCTATTGTTCAAGAATAAACACCTTATAACCGAATGTCTAGGGTTACCAACATACTCTTAAAACTTGCAAGCAATCAGCTTTAAAGTATAGAAAGGAAATAGGAAGATAGGATGGACTCACCCGATTCACGACGGTTGATCCAAGCTTTGTCTTCTCTCGCTCTGCTTCTCCTCCAAATCTTTCAAGGATGTTTCTCCTTCACCTGTAAATAGCAAATACTCCAAGTGCAAACTTCTACATGTATATATGACAAGTTAGATAAACAATATATAGAGTGCTTAATCATAAATATTCATCAAACCATGATACATGAAATATATTCAACACACATTTGGAATAAGGATTCTCGTTATTAACAATAGTGAATGAGTTAAGGTTACAACCCAATGCCTGAAACAAGGAATCCTCTGCGACCAAAGGATTCTGAGTTCTGCTGCTCCAAAGACTTCTGAATAGACGCCACCATCATAACTTTTCTCTCCAATTATGATTGATTAATTCCTTCCCCAAGGCCTTTATTTATACTTAGTGAAATAAGTCAATTTCGAAGGTTGAGGAGGTTGCGATAGTTAAGATACTTATTGTTTAGGGCTTAACAAATCTCAATTAATCATGATTTATTATTTTTAATGTCAAAGGAAGGCATACACGAGTATTGATACTGGAAACCCATGTATGACATGCTAGTTGCTATAAGGGAAAGCCGCGTACAGATCTGTATGTGGATTGCAATGACAAATACTCATGTACAGTATGCGACATGTTGTAGGAAAAGTCGTGTATGTACACGGGTTGCTTATAGGAAAAGTCATGTACAGCAATTGACATATGAAAAGATAAAAATGGCAAGCTAGATGGATAGCGAATGTATTTTATAACATGCCCATCTATAGTGTTTTAGGCAACCTTGAGTCCATAAATGTGATTTTGTGCACCAACATAGGAAATGTTGGCACTCATCTGGAGAAGTGTCATTTAGGTTGATAACACATGTGCAAGCCTTCTACGTCATAGTTCATTTGGCTCTACTGATTCATGGACCAAGGCTTGTTCTGGTTATCCCTTTAGCTTGTATAGGCCTCCCTATTTCTCTCCAATCACTACTGCATCATCTAGAGTCTTTCCCTTTATCCACATAAGGACTTGGCCATATACAAATGCAACCCTCATGCCTTCTACATCTAATGCAAATATGGAGAGGATAGTCTTCTTTAGTCATGGTATAAATAAGACATCCTTCATATTCATAGAATTTACAGAGTCTAGCTTGTAGGAGGATTTACCACTACATTTTATTGGATATTGGTAGTCATCCCCAAGCTTCACCTTATGAGGTGAGTCATGTTCAGATAGTTTCACAAAGGATTCTTTGAATCCATTCATATTCTTGGAATCCCCACTTTCTATAAGAAAATAATTGCTTCCATGTGTGATAGTTACAGTGAGGAAAGAAATCAGAACATACTCTTCATGACTTGAAGAATGGTCACTTTATTGTTTGAATCTTTTCTTGGGAGGATCATCATCTTATGCAGTTTGAGCATGACGTTTTATTTTAACCTTCTTGTGAGAGTTACTCTTATTTCTAGGACAATCTTTGGCATAGTGTCCTCTCTCATCACAAGTAAAACATATAAGTTTAGATAGATCTCTATTAGATCTTCTAGGGTTATATTTCTGGTAAGAATGCTTACCTTTGGGATGACGATAGTCCCTTCTACTTTTCTTGGAGTGTACTGTGAGAGCATGATCTTCACTTCCCATATTTTCTTCTCAGGCTACTATTCGAGCTTCTTCTTGTGAGAATTCTTCCCACATTATACTGAAAGTGACTATCTTTCTTGTAGCACAAATCCCTTGAATGAAGGAGTCCCATGACCTAGGGAGACCATTCAAGGTGGTCATCACAATTTCTGCATTCTCCACTTCTTCATCTACTGATTCAAGTTGTTCTTTGATCTAGGAGACCCTTGTAAAGTATGATTGTATGGTATCTACATTCTGGATCTTGGCATTCTTCAATTGATTTCTCAAAGTCATCTTCTGGTTTAAGTTCTTCCCCTCAAATAGTTTGTTCAAGGCATCAAACATCTGTTTAGGTGTCTTTAGGGAGGACACATGTGGTATGAGGTGATCCTTGATTGAATCAACAATAATACTCTTATCCTTGATAAATTTCTTTTTGTGTAAGGACTTAGCCTCATCTCCCTTTGGAAGTGGAACCCCTCCACTGATGTAGGAGTCCAATTCATTTTCTTCAAGAACTAGTGAGATCCTATACTTCCATGCTCGAAATTTATCATCCTGCTCAAGCTTTTCATCAAGCATGGTGTGCTGAGACATATTAAATGATAACCTCAAATGGAAATACAAAAGATTTAGATCTTACCAATTTGAGAAGCTAAAAAATGGATCTAGACATGATCTTTTGCAGTGCTAGTTTTTTGGTTTTGGGGAAAATTAGGGTTTGACTTTTCCTGAGTTCTACTCAACCAAAAACTTCAATATTGATCTATAAAATTTGATTTTGAGGAGGAGAGAAATCCTTTGATGCACTCACTCAAAAATTCCTATTGAGTGAAAAGTCATAATTTCCTGATGGAGTGGCATCTCAAAAATTGAAAGTTCCTAGAATCAGATTCTCCTTTGACAAAAATATGTATGCTTCAATGGAGAGTCATCCTAGCCTCCTTTTTCTGATGGATTGTAGAGAGAGACCCAAAAATTAAGAATCCCTAGCTTCCGTAGCTGCACAGTGTCTTCTTCTTAGTTTAGCTCTGATACCATGTTAGAATTTTATTATTTAGGCAATATGATCTTAGGAACTTATCTAAGAGAATAAAATGCATAGCAATCAATCACAAGAGACAATAAACACAAATATTTTACTCGAGGAAACCATAACGGATAAAACGGTGCAACTTTCTCAGAGATAGAATGAGCACCAATGGCAACAGTAAAACCCAAAGGCAAAATGATGATCTCCAACAGTTGTTCTCTCTCTCACTTGAGCAAGCTTCTCCTCTCTCACCTATGTGCTATAACTGGGTGAGTGTGTGTTTAAAAAATAAAGTCTCACTCTTTATTTATACTAGTCCTGACTTGACCACTTACCAGGGATGACTTCTCTACTAGAGTCTAATAACCCTAGTGGCACACAACTGAATATATCAGGGATCAATGAAATACGAAATACGAAATAAACAAGTCAACAACTTGATGGTAATAAAAAAGAATATTTCTCTTTCTTATACCCTAGTTTTAAGGCCAATTCTACCATCATCTTGTTTTGGAAGTACTTACCATGGTAAGTGACAATCTACTTTAGGATTCTGAACCCAGTGACAATTTCATTGAATATAAAATGAGCAACCGTCTCACCATCGGATTTAATTACATGCATAGCTTCTTCCCATTTCCTGAAGTATTCCACAACCACTATAATGTGATTATGTCCACCATCCAAACCTCGATTGCATTCCATAAAATCCATCCCCCACTCAGTGAAGGGACCGACGGTGATAATAGGATGTAAGGGGGTAGGATGTGATAACATATTCCACGCAAATACCTGGCAAGGGTGGCATCAATTGACAACATTAACAAAATATTTGAATATCAATGGCCAATAATAACCCAATTTAAGGCATGTTCGGGTTGTAGCAAGCCCAGATAAATGACCACCACATGCATCACTATGGAAATCATTCAAATGAGCCTCAGCCTCATCATGTGTCAAACAACAACGCAAAGTGGATTTCAGCACCCCAGGTGATACAAAGTGTCACCTATAATAAGGTAGTACTTCGAATTATGACATAAGCATCGATGCTCATCCCTCGAGAAGTGAGGGGGGGCCTTCAAAGTCTAAATATAGACAATACTATCTCCATACCAAGGGTCTGATGATGAAATAAGAAAGATATGTTCATCTACAAATGAATCCTCATGAACCTCATTTTCATCTAGACTAGGGAGATATGAAACAATCTCGGCAAAAATTAACAACTTCATTTATTTTGGTGAAACAAATTTCGGTTTGAATTCTTGCCAAATAAGAATCCATTTATTATATTCCCCCCTATCATTAGTCTAATGAAGACATATTAAAATGGATTGATATCGGCTATGACCATAGTATGGTGATGAAAGATATAATGTCTCGATCACTGCACTGAATGAACAATCACTAAGTCCAATTTATCGACATGACTATATCTAAGTTCAACATGAATAATATTATCTCTATGATAGTAAATAACATGCTCTTGGAGCTCATCATCCTCTTGAACAAGAATCGTACCAATCATCTCTTGAGATGACCAAATATAAAAAGAAATAATATCTATAATTAGGTGGACTAAGCATGGGGGGCAATGCTAAGGATTTCTCAAGTGCATCAAAGGAATCCTAGCATCGCTCATCCCATATGAACAAAGTATCCTTATTCAATAAGCGTATAAATACCTTGGTCAAATTGGAATTATTGATGACAAATATATGCAATAAATTAGCGATCCATTGGAGACTTTCAATATGTTTGATTGTGCATGAGGGAGAAAACCATGATATTACCTCAACCTTAAGAGGATCGACCCTAATAACCAACCTAGATATGGTAAATCCTGATAAATGACCAAGTTTGAAACATAAATATGCACTTTTGAGGATTTAAACAAATTTGATATGAGCGACATCTTTCAAAAACCAAATGCAAATGACCTGGGTGATCCACCCTCAAATGAGAGTAACTAGCTAAACCCTCTATATAAACTTCAATAATATGCTTAAGGTCATGGAAAGAAAAGGTCACGGCTCCCTGAAAATTAGCTTCGACATTTTTAAGGCTGAAAGGCATTTTCGAGTACATGGAAGTACTCCAAGGAAAAATATATGCAATATTATGTTGGTCCTCAACTTTTATTTGGATTTGGTTATACCCTTAAATGTCATCAATAAATGAAAATACATCAACCCCAACACACATCCAAAATCTTATCAATGAATGTTGTGGGAAATTTATCTTTCGGACAATCCTTATTCATGTCTGTGAAATCAGTGCATACACAAATAGTCCCTTGTTTGTTATCAATGGGAATGGGGTTGGGTACCCATTCAGTCAGGGAACCAGATAGATGAAGCCAACTTTGAGAAACTTCTATATCTCTTCCTCAATGGAAGGCTCTTTATGAGGATTCATCGCACATAAGAATTGTTGAACATGTTTGGTAGTTGGATATGTTTTGATCTCATGTTCAACAATGCGAGGATCAATTCCTGGAATATCATCATACTCCCAAGAAAATACATTACAAAATTATTTGAAAATATCGGTGTAATATTTTATTTCATTGGGAGATCAATAAACAAATATGAAAACATTCTATATTGTACCAAGAATCCTAGAAATATTGATAGGAATATTAGGAGATAAATTTTCCATGTTCCCTTCGGTATATATTCCATACGTTCCTAATGGGATCATGGGATGGCCAAGATTCTCGCTTCAGGTCATCTTAAAGTCATCATGATCAATTCATTCGAGCTTCAGGAGGAAGTAAGATCGATGATGCATCTCCTCCCAAATTTTTTCTAGACAAGTCATGGCCTTGAGAATCACTTCATCTGAATAAAAATACTGTCGAGGAAATCATACAAGCATGACAATGCAACTTCCTAAGTAGGCAGTGCAATGAGATCCTCATTTTCTGTCTACGGAGAGGAAGAATCAGGGCCCACAATAGGATCAAGTGTATCTTGATACACAATATTTTCTACAGACAATGACATATCCATCCTAGTATATCTAGCATATTCATCTAAGGTGCTCGGAGAAGGAAGAGTCCAAGGGTCATCAAAATACATAGTCTGAAATGGGATTGGAATCAAAAGTGATAGGTCACTATAAGGAGTAGAGCTAATAGCTAGAACTGGTGATGAATATTAAAAGTTATCATAAATTATGGATACATTTTGATATCAACATTCTCATCTGTCGACTGAGAATTATCAATGCTTGAGATAGTATTTCTCGACGATGAAGACGAAATAGAATTATCGAATGATAATTGCTCGATTGTCACAATCTGATCCTCAAACAGGAAGCAACTACTCAAAATAGGGATGACATGATCACCTTCAAATCATAAATCCAATTCCAGCATAGTAAAATATTGTAGTCAATGGGCACATCAACCACATCAATTTGACCAACAGGGTCCTCCTCGTAAAATAGACTTGAAGGGTGGGAATAATGGCATGCATCTTGAACACATGTTCATCAAACATAGTGAACATATTCATAGATTTTAACAATGTGGGTGAGCCAAGGCCTTTCCAACAAGTGAGAGACATCACAGAGGTCGCAACGCCTTCCTAAACAACCCTACATTTAAAGGCGTTATTTAGACACTCCACATGGAATTGGAAATTTGCATGGTAAGGAAAGTGAGGTTAGACCTCACGAATTTCAAATCTAACTACCATGGAGGTATTAATATCAAATACCCCAATATAAGACAACAATTATCTTCTCTGCGAAGGATAAGTCTGAAGAAATTCAAGAGCTGGCATCACACAATGAGTCTGGATCGAAAAATCGACAATGGAATAATGTTGGGAAGCTCAAAGATTAGGATTGTGCCCTAAATTATTTAGGACCCCCTTATGTATACGAGGTGTAACTTCAGGCTTATCAATATGCAAAGAAATTTCACAAGGTGCAGGCTCTTTACCCATGTTTGGTATGGATGAACCATAATATTTTGAGCGAGTCACAACATTAGTAGCTAACATCATGTTGATGAAACCATAACCACCTTTTGTGGTGGGTGGGATTTGATGCCCACCAGAACTTATTTTTCTATCCACGGTCCTCGAATGAATATTTTTGTTACGAGGAAAAGGGTTATTCAACACAGGTGGGATCTGTGCGATGTACTTGGAGGCATCTTCAATACAACGGAACAAGTATGTGAGATCATGAGATGGTCTCCCCCACAAATTTTTCAAGGGAATTTTACCTTCTACTTACTTTGATTGTCCCCATCAACACTATCCACATTATTGTCATCATTATGGTTCTTCTTCCTGTTCCCACCCATTTTATTATTTCTTCTTTTTCTTCTATTATTCTAGGTTGTTGGTTGCCCTTCTGGTCTAACAAATGGAATGAAAGCACATTGACCTGTTTAATGGGAGTGGACAAGGTCATATCCTCTCCAATCACATACTTCTTAATAGACAAATTTCACATTTTATTTGTAACATGGTCTATGACTTTAGTACTTGTGCAACCAATAATACCATTGGCATGTGGCCCATGTTTGAACTTAGGGTCAAATTTCGACTGTGGAATGTCAAGGATAATCTCATATATAACCCTAGACTTAGTGGAAATCAAATCTAACTAATTGTCCCTAAATAAAAAATGCTCCTCATTACTCACTTCGGATTTTGAAACATCCTTTGTGATGTACATTAATTAATATTTAAGGAACCATTCCAATAAAAACTAGGGTGGAATGTTGCCTTTGACCAACCTCTTCCATATGCTCCACTCTTGAATATGATCAAAGATATGCATAGTTTTATCTTGCAAAAATGTCAAGAATCTATCAGTTCCATCATCGTAATGTATCGATAGCTAAAAGTGGTTGATAAAGTTTAAGGCTAAACCATTAAACGTCCGATAACAACTTTTAGTGAAAAAGCTTACAGGGAAATGGTATTAATATCTTGATTTTGACACATGAAAAGTATATTGAATGGTTCATATAATGACATGAGATATGGATAAAATAATCAACATACAATAGGATTCCCCAACAAAAATAAACATCAGAGAAAATATCTCATACAAATCTAGGATAAACTCTTTCAATCTTGAAGCCAATTACATAAAAACTAGTGACTCAAAAGCCTCAGAATGAAAGCCTTTCCCACTAGAGTTTCTCAGATTTCTAGCTAAAGATCATATGGTCATTAAATTACAGAGTTTTACATCATTTATTTCTTCCCCTTAATGATCAAACTTAGATAAAATTCCTCATACCAATCTGATATACAACTTTTTCGAAAATGGAAACCAAATACATGAAAACTAGTCATTCCATAGCATGGGAATGCGAGCCTCTAAAATATGTATTCTTTATATTTCAACTTGCATATAAAATGGAAACAAAAGTAAAGAGACATATATCATATACCCAATATTTGGCATCAAATATCCTTAGTAAATTGCTATCACCACTCCAACAAGTGCGTCATGGGGGAATGGAAAAGAAAGAATGAGAGAATAGGGAGATAGACAAGAATTCGAATATATAAACCTTCAAACTAGAACTAAAACACATTCATTAATCTATAATTATAGGTATGAATGGCCTCTCTATAAAATAACTTGGAAAGGAATCCAACTCCCTTGAAATTGGTTCACAAGTAGGGAGAGAGAACACTCACCATGCAATGGACAAGCAAAAGCTCTCAAAAATGCCAAATTCCAATTAAAAATTGATCAAAATCTATTATACTTCCTCATGTAATCCTTTTATTGACTTCATGAGGCCTCCTAAGGTCGAATTTATCTCCATGTTCTTCCTCCAACTCACCTCGGTGATTTAGTAACTCTCATGCCACTTGTCTTCCTCTTCATGCTCCAATACTTTCCCCAATTCCAATGTCTGCCTATAACTCAAAAAATTGACCTCTTCATGGCTATTTTTAGCCCTATCATGTTATATTTTTCATATGTCTACAATCAGGTCTGAATTTTTCATACTTTTTATAGAACCTTTCCTCATTTGTTGTCATAGGCTACATGGAATCTCCTTTCAAGTGGTACACATTGTCTTCTAGTCTCTTCCTCTTTCATGGGAGTTACTCTTCTTTACCGATGTGAATTAGAATTGGCTCATTATATAATATTTTACACCACATCACCCTCCAATAATGTTACATTACCCATTTGTTCAAATTTGGATGAGTATCATGCTAAGTGTCCGACGAATCTAGTCACCCAAAGGCTCCACAATCTTCCAAGTGTCTTCATGAACCCATTCCACCTTATTTTCTCAGCATTTATTTTTTATGTGACCCATTTAAATGTGAATATGGTAAACTAAAGTCCTTTTGGGTACCATAGCCCCTTAGTACAAAATTTATGTGTCCATCTCAAGCTAGGGAACTAGTAGGTTGGTGAAAGATTATTTGCAAATAGTCTTATTTGGAAATTATTTAATTGATGACATGAGAAGAACATGTTGCGGCAAGTAGAGTAATAATTTATAAAATGGATTTTTTTATTTATTTAGGCAAATTACAAGTATATTACATTTTAGTTCCTCAAATTGCTTGAAATTAGTACTTATTTTCCTCTTCTTTAATTAAATTTCTCTTTTAAAATCTTAATTAGTCTTACAAGTCATAATCCCTTAGTAACATTTTCCATTCTCTTTTAACAAACAATCCTTTATCAAGTTGATGAGAAATGAGAAAACACATAATTTAAACATTACTTTTAATCACATAGTAGTATCACACATAGTTCTAGGTCTTTCTGACCTTATCAAAATTATAGTGAATTCCTTGGAGTTAATAATTAGGGGTAAGTTCCTAGACATCACAGAGGTGGACGTTGGCCCCCTCCGGATCTTGTGTAAAATAAATGTGGGATAGCCAGACAATTCCATCCCATCCTCACGATTTGTGTTTATGCTGCTACCCATGTGATATTAATTATGAATCCCTTTTGATCCAATCCCTCACACATTCAAATTCAAACCCAAGAGTCTCGTCATGTGATTGAACCTATGAGGATGGATGAAGGTTGGATAAGTGGATGTAGGCCACCATTGGTGTTTGTGAGCATTAACCATAAAACTGTAAGAACATATTCCATCAGTCCTGCGATATGGGATTTGGTGACCACTTTTCAGAGAAGCTTCAAGATCCATGGATTTATTTATCCCCATAAATATCGAGAAGGGAGGAAACTTTTGACTTTCATTTCATGGACCCCGACTTTGTATGACATCCTCTAGATGTCGAGAAGGAAATTAGGATGAGGCCACCAAAGGGAGCAGGTATTATGTAATGCATTCCACCACTCATGATGAAATCCTCATCAAAATCTCAAATTTGAATAGTTTCTTTGCGGATTACAGGAAAATGTAGAGATATTTGTAAGAGATAGCCATGGTGGTATGTGAAGAGAATAAGAAATGATCAAGGGATATTACCAAAATTTACTCTCACCTAAGATAGATTAAAAGAATTTACATAATATAACAATTATCACCAAAAGAAACATAAAAACCCACCAACAATCTACCTAAAAACCTAGACCAACCAAAAGTAATGACCAAAATACAAAGGCACAACTTCCCATACTAGAAAGACGTGTCCCATTCATCTAAAACCATACTATCATAAATACAAAATACATCGCGATGTGAATAAATAAGTCCAGTTTATTCTATGAAGAAAAAATGTCAGAATAAGATTAAATACATAATTATATGATCACAAATTTCATAAATATTTTCATTTAATAGTCATCCTACCCAAACTTCTAAAAATATCTTAATGAAATTGTTCCCCGGTATCGATATAGATTTCCCACTTTTAATTGATGCTATAATATGGTGTTTGAATTTACTTTAGGGATTTCATTAAAGTTTATATCGAACTTACATTATTCTAGTCATAATTTTTTTGGAAGAAGAAAATCACTAATGTCATTAATGGATGAGAACTAGTTCTTAAATTTTATAGTGAACTTACATTCTTCTAGTCATAATTTGTAATTTATTTTTATCCTATCTCAATGTAAATTGTTTTTCGAAATAACTTATTCAAACATGATCACTATCATTTTTTTGTATTTTTTTTGAAGACATGATCTAACTTGTTAAGTTTCCTCTCATATTTAGCATGCTTGCTCTCTTATGCTTATTTTATGTGTGATCACATTCCTTTTGTATTTTATTGAAAACATGATTAAGGTAAATATTAGTTTCCTTAGAATTTATTCACTACATGAATGATTGAGTTTTCCACCCTCTATCGATTTGTAACTCTATGTTTATAAAGTTATGATAAATTGAAGAAGGCTATTAGTCAACATTATTAGTCAACATGGGGTGCCAATGGATTATGTGAAAACTAAGGCTATCTACCATCCAATAATGCCCACAATTGTAAACATGGAAATCTTACATGACTTCTTAGGGTTAACAAGTTACTACAATTTTTTTTTTATTACTAATAGTTTTTCTTTTAAGATCTTAAATATTCGTTTCTAAAAGGTTATTAAGGAAAAAATAAGCATTTCTATCTCTTCTAGGTATCTCTAATTAGAAATATATTTCTTAAGGTTTCATCTGTTTCTCTCTTGATTTTCTTTGTTCAACGCTAATATTTTATTATTTTTCTTTGATACTTAGATTTATTTTTAAACAAAAAAAATATTATATTTCATATTAAATATAATATAGCTTAATAGTATTTTCATAATATAACAATTATCACCAACGAAGGAGAAAAAACCACCAACAGTCTACCTAAAAACCCATACCAACCAAAAGTAATGACCAAAAAAAGAAAGTCACAACTACCCATACCATAAAACCATGTCCCAATAATCTAAAACCATAGTATCATAAATAAAACCATACTATCATAAATAGGAAATAAAGCCATACGTGATTAAAGAAGTCTGATTTATTCTATGAAGACAAAATGTCAAATTAATATTAAATACATTATATGATCATAAATTTCAGAATTATTTTCATTTAATAGTCATCCTAGCCAAACTTCTTCTGAAACAATCTTAATGAAATTATTCCCTAGTACCAATATATATTTCCAAATTTTAATTGACCCTATATTGTGGTGTTTGATTTTACTTTTGGGATTTCTCAACAATCAAGTATCATGTACCATCTTGAGTCATCTAGGGAGTGAAGAAATAGAATCTTTTAACTGAAGAAGCCGTGAATCGTCGTCCATGATCTATGGAGAATTAAGAGGAGGAATGAAGTGATGAAATAGAATCTTTGAACCAAAGAAACCATTAATCGTCGGTCTTGATCTATGGAGAAGTAGACAGGTGGATGGATTGTTGTTTAAAAATATTATGATGTGGTCAAGAAAGTAGATATGAGGAGGCTTTCCTCCAAAGAATATGTGGAGAATAGTTGTGGCGAGTAGGGATGGAATTTGATGGGTAAATTCCCATCATGGATCAATTTACCCATCAAATACAGCTAATATTTTACTGAAACCGTCAAAATTTGGCTTAGAATAAAAAAAACATTTTATATATTGATTGTTATCAACAATTTTGACGGCTGTCCACCATTTGAAATTCCAACCTTGGTGGCAGGTTTTCATCCACCTTGGAGAGCATACCAATTAGTTCCCTTTGAAGAAACATGTGTTCGAGGAAATCATACAAGCATGATGATGCAACTTCCCAAGTAGGTAGTGCAATGAGCTCCTCATTTTCAGTTCTCAAAGAGGAAGGATCAGGGCCCACAACAGGATCAAATGTAGCTTGATATACAATATTTTCTATAGACAATGACATCTCCATCCTAGTATATCTAGCATATTCATCTAAGGTGCTCGGAGAAGGAAGACTCCAAGGGTCATAATAATACATAGTCTGAAATGGGACTGGACTCAAAAGTGACAGGTCACTACTAGGAGTAGAGACAATAGCTAGAATTGGTGACGGAATATTAAAATCTCTCCTAAATGATGGATATATTTTGAAACCAACATTCTCAGCTATCAACTAAGAATTATCAATGGTCGGGATAGTATTTTCCGACGGTGAAGACACAATAGAATTATCGAATGACAATTGATCGATCGTCACAATGTGATCGTCAAACGGGAAGCACACTAGTCCAAAATACAGATGACATGATCACTTTCAAATTGGAAATCCAATTTCAACCCAGTAAAATATTGCAGTCAAGGGGCACATCAACCACCTTAACTTCGACCAACAGGGTCCTCCCCCAAAAATGGACTTGAAGTATGGGAAGAATGGCATGTAGCCTGAAAACACGTTCATCAAACACAGTGAACATAGTCATAGATTTACACAACATGGGTGAGCCAAGGCCTTTCCAACAAGTGAGAGACATCACAGAGGTTGTAACGCCTTCATCAACAACCCTACATTTAATGGTGTTATTTAGACACTCCACATGGACTTGGAAAACCACATGGTAAGCAAAGCAAGGCTAGACCTCATGAATTTCAAATCTAACTACCACAGAGGTATTAAGATCAACTACCCCAAGAGAAGACAACAATTCTCTTCTCTGTAAAGGATAAGTCGAAAGAACTTCAAGAGTTGACATCACAGAATGAGTCTAGCCCGAATACTCAACAATGGAATAATGTTGGGAAGATCGAGGATTAGGATTGTGCCCCAAATTATTTATCAGCCCCTTATGTATACGAGGTGTAACTTCAGGCTTATCAATCTGCAAATAAATTTCAGGAGGTGTAGAATCCTTACCCATGTTGGGTTGTGATGAACCATAATATTTTGAGCGAGTCACAACATTAGTAGCGAACATCATGATGATGAAACCGTGACCACCTTTTGCGATGGGTGGGTTTTCACGCCCACTAGAACTGCTTTTGGTGTCCACGGTCCTTGAATCCATATTTTTGTTATGAGGCAAAGGGTCAGTCAACATTGGTGGGATCTGTGTGATGTACTTCGAGGCATGTTCAATGCAAGGGAACAGTATGTGAGATGGTCTCCCGCACAAATTTTCAAGGGAATTTCACCTTTTGCTTAGGTTTCTTGTCCCTATCAACATTATCCACATTCTTGTCATCATTGTGGTTCTTCTTCATGTTCCCACCCATTTTATTGTTTCTTATTTTTCTTCTATTATTCTAGGTTGTTGGTTGCCCTTTTGGTCTGACGAATGGACTTAAAGCACATCGGCCTATTTAGTGGGAGTGGAAGAGATCGTGTCCTTTCCAGTCACGTACTTCTTAGAAGACAAATTTCACATTTGATTTGTAACATGGTCTATGACTTTGGTACTCGTGGAACCAATAATACCGTCGGCATGTGGTCCAGGTTTGAACTTAGAGTCAAAGTTCGACCATGGAATATTAGGGATAATCTCATATATAATCCTAGACTCAGTGGAAATCAAATCCAACCGCTCAGCCCTAAAGACAACATGGTCCTCATTACTCGCTCCAGAAGTTGAAACATTTTTTGTGATGTACAGTAATAAATATTTAAGGGACCATTCACATAAAAACTTGGGTGGAATCTTGGATTTTATCAACCTCTTCCATACGCGCCACTCTTGAATATGATCAAAGATATGCGTGGTGTTATCTCGAAAAAATGAAAATAGTATATGAGTGCCATAATCGTAACGTACCGATAGCTAAAAGTGGTTGAGAAAGTTTAAGGCTAAACCATTAAAGGTCTGATAACAACTTTCACTAAAATTGATTAAGGGGAAATGGTATTAATATCTTGATTTTGAAACATGAAAAGTAGATTGAATGGGTCAGATAATAACATCACATATGGAGACCATAAAAAGCATACAATCGGATATGTCTAATAACAACTTTCAGTGCAATTGCTTAAGGGGAAATGGTATTAATATCTTGATTTTGGCACATGAAAAGTAGATTGAATGGTTCAGATAATAACATGACATATGGAGACCATAAAAAACATACAAATAGATTCCCCAACAACATTAAACATCAGAGAAAATATCTCATACAAATTTGGTATAAACTCTTTCAATCTTGAAGCCATTTACATAAAAACTAGTGACTCAAAAGGATGGGAATGCAAGCCTTTCTCACTAGATTTCCTTGGATTTCTAGGTAAAGATCATATAGTCATAAAATTACAGAGTTTTACATTATTTATTTCTTCCATGTAATCATCAAACTTAGAGAAAATTCCTTATACAAATATGATATACAAGTCTTTCCAAAATGGAAACAAAATACATGAAAACTAGTCATTCCAGAGCATGGGAATGCGATCTTCTAACATATGTATTCTTGATATTTCAACTTACAGAAAAAATAGACACAACAGTACAGAGACATATATCATATACATAATATTTGGAATCAAATATCCTTAGCAAATTGCAAGCACCACTCCAACAAGTGCGTCATCAAATGAGAGTTTGTGGAAATGGAGAAGAAGGAATAAGAGAATAGGGAGGTAGACAAGAATTTGATTATATGGACCTTAAACCTGAAACTAAAACACCTTCATTAATCTCTAATTATAGGTATGAATGGCCTCTCTATAAACCAACTTGGAAAGGAATCCAACTTCCTTGAAATTGGTTCACAAGCAGGGAGAGAGAACACTCATCGTGCAATGGACAAGCAAAAGCTCTCCAAAATGCCAAATTCCAATTAAAAATTGATCAAAACTTATTATCCTTCCTCATGTAATCCTTTTATTGACTTCATGAGGCCTCCTAAGGTCGAATTTACCTCCATGGGATTCCTTCAACTCATCTCAATGGTTTAGTAACTCTCATGACACTTGTGTTCCTCTTCATGCTCCAATACTTTTCCCAATTCAAATGGCTACCTCTAACTCCAAAATTTGACCTCTTGGTTGCTAGTTTTAGCTCTGTCATTTATATATTTAACATATCTCTATAATGAGGTCTCAATTTTTAATACTTTTTATAGAATCTTTCATCATTTGTTGTGATAGAGTGCATGGAATCTCCTTCCAAGTGGTACACATTGTCTTCTAGTCTCTTCCTCTTCCATGGGAGTTACTCTTCTTTACCAATGCAAATTCCTTGGCTCATTATAAACTATTTTACACCACATCACCCTCCAATAAATTTACATTACCCATCTGTTCGAATTTGGATGAATATCATGCCATGTGTGCAACGAATCTAGTCACCTAAAGGCTCCACAATCTTCCAAGTGTCTTCATGAACTCATTCCACCTTATTTTCTTAGCATTTATACTTTATGTCACTCATTTAAATGTGAATATGGTAAACTAAAGTCCTTTTGGGTCCCATAGCCCGTTATTACAAAATTTATGTGTCCATCTCAACCTAGGGAACTAGTAGGTTGGTGAAAGATTATTTGCAAATAGTCTTATTTGGAGATTATTTAATTGTCAACATGACAAGAACATGTTGCGACAAGTAGAGTAATAATTTATAAATTAGATTTATTTATTTATTTAGGGAAATTACAGGTATATGACATTTTAGTTCCTCAAATTGCTTGATATTAGTAGTTATTTTCCTCTTCTTTAATTAAATTTATCTTTTTAAATTTTAATTAATATTACGAGTCATAATCCCTTAGTAACGTTGTCCATTCTCTTTTAACAAACAATCCTTTATCAAGTTGATGAGAAAAGAGAACACACATAATTTAAACATTACTTTTAATCACATAATAGAATCACACATAGTTCTATGTATTTTCGACCTGATCGAAAGATAATCAAATCAAAATTACAATGAATTCATCTAAGTTATTAATCAGGGGTAATGTACTGGACATCACATAGGTGGACATTGGCCCCCTCCAGATCTAGTGTAAAATAAACATGGGATAATCAGAGAATTCCCTCCCATCCTCATGATTTGTATTTTAGCTCCTACCCATTTGATATCAATTATGAATCCCTTTTGATGCAATCACTCACACATTCAAATTCCAACCCAGGAGTCTTGTCATGTGATTGAACCTATGAAGATGGATCAAGGTTGGATAGGTGGATGTAGGTCACCGTTGGTGTTTGTGAGCATTAACCATAAAATTCTAAGAATATATTCCATCATTCTTGTGATATGGGCTTTGGTGACCACTTTCTAGATAAGTTTCAATATCCCTCCATTTCTTTATCACCATAAATATCGAGAAGGGAGGAAACTTTAGGATTTCATTTCATGGACCCTGGCTTGGTATGAAATCCTCTAGATTCCAAGAAGGAAATTAGGATGAGGTCTCCAAAGGGAGCAGGTATTCTGTAATGGATTCTAGCACTCATGAAGAAATCCTGAGCACAATCTCAAATTTGAATACTTTCTTCATGGATTACAAGAAAAACTAGATATATTTGTAAGAGATAGCCATGGTGGTATGTGAAGAGAATAAGAAAGGATAAGTGGTATTACCAAAATTTACTCTCGCCTAATATAGCTTAATATTTGTTACATAATATAACAGTTATCACTAACAGAAACATAAAAAACCACCAATAATCTACCTAAAAACCTAGACCAACCAAAAGTAATGACCAAAATACAAAGGCACAACTTCCCATACCAGAAAGACATGTCCCAATTATCTGAAACCATACTATCTTAAATAGGAAATACATCCCTATGTGATTAAAGAAGTCAAGTTTATTCTATGACGAAAAAATTTCAGAATAAGATTAAATACATAATTATATGATCACAAATTTCATAATTATTTTCATTTAATAGTCATCCTACCTCAACTTCTAAAAAAGATCTTAATGAAATTGTTTATCGAGTATAGATTTCCCACTTTTAATTAACCCTATATTATGGTGTTTGATTTTACTTTAGCGATTTCATTAAAGTTTATATTGAACTTACATTATTCTAGTCATAATTTTTTGGAAGAAGAAAATCACTAATGTCATTAATGAATGAGAACTAGTTCTTAAAGTTTATAGAACTTAGTCATAATTTGTAATTTAATTTTATCCTATCTCAATGTAATTAGTTTTTAGAAATAACTTATTCAAACATGATTATTATCAATTTTTTTGTATTTGTTTGAAGACATGATCTAAATTGTCAAGTTTCCTCTCATATTTAGCATACTTGTTCTCTTATGCTTATTTTATGTATGATGACATTCCTTCTGTATTTTATTGAAAACATGATTAAGTTTTATAAGTTTCCTTAGAATTTATTCACTACATCAATGATTGAGTTTGCCACCCTCCATTGATTTGGTAACTCTATGTTTATAAAGCTATGATGAATTGAAGGCTATTAGTCAAGATGGGGTCCCAATGAATTATGTGAAACATCAATGATTGAGTTTGCCACCTTCTATTGATTTGGTAACTCTATGTTTATAAAGTTATGATGAATTGAAGAAGGCTATTAGTCAACATGGGGTGCCAATGGATTATGTGAAAACTAAGACTATCCACTATTCAATATTGACAGCAATTGTAAACATGGAAACCTTACATGACTTCTTAGGGTTAACAAGTTACTACATTTTTTTTTATATCACTAATAAATAAAAATTAAGATCTTAAAGATTCGTTTCTAAAAGGTTATTAGGAAAAATAAACATTTCTATCTCTTTCAGATATCTCTAATTAAATATATATTTCTTAAGGTTTTATCTATTTCTCTTTTCATTTTCTTTGTTCAATGCAAATATTTTATTAATTTTTTTGATACTAAAATTTCTTTTTAAAGAAAAAAAATTATATTCCATATTAAATATAATATAGTTTAATAATATTTTCATACTATAACAATTATCACCAACTGAAACAGAAAAAACCATGAACAATGTACCTAAAACCCATACCAACCAAAAGTAATGACCAAAAAACAAAGTCACAACTACTCATACCAGAAAACCATCGTCCCAATCATCAAAACCATTCTATCATAAATAGGAAATAAAGCCCTATGTAATTAAAAAAGTCCAATTTATTCAATAAAGAAAAATTGTCAAAATAGGATTAAATACATTATATAATACATCATAATTTCCAAATTATTTTCATTTAATAGTCATCCTATCCAAACTTCTCCTGAAACGATCTTAATGAAATTGTTCCGTAGCATCAGTATAGATTTCCAACTTTTGATTGACCCTATGTTGTGGTGTTTGATTTTACTTCAAATAATAAACAACGATCTTGTTTACTGAGCAATGACCTCTCTGTTACACAGATCTTGACTCGTCTTCGAGGTGAAGAAATAAAAAATTTACATTTTCTTCAAGTGGCTTAACCTTTTCTATTTTATCTTTATTATTTTATTATTAAATTTTTACAGTTATTTCGGAAACCTATTTCAGTTAAAATTTATAATATTTTTCTTTAAAACCCTACCTATTATTCTAGTAACTACTGCTTTCCAAATTATTTTTCTTCACGAGTCTGAAAATTGTTGTAGGTGATATGTTTGTAATTCTTGCTGCCTAATATGTTGCATTTAGAATATGTTGCATTTAGAGAAAACCCAAGTAAGAAATTGTTACAAAAAATATCAAAACCCTTCACTCCGTAGGACCTAGATTGCAATTTCCCTCGTTTTGAGGATGAAGATCGAATTTAATTTACAAATCCAGATTTTGTGGACAAAATTTACCTCAATCTTAGCTCAGGAATGGGAGGGCACATTTTCAAGAAATCAATAATTAAATTTTTAGAATTTTCAATAATTAAATTAGTTTTTGAAGATCAAACATTTATTATATAGAATTTATGCTTTATGCTTTTAGATCAAATTACGTTGTTATTATAAATAATTTATAGTATTTAGGAATAACTTAGTAAAACATAACCACTCTCATTTTATTTTTATCTTTTTAAGACTTTGTAAGATTCCTCTTATATTTTTCAGACTTACTCTCTTATGCTTATTTTATGTCTGACTTTAATCCTTTTTGTAGTTTATATAAAACATGATCAAACTTTATGAGTTTCCTTCACATATCTTGACTACATCAAGCCATGCAAAAATGCATTCATGCCCAATCACGCCTCCCATGCTTCAATGCCTTGGAAACTCCATGTTTAAGAAGTTATAAGGAGGAGAAGAAGGCTGACATATAAAATTTCTCAATTCAACATCTTAGATTGGTTTTAGATGGCTCTTAGGGTTTATTTTTGTTCTTCATTAGCTACCCTTGGGAGACCTAATGCATTAATTGTTTGGATCAATGCAGGGTGGCGAGGGCATGTTATTTCAATCTTAACTCAATTCCACAATGGGGAGAACGTCTAAGACAATAGCCCAACGTATGCTGCAAATATTTTCTTATACCACTTGAAATACCCTATCGATTAGGATATCTATTTAAATAGAAAAGATAGCGTCATTTTACCTTGTTTAAACTATTCCTTTGGTATTATTTTGTATTATGTGACTACATCATGGTAAAATTGCTATTGGATAGTTGAAATGTTGAGAAAGAGTTTCTACCAGCCTAGATCCAAATCCTAGGCTCTATCAAGTGTTGAGAGGGATCAAATCTCCCGAGGTGCAAACCTCTCCTCGAAAATCTCCTTGAGTGCAATACCTGAGAAGAGGTTTGCACCTCGGGAGATTTGATCCCTCTCGCTGCTCGATAGAGCCTAGGATTTGGATCTAGGTTGGTTCCAATCGTGGGCGGTGACACAAAATTGGAGTTTGAGCAACATTGTAAGGAATAGGTTAACTTGAAAACACAGATATAATTATGAGCATAATGTACATAATAAGTATTAAGGATTGAGTAAATTGTTAGAATGGAAAATAAAGACAATAATTTGGTAAGGATTAAATAAATGAGAATATGGTTCACATCATGATCATTCCGTACATTTTGATTTATTTGTTGTTCTACTGCTCTCACGTTTGCTGTCATTTGGTCACTTCGTGCATTTCGATTATTTATTTGCTCTTTTGATTGCTTCATATGTCTCTCTCGATATGCCCTTTGTTGATCATTGTTCCCTTTTCTTTGTTCTTCTCGTTGTTCTGATGTCAATTCCTCTAACTTTCTTTTACGATATTCCTTTTGTCGATCTACGAGTTGTTTTTTTCGTTCTTTGCGTTCTTATGCTGTCTTTTTGTCCAACTGTCTTTTTTGAAATTCTTTTTGTTGATCTGCGTATGTTTTCTTCGTTCTTCTCATTGTTTTGTTGTATTTTCATAATATTTGTTTCCTTCACTTGTTTCTCTCATAGAAGCTTCCACATGCAGATCTTCCATTTCTAGTTTAGTCACTATATAAAAAATGTCAAACATTAGCATATCTGCTAACATTTATGCATCTACGAAATATAAACTAAAAGCAATGCACCGCTGGAATAACAATACACTTAAAAAAATGCAATAAAAAAAACATACACTGAAAACTATGGAAATATACAAAAATGTGATCTAAGAGGATTGAACCTTGCACCTCACACCCATTATCCCAACACCCTCGCTAATATAGCCCAAGTAGTTCCTGTTATGCATGGAAAAGATTTTTTATATATACTCGTGACATACCTAAATTTAATATTTTTCAAGACAAAAAGTTAGTCTAGGAGGACTGAACCTTGCACCTCACATCCATTATCTCAACACCCTCACAACTATACCACAAGTAGTTCCTATTGTGCATGGCAAAGATTTTATATATATACCCATGACATACCTAAATTTAATATTTTTTAAGACAGACAAATGATCTAGGAGGATTGAACCTTGCACCTCACATCCATTATCCCAAAACCCTCACCACTATAGCACAAGTAGTTCCTATTATGCATGGAAAATAATTTTTATATATACCCGTGACATACCGAAATTTAATATTTTTTAAGACAAAAAGATGATAAGGAGGATTGAACCTAGCAACCTCACAACCATAATCACAACACCCTCACCACTATACCACAAATAGTTCCTATAATGCATGGCAAAGATTTATATTAAATTTAAATATTAATATATATTTATATCAATTTATATTAATTTTAATATTATATTATAATATAATTTTAATATTATATTAAAGTTATAATATAATATAATATTAAAATTAAAATGTAATATTAATATAATATTAAACTACATTAATCTTAAGGCATAACATTATGTATTTTCCAGTTCTGTGTTGACGTCTCCACTTGCAGCATAATATACTAGGCTTATTGGATATTGCAGGTTTATTCAATGCCCCATTGTTTTTCTCACAATTGTTTGTTTTTGTTGAACATTACCTATAAAAATCAAAGATTCTTAAAATATGTTTGAGCTAAATACAATAGGGTTATCTCAATAATTATAAAATTGGACATACCAAATATGGATTTGGTACCATATATTTGGTACCATATTTAGGATTTGACGTGGAAGAAATTTCAAAGCGGGTCGGCTTTTAATTGTTGTGCTTTTGTCTTGGTCAAAAAAATAGATCTTGTAAATATAGGTACAAATAGATTTTGTAAAAAAATACAATTTCCAAGAAACCATAAAATAAAATAAAAAATTCTTATGTGAATACTCTCTTTCTTCCAAATAATGTTAATGAACTTGATCCTATATGAGTATCTATTCAATGATTTTAATGACTAACTAAACAAATATAAGAGTTTGCTAATTAATTACTTGTTAAGGATGAATATTAATTTCATTATGTTTGGACTTAAATCTCTTCAAATCTATGTTTCAAAAGTATGAATATCAAATTAAAAAGTGTGAAAATGGATTCCCAAAAGAGTGAGACCTTACAAGCTTATCTTCTTCATGATGAGAATGTGATCATGGTATTCTTGTGATCCTATGTAGTCAACCACCAAATGTGTATCCTTATAAACCTTTTTTTTCTCCAATGATAATGGAATTAAGAAGATTATTTATAAAATTGTGGAGGCTATCATACATCCTAGTACTAACCCTAATTCATCGTCATTTATCATGGTCCTAAAAAAAAGTCTTTAGGTAAATGTGCCTAAATATTCATGCTCTATATCAACTAACAATTAAGGGCAAGGAAAAATTCTCAATTCAAATTATTGATGAGCTCCAAGATGAACATCAAAGTGCCATGTTCTTCCCTAAACTTTAACTTAGCTATGAATACCACCAAATCATAATAAACTTGCAACTCCATTTATAATGTCACATTTAAATTTATTTAAAAAACATTCATTTAACATTTTAAAAAAATTTCTTTGGAAATTTTTATTTTATTATATATATTATTAATATAAAAATTCATTCATTTTATTATATATCATTCATAAAAAGTTTTTCTTCACATATATAATGTAACTAGCACAACCACTTAACTTGTGTCTTGTTAACATCTATAGGTCATAAGTTAAGTGCCACTAATAAGTTATCAATTACTTGTTTTAGCCTTAAGGAGTTATCCATACATCAACTACGAGTTATCGATGCATCAATTATTACTTTTATTCTTTGTAATGAATAAAATCAATATATACACTACAATTATTTTATACTAGTGAGTGAATGAAATCTAGATAAAACATAAATCTTTCTCCACCTCGAAATCTAAAATAAAAATACATATAAATACAAATATATTGCATTCTCATTTTTAAAAATAAATATAAAATTTAATATTTAATATGGACAATACTTTTGAAATATCAAACATCGTAAATATCAATATTGAAATTTAATATTTGTATACTAAGCTCAAAATAAACCATACACACAGTATGCATCAAAATAAACCATACACACAGTATGCATCATTTATGATACATAAGCGTGCATGCAAAAAACATTCATATTTGTATTTTAAAATGAAACCAGTAAAGATATGGTTTAAATGAAACAAGTAAAGATGTGGGTTCGAGAATATTACTTGGCCCTGAGACGCCGATCTTTTATTTCTTAGATGACCAAAGGCTATGGAAACTATGAAGCGCCGAGTCAGTTTACTATTGAATAAGTTGAGTTATCAAGTTCAAATCCTTGACTTTAGGATTCACACGCCTAACCAGTTTACTATGAAGCACCGAGCTAGTTTACTATTGAATAAGTTGAGTTATCAAATCTACTGGATGAATGCCTCGGAGTTTTAACTTTAGGAAACTATGAGGGACCGAGCCAGTTTACTATTGAATAATTCGAGTTATCAACTCTACTGGATGAATGCCTCCGAAATATCAGCTGTCACCAGAATTTCAAAATATCAAAATGAAAAATTTTAAAGCCCCAATCAAATAACATAATAATGCATTGTAAATATCAATCGGCATCATAAATACCATTGAATAAATACCATTTTATAATAAAAATTAATCATATATAATAATGAAACAAGATCTTTAATGTTATTTTGCTCAGGTATATATTTGAATTAAATAAATTTTCAAAATATTCATGCAGCGATTGTAATAAATCTAGACTGTTAGTTTGAAGGACAGCCATACCTAATCTTAAAATTTGGGTAGCCATGAAGTGTACGAATTGTACGAGTTGACCCCTTGTTGCATTGGAATCGTGGACTACCAGAAATATCAAAGGTGGAATGTCAGAAAATGAGCAGAGCGGAGTATCTCAGGATTTTAATGGGGAGACTGAAGCACAAATGCAGCCACAGTCTGGAGGATCTGACTATCTGAGTGAAGATAGTGAACCACAAATCCAGCCACTGTCTAACCAGGCAGCGGGGAGAGCATTATCTCAACTTGGTTTCCGATTGACCGCGCAAATATCTCCTCCATTTGATCCATCCAACACTAGCATCTCAGCAAGCGAAAACCCATCAGGTTAGATCTGGTCACATCCAGCTGAGTTTGTTTTGCATTAATATTATTAGGCAGGGAAATATTGTTTACCAATCAATATGCAAACTACAAAGCAGTGAAACATTCATATGACCAAGCCTCAACATCAAAAATACAAATTAAAAACCATGTAGCCCCCAATTCAGTAACCAAGAGCATGAGTCAGATTTCTTTTAAAACCCTTTTTTTGTTTTGTTTTTCCGTTCTCATTATTAGCTAATATTCAACAGTATGCTTGACAGTTTAGCAAGCCTGTATAGATCCATTTACAGGGTATTCACTTACATCGGCGGATCTTGCTGAATGTAGATTTTTTTAATTTAAATTTTGTTTCCGAGATATAATAATAGTTAATAAATTCAAACTTTGAATCGTTTCCAAATTTGGGCAGCCAATTTACTTCAAATTACTGTACTTTTGTTAATTTCTACTTATTTTTCTAATTTTTTTTTGAACAATTTTACGTTTTACGTATTAACTTTTAGTTTAGCTTGTAGTTACGTGCATTTCTATTTATTTTTCTAAATTTTTTAAACAATTTTAGGTTTTACATTTTAGTTTAGGTTTTTATTAGACTTTTATAAAGTAATAATTTTTTTCCAAACCCATTTCCATAACATATTTAAGTTCAAATTTATAGTATGCTTCCATATTCCTGTAAAACCTTATTCCAATAACAAATGTTTTAGTATTTTTCTAAGGATTTCTTCTTCATGCGTGTATGACGTTTGTGGTAGATGAGATCTCTCGAAGGGATTCATTCCCTCATCAACATCGACCTTCATTCCCTCATCTATCAGGTCATCTTTCTCCACACAGTCAATCCATTATCTCTGCACTCCTTTGCGCTCTGTCCATTCCATGGACCATTCCATTACACTATTGCACTCACAGAGATGTTGGCATAACTTGTGCCTCTGTCTCTCTTCTATCATAAACACACAAGAGACTCATATACAGCCGCCTTCACCTTTCACACAGATAGGCATCTCCTCAATGGCTTACACTAAATACATAAATCCTTCACAGGTCCTTCGCGATTCTACTGAAGCTTCAATGACTAGAATCTCAAACCCAGAGATTCTGCGTAGCCATCTAACTATCGAACTGAAATCTAATAATGATTCTTCCCAGTGATCTTCTGTCAGGGATTACATGCACACTGTAGCTATACACGGAACTACGAAACAATCACCTGGATTGTTCAAACATATTGTACATAAAATGCAAAGAACAATTAACACACAGTATGGTGAATCTGCTATCTTCATTAATATAACGAAAACCATACATGCTTCATTTCAAAAACCCTAAGCTACTCTGTTTATGGCTGGATACTCTTTCGATGGCCATTATTTTTCACTCTAGATCCTTTCTGAGTTTTTACACGAACGAGTCCTCTCTCTCCCAAAAGTTACAATTAGATTCTTTTTTATCCTCTCTAACTGAACCCTACACATCAACAATCGGCAATCGAGTTTCAATCTATTTCCTAAACTAATGCAACCATTTCTATCTTAAGAAAATCACATTTATCTTTATCTATGACTCATCCAACTACCAGCTATAAACAACCGCGCCAACTCTAGTCATCTCATTACTCAAGGGATTTGTTACATAACTTGATGCCTTTATAATTGTTTATTAACTAACACTTAACACCAGGCATATTCTCTATCTAGTTCCTAAACTAATGCAACCATTTCTATCTTAAGAAAAGCACATTTATTTTTATCTATGACTCATTTAACTACCAGCTATAAACAAGCCCCTACTCTAGTCATCTCATTACTTAAAGGGATTTGTTACATAACTTGATGTCTTCATAATTGTTCATTAACTAACACTTAACACTAACACTCAACACTATGTATATTTTCTATCTAACTTTACTAGGAAATAAAACACTCTTCACATAAGATTTTACAATGGCCCTTTCTTGGGGTGATGTCAAGACTTAAAGTTTTAACAAAACATTCATAGTTTATATTTGGAGGACTAATGCTAGTGCATCATAATTTCTATTATTTCTATGTTTCTTAACTACAATATAATTAACAATATTGAAATTTTCATTTCATAATAATAAAAAATTAGGAAAATTCTATTTTTTCATTATTTTTTATCATATTATCTTTTTTTATCAACCCATTTCATGAGAAACTGAAGCTTTATCATTAACATATCTTCATACAATTAATATTTTTCATCATTAACTTTTAGCTTCTTGTGAAAGTGTTTGCATGCAATTTCTATTTTTTAGATTCTATTTTGAACTACTATACTATTAACAATATTCCAAATTTTCAATTTAAAATAAACTTTCTTGTAAGAAAATTCTACTATTCAAATAATTTCTTCTCTTTAAGTTTTTCTTTAATCAGCCCATTTTCTTATTAACATTGAATTCATCATTTACCTTTCTCCATGCAATTTTTATTTTTGTTAGTAAACATCCATCTAGTGTTTTTGTTTTGAATTAACTAAATTTGCTGGTCTCACTTTCCCAATGTTACTCTTAAAAGCATCTTATTTTTTCCAACTAGTTTGGTTTCCCTCAATTACAATGGAAATTAAAAAAATAATAATCCTTTCAACTAAGTAGGTATGTTTTTCCTTTTTAATTTTCCTAGTTTTTTTTAAAGAAAAATAATACTCTTCAAGAAATTCTACAATTAATTTTTACTATTTATTTATTTTCCTTTAATGAACTAGTCTCATCATTAACATGTCTTCATACAATTTATATTTTCTAGATTTCTTTTTAAACTACTATACTATATTATCAAAGTTAAAAAATTTCAATTCATAATAAAAATTAATTTTAATTTGGATAATTTCTGCTCTTCAATTTATTTTTACTATTTATTTTTTTCAATTTCTATTTTTCATTATTAACTAGTCTCCATACAATTTTAGTTTTCATCATTTACATCTCTCAATGTAATTTCTATTTTCTCTCTTTCTTTTTAGATTATGGTATTCTTTTGAACTATTATACTCTTAACAATGTTGAAAGTTTTCAATTCATAATAAAAAATATTTTTAGGAAATGAAAAGTGCTTCAAAAGAAAATACTAATTTTAAATGTTAAATTTATTTATTTATTTTTCCATTGAATAAATTTGTTATATTAATTATTAGAAAAAAATGTCAATAATGTAGGATCTGCATACATTTGAGAAACCCATTAATATTTTCCAATATAAGATCCAAACAACCTCAAATCCTTCATGAAATTTGAATACCTTGTATCTACAAGCCATTTATTATTCTTTAATTTCATTTCAAACTAGGATGAGTTATGATCTATGAGGTCGCCTATGAGATATTGAGATCTACTTACTTGTTTCATAATTTATATTTAAGAACACTTTTTTTTTTCTTTTGCGTTAAATGATATTGAAATCACACTTGCCATTAACTTAGTTAAGAACTAAAAACGTTGTTTGGTTGGAAAAATTAGAGAAATAAACACAATTTTATATAGTTTCCATTCCCAATGAATATCAAAAGTTTTATTAATCGGTATATAAGTCTGGTATTTAGGATACACGACATAATTATATTTAAGCTCAACTCAGGTTTGACGCAACTCAGGTTTGATGTGGTGGAATTTTAAGCATAACAAGATAGTTTTTAATTAATAAATCTATAAAATAAGATATTGATAGGACATAAAAGTTCTCATTCACCTATCATCCTGAATAGATGAGTCATGCATTTCATAGGGTTTTGAAGGTTTTATGATCTTAAATAAACCCAATGCTATATAGTTTCCATTTCCAATGAATATCAAAAGTTTTATTAATAGGTATATAAGTCTTGTATCTAGGATACACGACATAATTATATTTAAGCTCAAGTCAGGTTTGAGGTGGTGGAATTTTAAACATAACAAGATAGTTTTTTAATTAATAAATCTATCAAATAAGATATTGATAGGACATACAAGTCGCCATTCTCCTATCATCCTGAATAGAGGAGTCATACATTTCATAGGGTTTTGAAGGTTTTATGATCCTTTTCATTTAAAAACCCGCTCATTACTCTATTCTTCCCTTTTTGTCAATATAGTACTTAATTGGTGCTTACAAATAATTGGTGTTTCTGCTCATTTGTTTTTTATAAAGTTGTTGATAAGGTAGATATGATAGCTCAAACCCTATTTCAAAATAAATCAAATGATGGGTATTGATAATGGTTAATGAATGAAACTCTAGCAGTTACCATTTTAAATAATTATCACAAACTTTATTATCATTATGATTCTTATTATCTCAACTTAGTATATGTTACAATTTGAACTTTTAGCATAATTGAGGAGGAGTAGCCATTCCTTCTCAACCTGTTGGACATTTTCCTCCAATTTAGCCTTTAGGTTTTTACTATACTTTCTAGTAAGTCTAATATTTTTTTTTGCCAAACTCATTTCTAGAACCGATTTAAATTCAAATTTATAGTATGCTACTACTGTCATAAGGATTTCTTCTGCCAGTGACATCTCTTGAAAAGATTGTATTCATAGAGTGTAAATGTTGCCACATAATATATATGTTTTATTAACATATTAAAGTTCAAGTATGAAATTCTTTCGAATAGGCTTTTATATTGATATTTATTTAGAAAATCCTTGAACTCTTATGTTTATTATTTTTATTTGTTTGAATAGAATCTAAATTGCAATTTTACTAACAAAGAGAAAACCGATATCAAAGTCAGAATCGGCTCAAGAGGAAGAACCCAATTCAAGATACCCATGCAGATTTTGTGGACAGAATTTTGTTAAATCTGAGGCGTTAGGAGGCCACATGAATCGCCATCGTCCAGGTCTGCCCAACCTTTTCTCTTTAACGACAATTTTAAAACATTTACAAATTGTATACATCATGCATATGGATGTGTGAATTGATCTACATGGGAAATGAAATATACTTATTTTTAAAGAAAATTTGTCAATGGAATGCTTCTTATTCCTAATTGTTTAAAGAAACCACGAGCATAATGCAAATAATAGATAGATGTGTGTTTATATTGAAATATGTCAATATAACTGATTCGGAGGATTATTCATCTTTAATTTACACTGATTCAATATGGTACAATAGTTATTAATCTATGGTTCAAAGAACATAACACATGTATGTTCCACACATATGCTAAACATAATGGTGACATATCGCACCTGCTACGACAGACATATCACACTGCTGTGACAGACTTAGCTGCGACAGACTTAGCTACAACAGACTCTGCTACGATAGACTTATCACTTGCTGTGACAGACTTAGTTGCAACATACTTATCACTTGCTGTGACAGACATAGCTGCGACAGACTTAGCTACGACAAACTCTACTACGACAGACTTATCACTTGCTGTGACAGACTTAGTTGCGACATACTTATCACTTGCTGTGACAGACTTAGCTGCAACATACTTATCGCACTTGCTGCGACATCGTGAAGTTAGTGGTGACAGCGAACGATTACATTACATGTGATGCTATGGTATGGTGCAACATATGTGCGTGGAGTTGGTTGCAATGTTTCGGAAATATGGAACGTCATGGTACCATAATGCTTGGGCAGCGATTTGGCCGAATTGCACAGTTCAGTTTTAGCATATGATTGAAATGGTGATAAAGAAGAGAACAATTGTGGTTCATTATGGCTCCTCTCGCTAAGTGATTAAATAGAGGATGCTGGCCACCGTTGGAAGGGGGGAGAGACTCAGTTCGTTCAGAGCGTAGTACATCATTTCTCTGTTATGCGAAGCTCGAAGAGTTTGCTGTAAAGTGTTTCGATGCTGTCACCATGGAAGTCGACATTCTCTGTCATACTTTGGCTTTCTTTGCCTTACGAAGGCTGATTGTAATTTCTAGAGAAAGGTCTTAAAGACTTTGTACAACATTCTGTTTGCAGTTGCTGAAGTTGTTTCCAGAACCATTTGTACCATTTTTAAGAGGTTAATTGGATCGGTACCCATTGGAGAGGGACCCGGAGACGTAGCCTAGTGAAGGGGGTGAACTCCGTTATGAACTTCTATTTGTGACTCTCTGATTCTATGTTTCTTTTATATTAGTGACTACTATACTATTAACAATATTCCAAATTTTCAATTTAAAATAAACTTTCTTGTAAGAAAATTCTACTCTTCAAATAATTTCTTCTCTTTAAGTTTTTCTTTAATCAAAGCATTTTATTATTAATATTGAATTAATCATTTACCTTTTTCCATGCAATTTTTATTTTTGTTAGTAAACATCCATCTAGTGGTTTTGTTTTGAATTAACTAAATTTGCTTGTCTCACTTTCTCAATGTTACTTTTAAGAGCACCTTATTTTTTCCAACTAATTTGGTTTCCCTAGATTACAATAAAAATTAAAAAAATAATAATCTTTTCAACTAAGTAGGTATGTTTTTCCTTTTTATTTTTCCTAGTTTTCTTTAAAGAAAAATATTACTCTTCAATAAATTCTACAATTATTTTTTACTATTTATTTATTTTCTTTTAATAGACTCTTCTAAACATTAACATGCCTCTATGTAATTTATATTTTCTAGATTTCTTTTTAAACTACTATACTATTATCAATGTTAAAAAATTTCAGTTCATAATAAAAATTAATTTTAATTTGGAAAATTTCTACTCTTCAATTAATTTTTACTATTTATTTTTTTCCTTTAATCAATCCATTTCATCATTAGCTTCGAAATAATCATTAACCTATCTGTATATCTATGAGATGTAGAACACTTGGTGGTGGGGTATGGTTAAGACGCCCCCTAAGCTGAAAGGTCATCTGTTCTAATTCCGTCGGATACCAAAAAATCCAACCATGTTAACGGTTGGTGCGGTCTAGGCCGGGTGCCATCCTGGTTACTTAGCCAATGGATGCCCCTAGTTCATGGTTACTTAGCCAATGGAAACCCTGGTGGTCAGAGAGGTTACACCACTTTGCCAGCAAAAAAAAAATCATTAACCTATCTCTATACAATTTCTATTTTTCATTATTAACTAGTCTCCATACAATTCTATTTTTCATCATTTACATCTCTCAATGTAATTTCTACTTTCTCCCTTTCTTTTTAGATTATGGTATTCTTTTGAACTACTATACTCTAAACAATGTTCAAAGTTTTCAATTCATAATAAAAAATATTTTTAGGAAATGAAAGGTGCTTGTAAGGAAAATACTAATTTTAAATATTAAATTCAATTTTTCTCTTAAATTTATTTATTTATTTTTCTATTAAATAAATTTGTCATATTAATTATTAGAAAAAAATGTCAATAATGTAGGATCTGCATACATTTGAGAAACCCATTAATGTTTTCCAATATAAGATCCAAACAACTTCAAATCCTTCTGAAATTTGAATACGTTGTATCTACAAGCCATTTAATATAGTTTTTCTTTAAGTTCCTTTCAAACTAGGATGAGTTATGAGCTATGAGGTCGCCTATGTCTCAAGATTAGTTAGGTAACGCTTTTAAATGTTACATTCAAATTTTCTCTTAAATTTATTTATTTATTTTTCTATTGAATAAATTTATCAGAAAAAAATGTCAATAATGTAGAATCTGCATTCATTTGAGAAACCCATTAATATTTTCCAATATAAGATCCAAACAACTTCAAATCCTTCTGAAATTTGAATACCTTGTATCTACAAGCCATTTATTATAGTTTTTCTTTAATTTCATTTCAAACTAGGATGAGTTATGAGGTCGCCTATGTCTCAACATTAGCTATGTAACGCGTGAGATATTGAGATCTATTTACTTGTTTCATAATTTATATTTAAGAACACTTTTTTTTTCTTTTGCGTTGAAATCACACTTGGCATTAACTTAGTTATGAACTAAAAACGTTGTTTGGTTGGAAAAATTAGAGAAATAAACCCAATTTTATATAGTTTCCATTCCCAATGAATACCAAAAGTTTTATTAATCGGTATATAAGTCTGGTATTTAGGATACACGACATAATTATATTTAAGCTCAACTCAGGTTTGAGGTGGTGGAATTTTAAGCATAACAAGATAGTTTTTAATTAATAAATATATCAAATAAGATATTGATAGGACATAAAAGTTGTCATTCTCCTATCCTCTTGAATAGATAAGTCATGCATTTCTTAGGGTTTTGAAGGTTTTATGATCCTTAAATAAACCCAATGCTATATAGTTTCCATTTCCAATGAATATCAAAAGTTTTATTAATAGGTATATAAGTCTTGTATCTAGGATACACGACATAATTATATTTAAGCTCAAGTCAGGTTTGAGGTGGTGGAATTTTAAGCATAACAAGATAGTTTTTTAATTAATAAATCTATTAAAGAAGATATTGATAGGACATAAAAGTCGCTATTCTTCCATCATCCTGAATAGATGAGTCATACATTTCATAGGGTTTTGAAGGTTTTATGATCCTTTTCATTTAAAAACCCGCTCATTACTCTATTTTTCCCTTTTTGTCAATATAGTACTTAATTTGTGTTTACAAATAATTGGTGTTTATGCTCATTTAGTTTTTATAAAGTTGTTGATAAGGTAGATACGATAGCTCAAACCCTATTTCAAAATAAATCAAATGATGGGTATTGATAATGGTTAATGAATAAAACTCTAGCAGTTACCATTTTAAATAATTATCACAAAATTTATTATCGTTATGATTCTTATTATCTCAACTTAGTATATGTTACAAAGTGAACTTTTAGCAGAACTGAGGTGTAGTAGCCATTCCTTCTCAACCTGTTGGACATTTCATCCAATTTAGCTTTTAGTTTTTTACTATACTTTCTAGTAAGTCTAATATTTTTTTTGTCAAACTCATTTCTAGAACACTGATTTAAATTCAAATTTATAGTATGCTACTGCTGTCATAAGGATTTCTTCTGCCAGTGACATCTCTTGAAAAGATTGTATTCATAGAGTGTAAATGTTGCCACATAATATATATGTTTTATTAATATGAGTTTTATTAACATATTAAAGTTCAAGTATGAAATTCTTTCCAATAGGCTTTTATATTGATATTTATTTAGAAAATCCTTGAACTCTTACCTTTATTATTTTTATTTTTTTGAATAGAATCTAAATTGCAATTTTACTAACAAAAAGAAAACCGATATCAGAGTCAGAATCGGCTCAAGAGGAAGAACCCAATTCAATATACCCATGCAGATTTTGTGGACAAAATTTTGTTAAATCTTACGTTAGGAGGCCACATGAATCGCCGTCGTCCAGGTCTGCCCAACCTTTTCTCTTTAACGACAATTTTAAAACATTTACTAATTGTATACATCATGCATATGGATGTGTGAATTGATCTACATGAGAAATGTAATATACTTATTTTTAAAGCAAATTTGTCAATGGAATGCTTCTTATTCCTAATTGTTTAAAAAAACCACGAGCATAATGCAAATAATAGATAGATGTGTGTTTATATTGAAATATGTAAATATAACTCTCTACAAAATTTATATATCTTGTAAGAAAATGGGTTTATCAATTTATGGCTATACTCAAACAATGAAATACATATTTATGCAATTAAACTTTATTAACAGTGTTTTTAATATTCAGAAAAAAAAGCTGAAGAAGAACGAAAAGCTTTTGAGCTTCTGAAGAAAGTTGGCCACATTCCATCAAGCTTATTGTAAGAATCTTTAAAACAAATTTTTTCTTTCCTTTCTTACCCGATAATACTAGCAAATTTATTGATTGCTGAAAATGGTTTTTATTTTCTTTGTAAACTGTGCAGCCAAAATCAAGACTCTCCTTTGGGACCTTCTTCAGTTCCATCATACATTGGAATGCAAACCCACCAACAAAACAATTTCTATCATGCACCCCCACTAAATCAAAATCCACTTGGAGCGGGGGGCATGCAGCAAAACAATCCTCAGCAACAATCTGTGGAATCAGCAAATGTAGCCACAGAACGCTGCTTCAGTCCAGGTTTTCAATCCCCATCTAGTTATCGTCTGCACTCAAGAGTATTTGGTTCAGGATTCTCACGGCAGGGATCAGCAGAATTCCAACATTTGAACTTTCCTTCTTCAGTTCATGCTGCTAATTTTAAATTTCCTTCACCACGAATTGCCCAGCTCACTGTGGAGCTAGAAAGTGCACAGGGTAGACAAATACTAGGGAATAACAATTTTTATGGAGCAGGTTCTTCCTCCGGGAGTAACAATATTCATGGCGCGGGTTCTTCTGCTGAGAGTAACAGTTGCAGAATCAATTGCATTCCAGTAGCAAATATTGATAGCAATTATAATCAAGAATTTCCTACAAGAAGCAGCAGCGAGATAGAGGAAAATATAATGAACTATTTCCTCAAGTAAGTAGCCATCCAGTTAGATATACATGCAACCTTAATTTTAGTAACATATTAGTTATATACGTTTGGAATTGCAATTTAAATTTACTGGACATATTCTGGTGTGTTTTGTTGCAGCAGGCATGATGATTAAAGGTTGATCAACAAAAGGCGTTCAGATTTTCTATAAAAGGAAGTCCTCGTCATTTTAAAACAGGAGCTATTCGTCCCAAAACTCCGACTCAAATCCCACTTTGAAGGGAACTTTCTTTTAAGTTGTCGACATATTTTTGAATTTGATAATTTTTTTTAATACTTTTGTATTAGAGGTATGAGCACCTCTGGATAATATTATTGATTAATTTGAGACTTCACATGATATGATTTTCATAATTTCTTTATTATTATTAATTTTTTTTTTATCTATTAACATGAGTGGCATTAATAGTTAAGAACATGTGTTTTTTTCCAAAAAGTTATAGATTCAAATTGGAAGAGATAGGGTATGTACATCTCTAGAAAGCATTGAGCCCCTTATCCTAGAAACAAGAAGTATCATACACCAAAATTAAAGTTGTTTTTTCTTCTTAAGTGAACATTTAGGATGTTCAAAAAATTTTAAAAAATGGGTTTAAAAAATTACATAACATTACTTTATTTATAATTATATTATATAATTATTTTGATTATTAATTAAATGTTATTTAAGATTTATATAATTTATTATAAAAGTAAAAAGATACAAATACCAAAATAAAAAATATAAATGAAAATTACTAGTTCTAAAATTGTACACATCTAGCTTTATTTTGTATTGTTGTTATAGATATGTGCTCTAACTATATTTTAGGTTGAGTTTTGTGATTATTCAATGTGTACTTCATGTTTTAAGATAAATTTTAATTTAATATCAAAATTTATTAAAACATTTAAGCCTCCCAACTAAAAGGACAAAATTAAGTGCTAAATATTGAATATCACAAGCCTTTTTTGTACACAACTAAAATGTTGAATTTGAATGCTTAAGATTTATTTCAAAATTTGATCTTTTATTTAAATATATTTTTTATAACATCCAATTAATTTAAACTTAATTCAAAATTCTAAAGATTAAATATAAAGGTATATATGTTTATTGTGATGTTATATTGGATTGGGATTTTATAAAAGAATATTAAGAAATTTCTAGAATTTTCAATAATTAAAATTGATCTCAATATTAACATTTATTATATATAATTTGGACTTCTATAAAAAAAAACACAAAGGTTATTAACGAATGAAAACTAGTCCAGAAGTTCTTAGGTGAACTTACATTATTATAGTCACAATTTGGAGTTTTTAGGAATAACTTAGTTAAACATAATCTCTGTCATTTTTTAGGACGTGATCTAATTTTATAAGTTTCCTCTCATATTTTTTATACTTACTCTCTCTTATGCTTATTATATATGTGGTTTTATTTTTTTTTGTATTTTATAGGAGACATGATCAAACTTTATGAGTTTCCTTCACATAACTTCACTACATCAAGTAAAGCAAAAATGAAGTCATGCCCGATGAAGCCCCCCATGCTTCAATGCCTTGGAATCTCTAGGTTTAAGATGTTATGAGGAGGAGAACATATAAAATTTCTTACATGAACATATTATATTGGTTTTAGGTGGCCGTTAGGGTTTACTTGGTCATTAGCTACCCTTTGGAAACCTATTGCTTTAATTGTTTCGTTAACCTCGAGTGGTCAAGGCATTTTCTTCAAATCTTATCTTAGCTTAGCCCACTTGAAATCCCTTATAGATTAGGATATCTAGTCAAATAGAAAATCTAGGGTCATTTTACATGGCTTAAACTATTCCTTTGGGATTATTTTGTATTGTGGCTACGTCATGGTAACGTTATTATTGAATAGTTTAAGTGTTTAGAAATAGTTTCTAGAATTTTCATTGTGAATTAGTGGATTGCGAGCTTGGAGTCATATGAGCTATCGGAATGGATTGAATAATTAATTTTTCTCCCTGCATTTGGAAGGAGAACCTACTAATTTTGTATATTTTTTAAGCCTGTTATTTAAAGCAAAATCATGAAGCCTAATTGACACCTATTAAACTATCCGTTTCTTTATTGGGAAATGGTTTTGAAAGGATATTGAACATCTTAGAAGGAAACATGGAAAACCATGCACAAAATTCTTAAAGAGGATGAAGGAGATTAGAATAATCTTCATGACATAGAGAATATAATTAATGGTAATAGAACCTCTATATTTTACATAACCATAATGAATTAATATTATCTCTACATCAATAAACACTAACACTGCAATAATCATGTTTATTCTAGTTAAATAAAAAAGACAATTAAGGATTTGGAATAAGAGTGTGCCAAGCCCAAGTAAATGGTCCTCTTGCTTAACAAGGTTTCCTCTTCTTTGGTAGATCATATGAATGCCCGAGTTGGTTCAATCTAGATAAAATACAAAGAAGAATATATTCATCATCAATCTCAAGATGACATAGATATTCACATGCAAGGATCAATACATTTGAACCATGTCCAAGGTTATTACCTAAGAAAATGTGCTCATCTAAGTTAATTTTTTTTGCTTCTCAACACCTTATGTAGAATATACTTGACTAGATGTATTGCATAAGTTATATAAGAATAAGAAGCATAATGTATGTGTTAGCTTGGTGCAAAACCTAACATTGTTTAGCACTCTTGAAATATTTTTAATGTAATTCTTTAAACTTGTTTTTGTTAGAAAAAGTTACAAACTCCTTGTAGAATATTCTTTAATATAATTCTTTAAACTATTTTTGGTAAAAAAAACTTACAAAGTCTTTGTAAATTTTTTCTTCACCAGAAATCTAGCTAACTTTAAAAATATGTGAGTTGAATTATTTCAAATATATATAATTTCAAATAATCACTAGAGTTATAGATTTAGTTGGTGATGACAATTCCAAATACTTTAATAATGGAAATTCAAATGATTAGACAAAACCTATACTACTCAAAATCCATTTCATGCCAATGACAACAATGTGATGGAAATAATCAACAAATTTATATAATTAACTATATAATGATAAAATTGCAATGATTGTAAAGATTGTGACACTCAAAATAAACCCCATGTTGTATTGATTTTAATTTAACTTTAGAAGCTCCTTCATAAACAGTTTTTAATTTATACCAAGCATGTTTGGTTGTCTTACATTGCATAAGCTTAACAAATACTACATTTTTTAATCCATTTAATATTGCATTTAGTTCTAACTTAATAAATTTCTACCACTTTGAGAATTAAAATCAACAATAGAAATTGTTAATGTATTTGTAACTTCAGAATGTATTCACTTGTATATTTCATATATTGTATTTCATTGGTCCCCAATGTTCCTATCGGGAGATTCATTAATGTAATCAAGTAATGCAAATTCATAGAGATTAACCCTCCTAAGTAAGTTAGAGGTAAAGTTCCCACAGTTGTGGGTCACTCGGGTTATTAGACTCTCCTAGAGAAGTTGGCCGTGGTAAGTTATTGTCAAGTCAAAAACTAGTATAAATAGAGAGAGCCTCTCTATTTATCACATAGACTCACCTAGCTATAACACATAGGTGAGAGAAGAGGAGCTCACACAAGTGAGAGAGAGAACAAATGTTGGAGATCATCTTTCTGTCTTTGGGATTTACTGCTTCCATTGGTGCTCATTCTATCTGTGAGGAAGTTGCGGGGGTTTTCCTTTATGGTTTCCCTGAGGATAAATATTTGTGTCTATTGTCTCTTGTGATTAATTTTTGTGAATTTTATTCTCTCAGATAAGATCCTAAGATCATATTGCTTAAATCATAAAAATATAACATGGTATCAGAGCTAACCTAAGAAGAAGACACCGTGCAACTGTAGAAACTAGGACTTCTTACTTTTTGGTTCTCTCTCCACAATCCATCAGCAAAAGGAGGCTAGGATAACTCTCCATTCAAGGGTGCATATTTCTATCGAAGCAAAATTTGACTCCGGGCATTTTCAGTTTTTGCTGCAGGAAATTAGAGCTTTTTACAGAAGATGAATTTTTTAGTGAACCCAGCATAGGATTGCTCTCCTCATCAAAATTGAAGTTTAGAGACCAATTTCAAAGGTTTTGGTTGAGTGAAACTCTGAGAAAGTCAAACCCTACTTTGACCCCAAGCCTCAAAAACCCTAAAATACTAAAACTTGTAGTTTTGGTAAATTCGCTATATCTCGATATTGAAGAAGGCCCGGGAGACAAAACTTTTATAGGCCAAAGAAAAAATCCTGATGTACCATGTGTAAAAATTACATCCTCATATTCTCTATATTCTGGGAGATATGATTCCTCCAAATCAAAGTTCCAGCCTCTCCCATGATTCATCCCAAAACAGGACACCTAGGGAGAATTGCTATATCTCAGGCTATGAAGGTCTAAATTAAATTTTGCAATATTTTCTAGATAGGGCACAGATTGTACTTTCTGTGGTAAATGATTTAGACCCCAAAGGTGAAATAGTGACACGTGGCAGTCCATACAAGTTGGCTATGCTGAAAAGTCTTAAAAGAAGTCACATTGGGAAAATTTTCACAAGTCCCTATTGGTGAAACTGATTCTACTCAAACCTATGGTGTTGGAAAGAGGATAGACGAGGCCACCTTAGTACAAAATTTAAGACACAGAGGAGTAGTAATTTCATAGATACCACAGAAACAATATCTAGCAGTTCTCTAGATGAAATTGGAAAACTAGGGCTTTCTGTTTCGAGAGCTTCCCTCCATTATTTTCAGAAAGATGAGTACATTGGACAAATAAACTTGAAGAGATGCATATTTCTATCCAATCAAATCTAAAAGATTCCAATTTTTTAAAATTAGGGTTTCTCTGACAAACCTTAGATCAGCCGGATCCGGAAACAGGACGGACACCTCAAATCAGTAAGATCTAATCTTTTGCCATTTACATTTGAGGTTCTCATTTCAAAATTAGCTATCACATTAGCTTGATGACAAGCTTGGTGAAGCTGAAAAATTCTGAGCATGGAAGTATAAGTTTTCACTGGTTCTTCAAGAAAATGAATTGGACACCTACATAAGTGGAGAGGTTTTAGTTCGAGAGGGAGATGAGGCTAAATACTTACACAAGAAGAACTTGGTCAAGGCCAAGAGGATCATTGTTGATTCAATCAAGGATCACCTTATACCACAAGTGTCCTCCCTAAAAGACACCCAAACAGATGTTTGATTCCTTGACCAAGCTATTTGAAGGGAAGAACATAAATCGAAACATGACTTTGAGAAACCAGTTGAAAAATGTAAAGATCCAGAATGCAAAGACCATACATTCATACTTCACAAAGGTCTCTAAAATGAAAGAACAACTTGAAGCAGTGGATGAAGAAGTAGAGAATGAAGACCCATTCTTGAATGGCCTCCCAGGATCATGGGATTCATTCATTCAAGGAATGTGTGCCAGAAGGAAGTGATTACTTTCAACAAAATGTAGGAAGAGCACACACTAGATGAAGCTCGACCCATAATAATGACATAAAAGAAAATGGGAGCAACTAAAGATGAAGATCTCACCATCCAAAGAAGATCCCTCAAACTATGAGGAATACGAAGGACTCAACTCTTGAAGAACCTCTTATCCATATTAGCATTTGGATAAGAAATGATGTTGTTATGAATGAAGAATATGAGGAAGCTTGAAGGATCAAGAAGGAGTCTACCCACGAAACAAATAAAGATAAGTATTCAATTGTCATTTCATGATATTGTTTTGTTATGCATTTGTTTATATTCAATTGATGTGTTATGCATGATAGAATGTTTGCATTAATGACAGTATACTACTAATATGCATGTGATGGGTAAGTAGCGCATGGTGCTATACATCTCTCCATTTCTACTTACCTAGAATGAAACCTCTTTGCTGACATATTGGATTAGTGCACAATCTCAATGATGTCATGGTAGATATGGAAGGCATCTAGAAATTTTTCATGAGATATGGATGAATTTTGTATTGGCTAAAATAGTTGCATGATTGTATCTTTATGCATAAGAATTTTCCATTATGAATATGCCTTATGAAATGTTTCTAACCATAGAACTAATGCATTTGACTTGTAGGAAATATCATGTACAATCTCCTACAAGAAAAGAAGGATGAGATTTGTTCTGAAGAACAAGTGACCACAATTTGAGAAATAATACAAGATGAAGAATAATATGACGATACCTTTAAAGAAAGAAACAGGTCTCAGATACAGTATAGTTATGTGACACTATTGAGCGACATCATTGATGAAGAACCTTCCAGCTATGAAGAAGTAGCCAAGAAGAAAGGGAAGGAGAGTACTAGTTCAAGAAGAATGATGTCTAGGATGCAGTATCAACAACTGAAGGGAAGAACATAGTGTCTTCCATATGGATCTATAAGATCCAACATGCAATAGATGGAAACATCATGGGATACATGGCAAGATTCGAAGCACAAGGCTTCTTAGAGAAAGAAGAGACATTTGCTGCCACTGGGAATTGAGGCACATGACAGGAAGAATCATGTGTGTAAACTAAAGAAGGCCTTGTATGAGATTAGAAGGCACCCATGGGATAACACATACATGAGGATTTTGAAGATCACCTAGAGTGATGAAGATCTTAACCTTTTATACAAGGTTGAAGATGAAAACCTATAGAGGATGACAAGCCCAGAGATGTGTGTGAGAAGAACTTTTGAACGGGTCCAATATAGAGGATCTTGGTATCTAATGACCCTAGATGGATGCACAGAATATTAGTAGTAGATGAAGCTACTTCTCACTCCAATACAGAATGTTTCAATGCATAGAGTACGAAAGGAAGAGGGAGAATGATGCTCCACTTCAGAGGGAGTGACTACAGAAGATCCTGAGGTTCAACATGATGCAATAGGATCGACAGATTACTTATGGCTCTAGGCTTTACCAAGAGTAAAGCGGATTCCAACCTTTTCTTCAAGTTTGAAGGTGGAAGACCAGTGATGCTCCTGCTATATGTCGATGACTTGTTCCTAATAGAAAAGAGGAACTCATTAAAGTTTCAAGAAGGAGACTTGCTTTCGAGTTTTGAGATGAAGGACATGGATATGATGCACTATTTTCTAGGCATGGAGGTGTGGTAGAATGTGGATGGAATCTCCATGGGACAAGGGAATTATATAGTATAGATCCTGAAGAGGTTCAAGATGATGGACTGCAAGGCCATGACCACACCTATGGCATCGAACCTAAATCTATTGAGTGTTGTTTCATCAGAGTCAGTTGATGCCACGATGTATAGTAAGATGATTTGATGAATATGAGACAAGATATTTTCATTCCTATGAACACATTGAGACATGTTCACCTAATGGTTGCAAAGAATGCAGTGAGGTACCTAAAGGGTATAGTTTATTATGGGCTCGAGTATGAAGCGAACAGGAGACTAACCTAGAGAGTTATGTGGATTCGTATTGGGAAGGAAGTGCCATTTATAGGAAGAGAACTTCGGGGTGTTTCTTCAATATGAGATCATGTGTGATCTCTTGGTTTAGCAGGAAGCAATCCTGCATGGCGCTGAGTACAACCAAGGAAAAATATGTTGCCACTTGCTTGACTATTTGGGAGGTAGTATGTTTCTTTTGAAAACTACTATTTGATTTGATTGATTTGACTTGCATTTTTGTATGATGTAGAGAGGAGCAGTGAAGCTATAGTATGTGATACATATCGAGATCTTTCAAAAGAGGGATTTCTATCATAGTCGGTGAGACAGGTTGTTTGAGCATAAAATATTGGTAAGGCTTGTAGGTTGTCCTTGGATATAATCGGTCCTGGTGAAGCTCGCACGTTATACTTGGATGCAATCAATCCTGATGTGATTCTATGCTAGAAATGGCTAGAGTGAAGCTTGAGTACTTCATGGAGAAGCTTGATGTTCTCTATATTGAGGTTCCTTCCGAGGGGAAGTGATGAGTCCATGAGCCCTTTTGACATGGTGGTAGGATTGGTTCCTCCCATGGTGGTAGGATTGGTTTTTTGCATTGGTCAGATGTAAGTGTTGTTCCCTTCTAACATGGTGGTAGGATTGGTTCCTCCCATGGTTAGATGTAATTGTTGTGCCCTTCTGACATGGTGGTAGGATTGGTTCCTCCTATGGTCAGATGTAAGTTCTATGCCCTTTTGACATGGTGGTAGGTCGGGCTTCCCATGGTAAGATATAAGTGGAGTGGCCTACATCTAGTATGAAAAAGGACTGATTCTGTGGAATTACATCCAACATGAAAAATGGATGGCTTTGTAGTGGCATACATCCAGTATGAAAAAGGACTGGCTCTGTAGAGACCCACATCCAATATGAAAAAGGATTGTCTCTATGGAAGTACATGCACCATGACAAAGGGTTGGATCTATAGTGTCCTACATCTAGTATGAAAAGTAACTTTCTCTGTAGATACCCACATCCAATATGAAAAAGGACTGGCTCTGTGGAGGTACATCGAGTATGAAAAAGGACCGGCTCTATAGAGGCCTACATCTAGTATGAAAAAGGACTGGCTTTGTAGAGGAAGACCTACATGGAGGATAGGCATACAACCAACATGAAAAAGGGATGTATCTATAGAAATTCCTATGATGAGAAGAATTGAGAGATATCAACACTTGATCAAGATAGCGAAAGTAGTGATGATGATGATGATCCAGTGATGATCTAGCTTTGATGATGATCCAGCGATGATCCAGCTTTGATGATGATCCAGTGATGATCTAGCTTTGATGATGATATAGTGATGACCCAGCTTTGATGATGATCCAGTGATGATCCAACTTTGATGATGATCCAAAGAAAAAGACTTGTACTGATGAATTGTGTCAAGAAAATACATTCCTAGTTAAGAGGGAGTGTTGATGTATTTGTAACTTAGAAATGTATTCACTTGTATATTTCATATATTGTATTTCATTGGTCCTCAATGTTCCTAACAAGAGATTCATTAATGTAATCAAGTCATGTAAAGTCATAGAGATTAACCCTCCATTGTAAGTCGGGGGTAAAGCCCCCACAGTTGTGGGGCACTAGGGTTATTGGACTCTCCTAGAGAAGTCGACCCTCGTAAGTTATTGTCAAGTCCAAAACTAGTATAAATAGAGAGTGAGCCTTTCTATTTATCACATACACTCACCCAGCTATAGCACATAGGTGAGATAAGAGGAGTTCACACAAGTGAGAGAGAGAACATTTCTTAGAGATCATCTTTCTGTCTTTGGGTTTTACTGTTGCCATTGGTGCTCATTCTATCTTTGAGGAAGTTGTGATGTTTTTCCTGTATGGTTTCCCTTAGGATAAATATTTTGTCTATTGTATCTTGCGATTGATTTTTGTGCATGTTATTCTCTCAGCTAAGATCCTAAGATAATATTTCTTAAATGATACAAATCTAACAAAAATAGAACACATTATTTTATCGTGGAAACCCACTAGAAAAAACCACAAAATTTTCTATTACTGCAAAATTATATTTACAAATACTTTGCAAGCACAAACTTGCTTGATACAACAAGACCCAATATTTGTAGCTATGACTGAAGGATGCACCAACACCCTGGTTTTTTAGCTACAACTAAAAGATGTGTCGATTCCCTATTTTATCAGCTACGACCAGAAGGAAGCTTCGACTTACTATAGGATTTTGTTGCATGCCCTTGCATCGCCCAGTATCCCTTAAATGATTATGCATTTTCTATATTTTGTACACTCTATTTTTTCAATGTTGTGTGTACATATATATTTATTTACAAGACTAGATATTTGTTTATATACCCTCAAACATTTTTCCATACTTACTAGTCACGATTGTTCAACATGACCCTTAACAAATAAACTAATTTAGAATTACCTTCTCTATTAATACTGTGAATTTTAACCATATGATTATGAAATATTTGACTTCATATTATCAATTTTAGATTGATTAACCATTGACCCTTTGTATTCTAAATTACAATATGTAGTCAATTTTGAATCTGACTAACTGATTCTGATGTCGAAGGTAAATTATACAAACATATTGGGTATTTCAGCGTTTCTGACTTCACCATTCTATCTTCGAATTCAACTTTGACTTTGTCAATTCTGATAAATTCAACTCCGACAATTTCGACATTTATTGATTCTGATGTAGAACTACACTCTGTTAACTCTGAATTTGACTCGACTGATAATGCTCAACAACTTCGACTCCCACTAGTAATGGTGGGCAAGAGATCGAATTCGACTAACCATGGTGGGAAAGAGATTGAATTCGACTAACCATGGTCGAAAAAAGGTCGACTTTGACTAACAATGGTCGAAAAGAGGTTGAATTTGAATAACAATGGTCGAAAACTTTGAATTTGACCATAAATGGTCGAAAAGAGGTCCACTTCGACTAACAATCATTGACAAATTCGACTATGACTAACAATGTTCAATAACTTCGACTCTGACTACCATTGGTTGAGAAGAGGTCAACTTCGACTAACAATAGTAGAAAAAAAGTCAAATTTGACTAACAATGGTCAACAACTTCGACTCCGACTAACAATGGTCGACAACTTTGACTAAAATACAATAATTCTACACTAATATTCAACATGTTTGACTTGTTTTCCTTTTTCCTTTGTTATTGATGAACTTCTTTGAAATCGATGGAAATCATACCAAACCAAATGATCACATTGATACCAAGGCTCTGGATCATGTTGATGGTGACTTGAATTCTCACCTTCTTAGCGTTGGGAATGCAATATATAACTATATACTAATAATTACTCATGCCTTTGCATGCCCCATGATCCCTAAGGTTTACTACCTCATCTCAACAAGATAGTCCAATAATTAAATGAATGTCTTCCACCTTGAATCTCAATGGAATCTCATCTAGTATGAATGCCTCCATGTCTGGATCTCAGTAGTTTACAAGCATTTATAATAATCTTGGTTTGGCCCTCAATATCCCAAGATTCCAAGCCTTGTACAGCCCACATATTTACAATGCTTGTTGGGTGATGCAATCACTGTTCACAACTCTATCAACATATTCATGCTCTCTCTCCCTCCATTCAAGCACCATCCTGTAATGGAGAAGAGATTTTGTGAGATTTTTTACTTAAAAAACAACATCCATGTATTTATACGTGGGTCACAATGTTTACAGGTGCATGGATGCACTAATATGATTCACTTTTCCCACATATATATGGCCCTATACGCAACCCAATAACTTGTTACACACATGGGCCAAGAAACCCAATTTTTGTGGTTGAAAACTTGAAAATTCACCATGAAAACTTCAAATTAAAGTAATGAATTGAAAATTCATTCAATGGGGAATTACCTTGTTACACGGTTGTCCATTTCGTGGCTCGTAGCTGCTAGAATGTGCTTTTGAAGTTCAAGGGTCCAAAGATATCCAAAATCACTATAAGGGGTAAAAAAACAAATGGTATGGTAAATGATCAATTTTTTACTATTTATTAAAAAAAATTATCAACTTTCATATAGTTTTTTCCCTCTATTGGTTATCTACAACTATTTTGGACTAATATTGTTATGTAATGCCCCTTTTTATGTAGTTTTCCATGAGCATTAATGGATTTTGACTGTTTTCGACCTTGTTCATTCCCATGGAAGGTATAAATTTGAACTAGCATATAGGATAGGATCATATTCCACGTTCATTTTTTAATCATCCCATGACAATGTCACATTAATAATAGAAATGATCCTGCTTCTTAATGACATGGAATCATCCTGCTTCTTCTAGAAGAGTCATTACATAAGCGGTAGATATTTATCAATTGTGGGTACCCTAGTTAGAACCGGTTTTTCCATATGATTCCCATGCTAAGCGTCTTCCTTAGGTCTATGAGTCCCTTGTAGTCTCTCCATGACTTCTAATGGAAACCTCATTTTCTTTCTCATCTATTATGCTGGCTATTTCCCTCAAGGAATCCCATTTTATATAAAGTTGTAAATCCATTGCATGCATTCGCTTTCCTTATTTATCTTAATGATGAATCTTTTCTTCACAATTATAATACATATTTCTCAAGCTTGTCTCAATTCTAGACAAGAAGAGCCTCTAATTTATCCTTTACAGCTTGATCACCCCTCATCTAAGAGGAAATGTTCCCCCAAATGTCCTTATCCTGCATTCACTCCCTTTCATTAAGCATAGGTATGTTCCACTACTTGGAACTAGATTGCTTGATTGTGACATTTGTTTCCTCTCCTTTGTACTATAAGCACATTTTATTCTTTTACACAAAGGTCCAACCTTGTTGTCTACGTCAAGTTGGTTGATCAAGGATTCATTAATTCACTCCTTCCAATGGATTCCATTCCATCGACTTCAGATCATTTATTATGGGATTGGGATCTAGAGTTAGTTGAGTGCCTTGATACTTGCGGACCTCAGTGGCAGGTTCTATTTACATCGATAAATTTGGGAATAAATCAATGTCCCCTGATCGATGGATTCTTCAAGTGCTCGACCTAAACAACTCTATTTACACTTATTGAATGCACTGGGTACCTTGACATCCATTTTCATCATCGGTGGGATGGCTCATGTCTATTAACAGTACACATCAATGACCAATTATTACATGATGATTCATTATATTTGACCTCAACACCTCTATTCACATGATGGGACATGTACCATCGACAGTTTGTGTAGAAGACCTCAAAGTATGGTGGCATTGCCTATATTCTACTACAATGATAGCGACAATACCTAGGTGATTTTTGTTTTCATACCATAGAAGTGTACCTTGTTATGTACCAAATGTCTTCATTTAATATGGAGACCAAAATCCACTATGTATTATACGTGGATGTGACCACTTATGAAATATCTCTATTATTCCTATTCATGGCCATTGTACTTATATGTATCTGAGACTCCTATATATACTCCATATCTCCAATCATGTATACATAGTTATCATTGTATTATGTTGATCACTGGCTAGTTCTTCTGCCAGGATCTTCACTACACTGATGGGACTATTATAACATATTGTGTCCATTGTGTACCCCTTTGACCTCACACATTAGGAATCATTTGTTATAGCGTGATTTGCCACACCTTATGCATCATGACTTGATAGCCTTCCCTTGACCCTATGCAGACTCACTATACCCCCTCCTTACTCACTATAGACTTGATGCTTATGTTTAACCCTTAAAAACACATTTGTGAAGATACACACAGGTTGTCAGTTATCAAGCACACATATATGCATCTTGCATCATTACAACCCATGTGCATCAAGTTTTGTGCTCAAAAACAAAAATTATTTGTAGTTTTCCTCCTTAAGTAATGAATACCTTGATCCTTGGCCTTCTATATGCCTAGTAACACTCTGATTAGACCCTCCAATTCCCATTTGAGGGATATATATTGAGCCATTGTGAAGTATTAGAGGAGGAGAAACTTTCAGCGTAAGGATACTATAACAAAAATTTTCCCTATTATCATATACTTGAGTCTGCATCCCTTTTTCCTTGTTGATAGAACCATTTGTGTTCATCTCGGAAGCTCTCCATTATCTTTGTGATATTTCCTTGCTATGAAGGATTGAAGTAGTGGAGGACTAGGTAGAGAGATTCAGTTTCTCGGTTCCAACGAGGTGCTAACAGAGCTTCTCACATTGTATCTATGTTTTTACATTAATAGAAATACCCATTTATCATCCAAATTTTATATGCAATTTTTTATATTTGTATATGTGGGTATAATTGTTGTATACATGTTTAAATGGATTATGCTAGATTGAATAGTAGAATTTAATATATTTATGCTTGGATATATATTTGTTGTTGAGGGAAAATTTTAGTGAAAATGTTTTGATCTTGATCTCAACAAGGGTGTTCTTTAAACAAGCAACTACAGTACAATTTCTATCTATTAGTTGTTAGTTTCTATGTCTTTAATATATATATATATATAGCGTATTTGAGAATGGTTGTAATTTCTAGTATGATATTGTCTATTGTAGTCCACCCCAAACCATAGGAATTTTTTCTCCATAACAGACACAGTCTTCGAATACTAAATTATTTTCTTTATCTACGATCCATGTCTCTGGTATTATTAGTGTTTTGAACTAAGTCACATATGTGGTTCTGTAGTCTGTGTTATTCACTAAGTAAAAATTACGCACTGCCTGAATATATGTATCGTTCCTTATAGCTCTCTTCTTGTAGTACACAACCTTCTCATTTGTGCACTTTGGCTTCACTACATAAAACTCTTTATGCGATTAATGAACCATTGATACCCCAAGAAAACGAATCTTGTTAAAAATAAAATATATTTAACTCTTAATTATACAAGCTTACTTCAAGACATCCATCTCTTTATTATTTATACTTTTTCCAACTCAATGTATGTGTCCACTTGTTGAATGTCCTAAACTTTTGATAACACTCCCACTTGTTTGTGTTTTCTTCAAGTTATGATTTTTGCTTGCATGACGCTTATCACAATTCAACTTTGTGGGGTTTGGCGCACATAAGACAACTTCCTTGTGGGACTTTTGCACATAATTTCATATATGATATAATTTCTAATAAGTATTCATGCCACATACCATCTCCTTTGTGGAAATTTTAAACAGAAGTTTGCATTTCATGCTTTTTATTTGTAAGTCCCACACAAATGGTATTTGTGCATATTTGCCATTTTCTATTTTCTTATTTAGGGATTGTTATATGCACGCATAGGACTATTTTTATGGTGGGATCTTTCTTCTTTTTGGACTTCCACATTCTTCCTTCCATATTTCTTAAAACTAGCTTTGTGTGAGGAATTCTTCATCTCTTTTGATATCAGTTTGTCCTTTCACATCAATTACAACATGTTCAACAATCTCCTTATCTCTAACAAACTCCTTTTCTTCAACAAACTCCTTTGGCATCAATGACAATTCATGTTCAACAAAAATAACAAGACTTTATTTATAGGTATGGCATATAATTTAAATTATTAATTAAATATTATTTATTTTCAAAAATTAAAAGTATAGAGAAAAATGACTAATTCTAAAATTGTAAACATTTAATTTTATTTTGTATTGTTTTTATACAGATCTGCTCCAACTATATTTTAGGTTTTGTTATATGATTCTTCAATGTTTAATCGACAATTTTAACATAAATGTTATTTAAACATTGAAATTCATTAAAACATTTAAGCAAATTAAAAGGACAAAATTCAATGCTAATGTTTGAACATTATAAGCATGTTTTTTTCCATCACATTCAACTAAAAGGTTGAATTTCAATTTTAAGAATTTATAGGTAAATCTTTTTTTTAATAAAATACAATCAATGATAAAGAACAAATTTTTAAAGATGAAATATATAAATTGTGTTGTTTATTTTGGGTTGGTAATTTTAAAAAAATTGAGAAATTTTCCGATTTTTCAATGCTTAAAATTTCTTTAAAGATTAAGCTTCACTAATAAAAATTTGAACTTTTCGAAAGAAAAAAACCACTAATGTAATTAACTAATGAGAACTAGTCCTCAATTTTTAGTGAACTTACACATTTTAGTCACAAATTGTAACTTATTTTTATCCTATCTCACTGTAAATAGTTTTTACAAATATAACTTAATTAAATATTATCACTCTCAATTAAAAAAAAAAAATCAAGAAAAGATCTAACCTTTTAAGTTTCCTATCATATTTAGTATAAGTGTTCCCTTATGATTATTTTATGTGTGATCATATTCCTTTTGCAATCTATTGCAAACATGATCAAATTTTATGAGTTTCCTTAGAATTTATTCACTACATCAAGTGAAGTGATAATGCATTCAAGCAAATTGAGCCTCCCATCCTCCATCGTTCTGGAAACTCTAGGTTTATGAAGTTATGATGAAGAGAAGATAGATATTACTCAACATTATTATTCAACATAGGGTCCTAGTGGGTTCGATGAAAATTGTGGCTATCCAATATCAAGGATTGGCTAGAATTGTAAATGTGGAAAGATTACATGACATCCTAGCGATAACATGTACTATATTTTTTTTTATTAGTAATAAATAGTTGTTTTAAGGTTTTAATGGTTTTTAAGGTTTTGAAGGCAAGCAAGTGAATATTGTTCTCTCTTTTGGATATCACTAATAAATTTTTTTTAAGGTTTTATCTATTTTTCTGTTGAATTTTGTGTTCAATGCTATTATTTTATTATTTTTCTTTGTCACTATAAGATTTTTTTTCAAACATAAAAGATACTATATTTCTTATGAAACATAAGATAGCTTGACTAACCTTCCAAAATACAATATCCATCACCATCAGAAATAGAAAAACCACCAACAACTCACCAAAAAGCTTAGATCAACCAAAAGTAATAGCCCAAAACAAAGGCACACTACCCATAAAAAAAAGACATGCAGATCAATTGGTGTAGGGTCAGATCAACCGTAACCAACCCAACCAACACTTCTAGGATCTAGTGGCTCCTACATTTAGCAGGACTGCCAAATTTATCCCATGTTCAAATTCTGCGCTAAAATTGCCTCCCCGCAATTTTTCTTCCGTAACCACCTTTCCGCAATAGAGTTTCCGCTGTCGGGTTGCGGGATGTAGGATCTCAAGTAACCAAAGTTGCGCTCCGCAACTTTCTTTCCACAAAATCTTTTTCGTAAGCGGGTTGTACGATGCGGGATGCAGGACATCAACTTCCTAAAGTTCCCCCCTCGCAACTCTCTCTTTGCAACTTTTCCTCCGCAATTCTCCTAGCTGTTAGATCTTTCTGGCCTTCACTCTGATCGTTGATCTACTTTCTAATGTAGACCTCACAGATATTTTTGGATCTGTTATCGTCCTCGCAAATTTCATTGTGGGCTTCTTCTGGACTGTCATATATTCGTTTGTAGACTCTATCTCCATCGTTCATTTTCTACAAAACCCGTTAATGGTAGAAAATCTATGGGTTGCACCGATTGATCATGGAATTGATTAATCCAGCCTACAATCTTCCCAATTTTTTAGCCTAACACTCTTATGCATGCATCTACACTCTAATTCAACTATTCAAGAAGGAAATTGATGCGTGAATTCAACAACTTCATAGAAATACACAAATTTTCAAGGAAATTCCGAAGTCAGCTGTGTGAAAATACACAGTACATGCATAAAGGCTAACAACCATACAAACACACAGTTAATCCTTCTATTAAGTAATAAAAGTAAAATGCACATAGCTTGGATCTCTCTTCTTCCGACTCTTCAAAATATTTACAAGTAGGAATCAGACGTAGGTCGGTCCTCTTCTCTGCAGACTCAAAATTCTAATGCTGAAGAGAATAACCCGCCCTACATCTCTAAACTAACTATTTATGCTAAACTGCTACTCCTATCCCAAGTGGTCCTGCCACTAAAAAAAACACTACAAGCATGATGAAAACATCATTGTCTGACACAAACAGCCGATGGCTTGATCTCCATGCAGGGAGTCATGATCCACAATTATTCTTACTTGCACTAATAGACTATGAATCAACAAAATGGTTACAAAGATGCCATAGCATGTTACCAACTCATCACATTGCTGGCATGTGATGATGCTCCTACGTCAAACTCTCAAGGGTAAAAATTGTGAGCCCCTGTTACTTATATAAACTACAGTGAAACCCTTGGCTTCAACTCTACAATGCTCATCCAAGTAGAATCCTTTGTTGTTTTCTTCTTCCATTTCACCAAATACTCTAGATAGCCTTTCGTCCGTGTACTCTTTACCACTTTAGTGTCCAGAATTGCCTCAACTTCCAATGGTTGTGCCACATGCATTTGCCCCACCCATTGTAAGTCTTTAGTAGGATCTTCACCTTCTATAAGGTTTTTAGTGTTTCCTACTACATAAGGATATAGATCTACAACATTAAATATTGGTGAAATAACCACTCCAATAGGCATCTCTAACTCATATGCATTTGTTGAGAATTTTCTGAGTATCCTGCAAGTAGTTTCACAACGTCATTGAAAAACAAGTCAGAAATGTGTGTGGCATCACTAGTATTGTAGCATGGAATGAAATGTGCCATCTTAATGAATCTATCAACAACTACAAAGAGAGAATCATGTCCCTTCTAATTTTTTGGCAAACCCAGAATGAAATCCACACTCACAGAATCCCAAGGCCTAGTTGGAATAGGAAATGGTGTATACAACCCTATGTTCTAGCTTCTTCTTTTAGCATGCTAGCATATTTTGCATTTGCTTACAAACTTCTCGACTTTAGACCTCATCCTGTTAGATTTTTATCATTCAAGCTAGAATTATGATCTTTAACTAAGAGAATAACATGCACAACAATAAAACAGAAGAGACAAGATACATAAAGAATTTTCCTCGGGGAAACCACAAAGGAGAAAACCCTGCAACTTCCTAGGAGATAGAATCAACACCAAAAGTAAAACCCGAAACCATAAAGATGATCTCCCAACAGCAGTAGTCTCTCTCTTGTCCTAACAACTTCTCCTCTTACTCATGCGCCCCAATGAGTGAGTGTGTGTGTGATAAATAGAGAGGCTTTCTCTCTATTTATATTCTTGTGTTCACTTGAAACCCACTCCAACATGTCAGCCTCACTTAACAATTACTTACTAGAGCCAACATCTCTAGGAGTGTAATAACCCTAGTGCCCCTCAACTTGTGGGGATTTTTCCTTTTCCGACCAACAAGGAGTTTTATCATTAATACAATGGTGGGGACTATTGCCCTGACTTACAATGACTCATGTAGGGTCAAATTCTCTAGGATAGTCTAATAACCCTAGGGCCCCATAATTGCGGGGACTTTAAACCTTGTCTAATAGGAGGGTTACCCACAATGACTTGACATGACTTGTTTACATTATAGAACCTCCCAATAGGAACATCGGGGTATGACATGACTTAAATACATTACAGACACATCCCAGAATAAACATCGGGGTAAAATACATAAGATATACAGATGAATACATTCTGCAGTTACAAATACATCAACACTCCCTCTTAACTAGGAAGGTATTCTCTCGACACAATTTATCACCGCTTGTCTTCTTCTCTATATCATCTTGATCATCATCAATTCATCTTCTTGTTCAAGTCATCTTCATATTTAGGTCATCTTCATATTCAAGTCATCTTCATCATCGGATCTGGATCATCTAGGGGACATCATCACTCGATCTAGATCATCACCGTTGGATCATCATCACTCAATCTAGATGATCTCTGCGACATCATCACTGGATCTGGATCATCACTTGATCTGGATCATCACTGGATCTAGATCATCTATGGGTTATCATCATAGGTGCTATCTCTTGATTCTTCTCATCAGAGGAAGTTCTACAAAGCCAACCCTTTTTCATGATGGATGTACATATACAAAGCCAATCCTTTTTCATACTGGATGTATCATCACAGAGCTAGCCCTTTTTCATACTAGATGTGGCATCCACACAGAGCCAGTCTTTTTTCATACTAGATGAGTCTTCACAGAGCTAGTCCTTTCTCATACTAGATGTGGCATCCACGTAGAGCCAAACCTTTTTCATACTAGATGAGTCTTCACAGAGCTAATCCTTTTTCATACTAGATGTGGGATCTACATAGAGCTAGTCCTTTTTCATACTAGATGAGTCTTCATAGAACTAGTCCTTTTTCATACTAGATGTGGGATCTACAAAAAGCCATTCCTTTTTCATACTGGATGAATCTTCATAGAACTATTCCTTTTTCATACTAGATGTGGGATCTACACAGAGCTAGTCCTTTTTCATACTAGATGAGTCTTCATAGAGCTAGTTCTTTTTCATACTAGATGTGGGATCTACACAGAGCTAGTCCTATTTAATACTAGATGTGTCTTCATAGATCCAACCCTTATATCTGATCAAGTGGGAACCAATCCCTCAATCACATCAGAATGGCCATGTAGTCACATCTGATGATGTAATACTACATCTTACAGTCATATCAGAATGGCCCTCAATCCTACACTGATTATTCCTAGTAAATGACCAGGAACCTCCATTCAAAAAATGGAAACAACCCTTATATTGCATCATGTAGTAACCAATCCTACCGTCATATCAGAATGGCTCAGCACACATATTTGACATGGAAGGAACCAATCCTCTCACCATGATAGAATGACTCAGCCCTTACATATGACCATGGAAGGAACCTAATCCTCTCACCATGTCTAAATGGCTCTCAATCCCAAACTGAGTATGGTAACTGACCAGGTGCCTCCATTCCAAGAATGGCAACAACCCTTATATTTGATCATGTAGGAACCAATCCTACCATCATATCAGAATGGCTCAGCAGTCATATCTAACATGGAAGGAACCAATCCTCTCACCATGACAGAATGGCTCAGCCCTTACATCTAACCATGGAAGGAACCTAATCCTCTCACCATGTCAGAATGGCTCTAGGTCTCATAACTTCCCTTTGGAGGGAACCTCAATATGAAGAACACCAAGCTTCTCCCTTAAGTACTCAAACATCACTCTGGCTAATGGCTTCATCAACACATCAGCTATCTATTCTACCATTGCAACATACTGGAGCTTCACTGTTCCTTTCTGCACCATATCCCTGATATAGTGATATTTGATATCATCCTTAAGATATACAGATGAATACATTTCGAAGTTACAAATACATCAACACATCCTTGGAAAAAAATAGAAATGACCCAACTATCCAAAGGTTTTATCACTTCCAAATTGACCTGCCATACCTCCATTGTGTTTTTCCTGTATCAAGTTCTCTCCCATGGAACACTTTGGTATACATAGTTTACTATTTTTTTAAAAGTAAACAATCTTGTAGCGCATACTCCATCCATGTCTCTCTCTCCACCTCCATTGGAGTCTTAAAAGACATGTAAGATTCCTAGAGATTAATTTCATTCTCATACAAATCCCTTAAATACACAAATCCCAAGACATGGATCTGATTCTCTTGCATAATCAACAGTCTTCTACTTAAGGCATCAACTATGCTATTTGACTGTCCACTTATGTGTTTCAACACATAGGTAAAGCTCTGTAAGAACACAACCTATTAACCCAAAAAATCCCTCAATGAGCTCTACATGACCTACACCACCCAAAGACATCTATGTCACTGCCCTCGTTTGACCCCCACACCCTTTCAAAGGCTCAAAAACATGAAAAAGGGCTTAAAACCCCCTAAAAATAGCCAAAATAGCTCCCATAGGGGATCAAACCTCCAAAAAGGGGATAAAACTCCTCAAAAGATCTTAAAACCCCCAAAGGACCTAAGAGTTGGGTGAAAGGGGATTAAATCCCAAAAAAGGGGCTAAAGCCCTAACCAGGGGCTTAAAACCCTAAAATCTCAAGAAAAAACTATAAATAGAGGGGTGGGGGTCACTCTCAAAACACTCCTTCTCTCCCTATTGTTATGTTCGCATGTGAGTGCCTTGAGACCCTTTGCCTCTCAAGCCATTCACCCTCCCTCTTCTCCATTGATCCACAAGCCAAGCTTCCATCCCAAAGAGAGAGGTGCTTCCAAAGCTAGGGCATGGTGGCCCATTTCCATCCAAAGAGAAGGTATAACCATTTGTTTTCATTGTTATTTTATTTTGATAGCTTATTTTAGTTGTAGTTTTGTTCTCTAATGGTTTGATACATGTTTTCCCTTTGATTCTTGCAGCCATAGTTTGTTTCCTAACCATTTCATGCAAAGTTTCGTAGCTTAGTTTTGACATTGTTTTGCAGGTTCTCTTCCAACCAACATGAACCGTACCATTCCATCCTATAGACAGAAGGTAGCTATTACTGCATGTAGCTAGGGTGAAATCCCTGCTACAGAACTGTCGACCATACCAGGTCGATCCCACGGGATCCCTGGATTTTCTTTTCAAGTTTCTATTTTCATTTCTATTTTCTTTCCCTAGTTTAATTTTTTGTTAAATCTAGTTTAGATCTTTGTTTTTCTGCATTTAAGTTCATAGCTGAGACTCCTTAAGGCAAAAACAAGCCCATTTAGCCATAGTACAAGTTACTATAGGCCGTTCCCAACTCAAGTTAAAAAAGTTTCCAGTTTTTGGGCTAGGTCGCACTTATTGGGCTGAAATAGGTGACCAGGTCGCTTAGTTTTTCCCGAAATGTGTGACTTCCCTCTCAAGGAGCATATCGCTCTGGTTTTCTATTTCTAAGCAACCCCTTGCCAGTATTTTGGAAACATTGGAGACCCCCTCGCCACATTGGCCCCAAAACAGGCGACCTGTCTCTCATATTCGTTTTTTTAAGCTATCTGGACTATCAGTGCAGCTCAGCCGCCTTTGTCCAGCAATCTATTTTCATTTCATACAATCTGTGTAAATAAATGATAAATTTAACTGGTTAATGGTTTAATGAATCTGTTTAAGGCTTGAATAAAATTACTATAGGTTAAATTTCAGTTTTTAATTGGAAATTAACACCTTGCTTAGCCCTTCCTCCTCTATCTAGTCATCACCCTTCGGGGTATTCTAGGAGAAGATGAAGGGTGAATCTCTTATAGTAATAGGCACTTCATTTGTAATTTTTCAAGACCACTAAAAATGGGTGACTTGGAAGGTAGAGGGGGTGGTAGGCCTAGGCGGCCTCACAGCGTTCGCGTCGTCCATGTTGACCGACCTTCCACTCAAATAGTGACCTGAGGATCTACGGATGGGTTTAATCTCATTCTGTTGAGAGCCGAACACTCTTTCCTGGTCGAAGAGAAATACAGGTGTAAGGAAGACACCTAGTAAGTCTACAATAGTTCAGATTGATGTATGGCATATTTTAAATTTTCTGTTCAGAATTTACTGCTTTCATAACAGGATTACCCACATTGTAAGTTCTGTAACAAACAAACAAAAATAACTGTGTAATATTCATAAACCATACAGGCATCCACCAAGTATAACATAAATACAATGGACATGCACACAAACCATACCCAATAAAACAACCAAACTTAGTTCATGACGCTGAGCTAGCCATTGAAATTTATTACTTTACACTAATTCAAACACTTGTAGTCTTTGAGGACATAACTCCCTGACTGCCTTAACTAGGGGATTTACTTGGGCTCAGCCCATAAACTCATCATGAGTAATACCATGGGAACCCCAAAGCAGTTGGCCACTGAAAGGAATCGCCAAGTGAAATGGGCAATGACCCCTACTGATTGACTAGCACTCTCGTGAGGAAAAAGCCAAGCACTATCTCCTGGAAGTCTTGGTGGGCGAGTGACCACCTGAAAGCCAATAGGAAGCCACTGGAACTGGGGTCCAAAATGTCACTACAAGATCTCACCACCTAATCTTCCAACCAGAAAAAATAGAACCCCCATGCTCTTCCTCACGCCTAAGAGGCAATCCACCACAGTTCAGGTCCTTGAACCGACACCGTCGAGACCATTCTTGATGACCCTCTACACCATCAGAAGGCCACACAACCTCTAATTCATACTCAGAATCATATCAATATGAGCCAAACCTACACACTACACCATCTAGCCCCATGGATGGTGCAAACCCGGATCCATTTTCTAGCTTGGTGATTAGCACTGGACCCACGTCCATACCCCACACCACCACAAACACCCTTGCTATAGGTCCTAGCGCCGCCATGCATGTTGAGTATATGTTATATTCTTTGCATGTGCATAAGGAGGGGAGGTGTACATGTCAACACTGCATCTCGATGATCCCAAAGGCTAGAGGCCTTTTCTAATCTGGGTTAATGGATTAGGGTATTTGGATGTTGCGGAATACCTATATTTTGTATTGTGAGGATTTCCTAAGTAATGAAGAGAAAATAGGAGGTGTGGCTCCAAGGTTTTCTGATTTTCCTGGTTAAGGGTTTCCAGGGTAAATCTTTGTGTTTATGTGTGAATGATGTGTTGTGATATCTATTTTTCTTAAAATAATCTATATGCTTTGCTTCTCTACACAGGTTTAAAACTTACATGTGGTATCAGAGCTCGATTTTGGCATCAGGGGGACGCCTTTGCTACTAAGAGTTTGGTGCGGTTGATAGATCTTGGGTCTATGATAAACTCGGGTTTAGTGGGAGCTTTGCAGTGTTGATTTGTGCATTGAAAGAGAATGGAGAGCACTTCAAGAATCAAGATCGATAAATTTAACGGCCACAATTTTGAGCTATGGAAGCTCCAAATGGAGGATTTCTTGTAGATCGGGAAAAATGGATTGTTGTGGATCCGGGTACGAAACCCAATGCAATGTCATAAGATGATTGGGATAAATTAGAAAGAAGGCTGAGGAGTACAATACGATTGTTCTTATCAGACTCTGTGTCATTGAACGTATCTAGTGAAGATAGTGGAGTAAAACTATGGGAAAAACTAGGGAGTTTGTATCAATCAAAATCCCTTGTGAACAAGCTATTTATGCACAAGAAGTTGTTTCACCTCAAAATGGATGAGAATGACACTGTAACAGAGCATTTGAATGTTTACAATAATCTGGTAAGTCAGATAATGTCTGTTGGTATTAAAATGTCTGAAGAAGATAAATGTATTACGTTATTGTGTTCTTTGTTGGATTCTTGGGACAACTTAATTGTTGCAATAGGTAGTTCTAGCCAGGTGACCTTAAAATTTGATGAAATTGTATCATCCCTACTGTCAGAAGAGATGAAGCAGAAAACGATGGACACTCATAACATGGATTCCTTGTCTATGAGAGGTCACCCCTAGGAGAGAAACAAAAATAAAGGATCTGGGGGGAGATCCAAATCTAAGCGTAGATCTAAATCCCAAGGAAAAGGAATAAGGAAGTGTTGGAAATGTGGTAAATATGGGCACTCTAAAAAGGATTGCAGATCTAAGAATGTTGATAAAGCGAAGGGATATGAGGATACCCCTTCCACAGAGGTGAAGAACCCCTTAGAAGAATGAGGGGATGTGTACCTATCTTCCACGGGAAATCCTTCAGAACGTGACACATGGCTGATTGACTCAGGTGCATCATGTCATATGACCCCTCATAGGGAGCGGTTCTATGAATATGAAAAGTACAATGGAGGAGATGTGTACTTGGGAGATGATTTACCAGCCAGTATCATTGGGCATGGTAGAGTCAAGATAAAAATGAAGGATGGAAGGATTAGAACTCTGCCAAGAGTGCTACACATTCCAAATCTAGCAAGAAACTTGATATCTGTTGGAAAGATGGATGTTGCAGGTGTAAAGACTGTGTGTGGAGATGGTGGTTCCAAAATGGTTCAAGGATCAATGGTATTGATGAGGGTATTTCGGTATGGAACTCTGTACAAACTATTGGAAAAAACCATCATTGATGAATGTAACAATTCTGTTGTGCTGGAGGAAGGAGGTAAAGATGACAAAACCTTGACTGCATTAGGAGAAAAGACAATGCTATGGCATCAAAGATTGGGGCATATCAAAGAAAAGGGACTTTGAGAATTACAAGGTAAAGGTATGGTTGAATGTATGACTAATTGCACTCTGGTTTTTAATTTCTGTGAACATTGCATAAATGGAAAACAAAATCGAGTAAGATTTGCATCTAGTGCTACAAGAGCAAAGGGAATTCTAGAATTAATACATAGTGATGTGTTTGGACCTGTTCATGTTCCATAATTACGAAAGTATGTGTATTATGTTTCATTTATAGATGATTTCTTAAGGAACATATGGATTTATTTCCTTCGAAAGAAATCTGGAGTATTTGCCAAGTTTAAAGAATTGAAGGCTCTTGTAGAAAATCAGTCAGAAAATAAAATAAATGCATTGGGGACAGATAATGGTGGAGAGTCCTATGGGAATGAATTCGAGGAATTTTGTAAGAAGTGCATTATAGAAAGGAAAAATACTACTCCATACACACCTCAATAGAATGGATTTGTTGAGAGGATGAATAGGATGTTGACGGAAAAGGCAAGGAGCATGCTAAGCAGTGTTGGGATAGGACAAGAATTCTAGGCAGAAGCATGGAGACATCATGTTACTTGGTAAACCGATCACCCACATCAGAATTGATTGATAAAACTCCACAAGAGGTATGGATTGGTAAGAAACCCTCTATTAAGCGTCTGAAATTTTTTGGTTGTGATGCTTATGAACATGTTCCAAAGGAGGAAAGGAGCAATTTGGATAACAAAGCTAAGAAGTGTATCTTTATTGGCTTTAAAGATAGTATGAAAGGGTATAAGATTTGGAATCCTATAACTAAGAAGACTATTTACAGTTGAGATGTTGTGTTTTGAGAGGTCAAAGAAGTCCCCAGACAGGAAGTGAATCCAATCGAAAAGGAATGAGAGAAAATAGATTTTAAGTTAGAAGGTGAAGAATCTGACTCAATAGAAGAAGCAGAATCACAAGAAGAAGAACCTCATACTCCAGTTTTGAGGAGATCATCTCGAGAAATAATGAGACTAGAAAGGTATTCCCCTCCTAATTTTTACTCTCATTTTGCTATTCCTATTACTGATGATGATCCCATAAATGTGAAGGAAGCTGTTAATTCAAAGGATAGTGATCACTGGAAAAAGGCCATGGATGAAGAAATGGATTCCTTGGACAGAAATGAAGCTTGGAATCTATTCTAGTTACCAGCTGGGACAAAAGATGTTGGGAGTAAATGGTTATTTAAAAAGAAGTTGAATGCAGAAGGTAAAGTGGATAAGTATAAATCTCACTTGGTAGCAAAGGGATATTCTTCGGTAGAGAGGGTTGATTTTGGTTAAATATTTTCTCCAGTTGCAAAATTAACTTCTATTAGATTTCTCTTTTCTATTGTTGTTGCTTTTGATCTTGAAGTATAGCAGATGGATGTGAAGACAACATTCTTACATGGGGATTTGGAAGAAGAAATATATATGAAACAACCATAAGGGTTCATAGTAAAGGGAAAGAATGAGTTGGTATGTAAACTAAAGAAGTCCCTTTATGGTCTAAAGCAATGTCCAAGGATGTGGTACCAAAATTTTGACACATACATACTTGGATTGGGGTTTGTGAGAAGCAAAGATGATCACTGTGTATATTCCAAATAGGTTGGTGATCACTTCATTAACATAGTTCTGTATGTTAATGACATGTTGTTGATTGGAAACAACAAAGATGCTAGAAAGGAGGTGAAGTCTCAACTGTCCTCTAAGTTTGATATGAAATATCTTGGTGCTACAAACTTCATTCTGGGAATGGAGATAAGAAGAGATCATGCAAACAAAATGATTAGTTTAAATAAAAGAAAATATGTTGAGATAGTACTACAGATATTTAACATGTAGGAAAGTAAGCTGGTCAAGGTTCATATTCCTGTAGGTGTAAAATTATATGTAGAGCGGTGTCCCAAGACACGGGTAGAAGAAGAAGACATGTCACGGGTTCCATATTCCAGTGCAGTTGGTAGTTTGATGTATGCAATGGTCTATACAAGACTAGAAATTGCTCATGCAGTGGGATTTTTGAGCAGATATATGTCAAAACGAGGAAAGGAGCATTGGACAGCTGTGAAGAGGGTCTTCAGATATTTGCGTGGCACCACAGATTATGCAATCTACTACCAAGGAAGACCTAGACCAAACAGAGTAATAAATGTACATGGATTTGTTGATGCAGACTGGGTTGGAGACCTTGATCATAGAAGATCTACAAGTGGGTATGTTTTTAACCTATTTGGAGGAGCTATCAGTTGGATGAGCAGGAGACAAGCTGTAGTTGCACTCTCGACTACAGAATATGAATACATGGTGGCCACTCATGAAAGCAAAGAAGTTGTGTGGCTGCAAATATTGTGTTCAGCTATTGGGTTTGTACAGAAAGTTGTAAGGTTATATTTTGATAGCCAAAGTGCAATCTTCCTGGAAAAGAACCCTGCTTATCATGCTAAGACAAAGCATATTGATGTGCAATATCACTTTGTGAGAGATATGGTTGAAGACAAGAAGGTGCTGCTAGAGAAGGTTGACACTGTGAAAAATGTTGCAGGCTCATTATCAAAGTCTATTAGTGCAGAGACGTTGTCTTGGTGTAGAGCACATATGGGCACTGATGCCATGAACCTATGACTTTATGAGTACACGAATCATTCCTATGCAAAGGAAACAAAAAGTGAGAGAATGTTGGGTATATGTTATATTCTTTGCATGTGCGTATGGAGGGAAGGTGCACATGTTAGCACTGCAGCTCGGTGATCCCAAAGAAACCTTTGACGGAAACAGGGCATAGGCCCTATTTCCATTCAAAAATGGCCATTAGGCCATTTTCGATGTGAGCACAGTGAGCAAATTTTTTTGGCTAGTTATAGATTTTATGGCTATTTATAGCTGTTTGTGGTTATTTTTAGAATTTGTCTAAAAATATTTAACTTAATCCCGGTTAAGGGATTGGAGTCTTTTTCTAATCCAAGTTAACGAATTAGGGTATTTGGATGTTGCAGAATACCTATATTTTGTATTGTGATAATTTCATAATGTAATGAAGAGAAAATAGGAGGTGTGGCTCCAAGGTTTTCTGGTTTTCACGGTTAAGGGTTTCCAGGGTAAATCTCTATGTTTATGTGTGAATGATTTGTTGTGATCTCTATTTTGATTAAAACAATATGTATTCTTTGTTTATCTGCACAAGTTTAAAACTCACAATGCAAACTATCATAAGCCATCTACCTTCGCCCATACTTACTAGTTAAGTTGTCCCACTTGGCATGCCTAGGGGCAGTGGCCTGTCCACTCACACTGTCCCATTTGGCATGCCTGGGGGTAGTGGCCATTCCACCTACATTGTCCCTCCTATCATACATGGGGGCAGTGGCCCTTCCACTCACATTGTCCCACTTACGATACCTCGGTGCAATGGCCTTTCCACAACTATGCCACAAGTACCCCTAGTCACACAGGTACATCATATTCCCACAAACCACATTACCTTGCAGGGTCAAACCTCCACTTCATGGCACACCTCAACCTGCCTGACTTGGGTAGGTTAACCAATGACCCCATCTTTCATCAAACCTTTTGGACTCCCATGCCAACCAAACTACCCTCAGACATCCCTAAGTTTGAACGGAAGGCTGGGGAGTGCCCCCAAAACCATATAATGACGTTTCTCCTATGGTGCTCATCAAACATCATTGTAGATGATTCGATCAGACTCATACTATTCCAACGCACCCTCACAGGTGCTACAACCAAGTACCTAGACTTCACCTCCTTGGCCTCTATGTTCTTGCGATATTTCCAACTCCCCATCAAATATGATGAAGGAGTGGAAATCTTGCTATCTTTCCTCCAAAACATTGTGACCCACATCACTGACCACATCCACAAGTGGAGGCGACGTCGTAGCTTGTGCAAGATCAATCTTGATGATAGGATCTTCCTAGATGAGTTCTTGAAAACCTTACTGCAACCTATATCCAAGGACATCGCCTCCAAATGTCCCCAAACAGGGGAAGAGGCCATCTTGAAGGCTGAACAGTTTGACCTCATTTAAGCACACTCTAGATACCTCTACACCATCATTCCAGATGATCCCCATGGAGGAACCTTCTACCGGGATGCACCGATGGAATCCCATGCTGTAGATGGCATCATAGGATCTATCTCCCATCAACCACAACATCACCTAACACCACCTAAGATGCCACCACAATTAAGAAACACCCTTAGTGTTTCCTACCCAAACCAAACTCCTGACTATGAAAGAATGATGTCCCGATCCGGAGCTACAACTTCTTACGCACAATTTGCATTGCAGCACCAGGCCCAGGAATTAGCTTGGTCGGCACAACAATATGCGGGAGAAATTCCCACATTTGTGGCACCTCCACCCCCCCAAGTCTACTATGCACCACCTGTGCAAGCCGCTCAAGCCCCTGCTCCCACTTCGCCAACACCTTTGGGATAGGTGTTTGCACAACAAAACCGTCCCAACCAAATATCTCCCGATAACCAATAAAGGAAAGCTAGAAATAATCGAGCCCAGAACCAAGGAAACAATCAACTAGAGGGAGGCAATCAACAACCAAATCCTCCCAACAATTCCAAGGAAAACTGGCCAGCCAAAAATCGTTAACCAAATGCACCAAAATACAACACTCCAAACCAACCATGCACACTATGTGATATGTATGGGAGCTACACATATGAGTTTCCCTTCATGGGCCATGCTAAGAAGGCCATTAATAATGAGGTTCAGGATGCCACCAATACAGTAGCCCCAACTCAACCCAACCTGGCACCACCAAGACCTCCTCCTATGGTGCTCCAAAACCCATTACCAATCCAAGGACTTGTGGCAACTGCACAAGCTCTCGAACCCAATCCCACTGGCATGACTGCACCTGGGTGATTCCATGAAGATGGGTAACACTTTTTGGCCAAATTTGGCGATGAAAACCTATTTTTTTACTCATGTGCTAGATAGAAGCCCTCAAAACGCATATATGCCATGTGAATTTTGACTTGCAGTAAAAAAACAAATTGTATAATATTATGTTGGATTCACAGTGATATTTTTTAAAAAATATTCCGATGTCATTTAATGTGTGAATTTTTGCATTTAATGAACTGTGTGACCTTAAAAATTTGAAGAAGCTAATAAGTGGCTCGTGTCCACGTAGAGTAATTCAATCTTGCATTAATAATTTAAAAAAAATAAATATATGAGCATGATCTACATAAAATGCAGTGTGATGTGCATATTTTTTTGTTAATTTTTTTCGCATTATACAATTATTTATTATTTTTCGAAAGTGACCACATTCGATTTCAGCATCGTTTTAAACACATATTTGTCCACGTAAAGGAATTTTTTCTATTTTTTCAAAAATTGAAAAACCAAAGATGCCCTTTTGAAGAGGACACGTCGATATGTGATGTGTGCATTTTTATGAATTTTTTGGCTGTGTATTTTTAACTCTGCGGATTTTTCTTTGAGCTACTTCGAAGTTGGAGTGTGGTTTTCTAAGTATAAGTTTTAGAAGTAATTAAAAAATAAATATCATATGAATGCCAAAATGCGTGTATGATACCTCAATGGATAGAAGATTCGTTGGTGAATCTATCAGTATCAACTCCGCTCATTTATGTACTAGGAATGGCAGGGTTTACACCTCTGCAAGGCACATGAAATTTTCCATTTGCTTGAATGTGGGCTAAGTCTATTTTTTTTAGCCCTCGACCGAGGTATTTAAATACCTCGTTCGAGGTCTTAACAAAACCTCGACCGAGGGTTTGTAAAGCCCTCGACCGAGGGTTTAACAAACCCTCAGTCGAGGTGTTTTTAAGACCTCGACCAAGGTATTAGCTCGGTCGAGGTCCTAGTCAATCTTAAGGGTTATAAAAATGGGTCTTGGAGTATTAGATATGATTGATCAAATGGGTTTCAGAGTATTTGTAGAAATGGGTCTTGGAGCCTTAGGAGTCATAGATATAATTGATCAAATCTATGACTCCTATTACTCCTCGACCCGTATCTATAGATCTACACATAAAATTTAGAGGAAGCAAAAGTAGTAATGTTGTTACATGTTTCTTCTTCAAGGTATGGGTGAATAATGTTTTTTCAATACTTTATTTATAATGGGCATTTATTTATTTGTTTGAAGCAATTATAAATAATAAATAATTGTTTGAGATATTTACAAATGAAATATTTACATAATTTTGCATGATTATGTATTTATTTGATAATGTGAAAAATAAAAGGTGGAATTCTACTATTTATAAAATAAATGTTTTATGAATATGTTATTTATAGTGCAAATCCTTTTTTGTCATGATTGAATTGGTTATCATGGTTGACCCCGATGGTGTGATTGATTGGAGTGCACTCATGTGTTGATGAGAGAGTATTTTCATGTATATTAGGTACTTTGAGTGTTCCATAATTATTAATTCATTTATTTAAGAAAACATTTCACACTTAATATAAATCAAACAATGTCATCCACTCTTCATAAATGATTCAAGATCACTAGAGTTTTCATTCTTTGTTTTTGGATTAATTAAAATTTCATAACATCATACTCCAATGGGTCTTACAATTTGATGACCATAAGTAGTTTTACTTGTACCATTTTCATATCGTACAAAAAATATATTTTCTTGAAGGAAAGTAAAATTGTGTTTATAATCTATTGTGATCATACACTCATTAAATGTTGTTCTTTCATGGTTCCAATCTCCTTCTTATACAGATCAGAATTCGAGCAATTATTTATTTTTGAATATGTTGATTTGGGTAGTCATCCTACTATAGGTGAACATATACACATTATGGTTATTATCTTCCACTTAAGTTTGTACTCCATTTGATATAAGTTTCATATAAATGCATTAAAAGGTACATTGAAGGGAATTGTGAGTTCAAAATGGTTTTTATTTCAAGTTCATCTATATACATCACCCTAATAGTTGTTATCACCTTAATTTCATTCACTTGTAATGTTTAAGTAGTTGTAACACTTAATATAGTGAAATACATGATCTACAAGATATTTATACACCATCAAATAAAGTTAACTATTCAATTGAGCATGCCTAGTTTTGTGTGCGATATCCCTTTATGCTCACTAAAAAGGATAGCAAAAACATATCATAGAAAGGAGTTCAATAAACCTAGGAAATAAACTATGTTTCAATGGAAATAATCATAGAGAATTATTTGGATACTTACCTTCATAATGCTACACCTAGACTATGATTTCATGGCTTTTGAAGAGAGGAATTAGTAGGTTAGATTTAAGTTGCTCCCTATAAATAAAAAACTAGCCTTTTGTAGCAAA
>LPNX011049575.1:342461-393050 GCA_001517045.1 Pseudotsuga menziesii
ATTAAGTGTGAAGGAATTGAGGGGTTTGGTAGGGGTTTAAGTTAGTATTAATATGGATTTAGTAAGGTATTAATAGGGTTTAGATATGAATTTAGGTAGGGGTGAATAGGGTTAGTAGGGGGTAAGGTAGTAATATTGAAGGGGGGGGTTAAGTAGGGTTAGTGAGGTCAGATTAAATGATAGGTTTAATTTATGTTTTGAAAAAAGGGGGTGGGGTATGGGGATTTTTTATTAACATTATAACTTATTAACCAATTTCAAATAAACTTTTATAAAAAAATTATTATTTGTCTCGGGCCTACAGTTGATTAATTGTCTCTATGGTTCATATAGGTTTGTTTAGTTGGTGTTTTATGGATTTTTTTCAATCCTCCATGAGTCATTACCACAACAATTCTGCTCTAAATCCTTGGTTGTTTTCTTAATGAAGATATTAAACAGTCCGAACGACAATACTCATTACTTTTGCATGTATACAGGTTATAATTAATCATATTTATTAAAAAAATTATTTGGGTAGATGGGCAGCCTCTTTATACATTTATATATGTATGTGTGAGATCTGAGAAATTGAATCGAAATCATCACTACTCAATATTCACTTTTACATTGAAAACGATAAACGCAAGTTGCAACAATCGCATGACGTCCTCTTCATTCTAAACCTAGTTATCGGATCATCGTCGTAAACCCAATAAGTAGGAGTATTAGGGTTGTGACGTTCTCTTCAAATAAATTTTTATAAAAAATTTATTATTTGTCTTCATTTTTCCTTCATTTTGTTAATAACCTTTTCATATTTCTTCGCCTGCTTTCCAACAGTAGTTTCTTTGACTTTGAGTTCTGCAAATGCAGCTTTCTGTAATGCATATACAGCATCCAATCGCACATGCGAGAAATCTATGGTTACCTAGCCAATGTCCTTGGCAACATCATTGAATTATGGGGTTCCCAGATCTAGTTCCTCTCCACCAACTTGTAACGTTATTAGGTGAACCAATCTTATCATCTGAGGTTCTGGTGCTTAGGAGAGACCGGGTTCATGCTACGACTCAACTACCTGAGGCGGGCGGTCAACTGCGACTCAAAACTACTCAACAACTTTACCAAGTTCGTTTAAGTGCTCTATAATATCAATTTTTTAACTTTGATCACCATCTATATATTTCTTGCAATCTTTCTCACATAGCTTCCTGTAGTGATTCTCGTAACGCTTCCAAGTCTTCTTCATCCATGCTAAAAGTATTGACTTGCTTATCATCGTTTATTTTCTTGTGCTTAGGCTCCCTTTGTTATGTTGCTTCTTGATGGTAGGTTTGTTCAATGGAACATGAGATGTGTGATCTAATGTACTTACCAATGTCTTTCCATAGCTTCGGCTAGTAGAATTACTTTCCAATGCTACCACACTTTTCTATACGCCAAAGGGCCCTGCTAGTCGACTGTAATGCACCCACTAGATCAACTTTTCACACTCTTCTAAAAGAACACATAGGTGGCCAAGATGGCATAAAATTTCATCCTAGAGATGGAAGTTTGAGACCGATCTTCATACATGCAGTTTATGATAGGTAAAAACAAAGTCAAGTTCTATGTTGTATAATTGGGGCCACTTGGAAGTCTATAACTTGATTTTTGCTATTGTTCTTGTACTTGATGTTTATGTGGAGCTATTGAAGGAATTTGGACCACTTTTGATAGCACTCATTCAATATTTTTTTCGTACATGTGTATGAATTGGAGGGGGATGTGATTGGTGTGGATGATCATGTCCTTTCCTAGGATGTAATTTTTTCATTGGTGATATGTCTGCATAATGGAGTACATCTCCTTGTCATTGGTGGAATATCGATGAACACAATCATAGAGTGTCTCACTATGATATTCCTTTAGACGTCTATGCTAAGTGGGGACTACATTGATAGCATAGTGAGAGGCATTTGTCTCAATCTCGAAAGTATTTTGTAAGTCTAGAAAAGTGAGGATTGGAGTCAATCCAAGGCATTGCTTCAAATCGTTGAATTCCTTTTGTTGTGACACACCCCAAGTGAATTTTTATTTGGCTCTACTCTTGGTCACTTGGATTAAGGTCCAATAAATATGAGAGAACCTCAACACAAACCCATAGTAAAAGTTGGAAAGGACTAAGAATATGTGGAGATATGTTAGAGTCGTTAAGGTCATTCAATCATGAATGACTTGGATTTTGGATGGGTCAACATGCACATCATGTCACAATGTATCATAAATACCGAATTATCTCCATGTAGAATGAACACTTCTCCAAATTGACATATAACTTGTATTGTCATACGGTGATCGAAATATAATGAATGTGTTGCAAATGTTCCACCCAAGTTCTACTAAAAAAGTCACCATGTCCCATTATTTTTCTACATCAACATAATTGGGCTCCCACAAGGCGAGGATCTTGGTTGAATGTGTCCCTTTCGGATGAGATCTTGAATCTGACATTTTATTTCCTCTTTCTCCAAAACAGAGAATATGTATATGGACCATTAAGGAAGGGAGCATCGCGTATAAAACCTAATTAAGTGTTTTACTTGATAATTAGACAATGACACCTCTTTAGGTGAGGAAAATATATCTATGTATTCCTCTACAATATTTTCCACCGGCTTCTGTTGTGTAGATAGACCTAGGATCGATACTATGGTAGTATTAATGACCTTTTGTACACCTTATGATCAATAATATGGTAGTATTAATGACCTTTTGTATACCTTATGATCGAACTATGAAGAGGAAAGTTTTCCAATTCTATGAGATTACTTTCTGACACTACTTTGTTGATATCAAGGATATTGTAGTAGTTCAAACTACCTTGTTGGGACCCTATAAAGTTTTCTCCTCAAAGTAACAATTACACTATACTACCTGGACTCATTAAAATCATGAAGTTTCCAAATATAGGGTTTTCATAAAAGAACATCACAACTTCAAGTGGGGAAACATGACACAATTCCTCACATCTGAAGGGATTGATGTTATAGGATAGGTGAAATGAGAAACAATTATCGCTAGTTGTGGACCACTAGGGGAGCATCATTTTCCTTCTTTCCATTTCAGATAAGATAGATAAGATATGATAATTTTATTAATGTCCAGCGAAGGACCACAAAGGTAGGTTAATATTACTAAAAGATATGTATCTAATGTGAATTGAATGTGGGAGTGTGAAGGCCGCTCCAGAGGAATTTCAAACAAACTTTTCAAATATTCTTGAAGGATGATTTCATTAATGGTTTCATATGTGATTGTTCTTTAATCATTCATGGTTGCATATAATTCTTGGGTTATTTTGTACTTGTTGTGAATCTTGTGATAATTATATTTGGAAGAGCCCTCCTAAACTTTTTGGCTTATTGAGTTAGATACACATGGTTGTTAGAGCATGTTTATAACAGTTTAGGTAGGCCTTCTTTCATACAAGTTTGAATATCCTTGATCATTTATCTTCTCTCAAGTCCCTGGTACAAAATGGAATGGAGCCATTTATTGAGTAGTGGGATGGAAACTAGAAGCAATGAAAACTTTTCAAATATTGAAAATAGCGAACCACAAAAGAGATTTGGAGAGAGTTTTATGGAGATCAAGGCAAATTTTTTTGTGGAGAGTTCTATTTTCAATATTTAAAAGCTTTCACTGCTTGCAGTTGCATCCCACTACTAAAAAATGGCTCCATTTCGTTTTGTATCAGGGACTTCAAGGAGTGTCATTAATGTTTGAAGGCAAAGTTTTTTGTGGAGAGTTCTATTTTCAGGTTTTCATGAGTTGTTGAAGGATTTAGCAAAGTGTAATTAATATATTTTGCAGTCTTCGATAATTTAGTGCTTCCTCGACTAAATACAATTCAGTTATGTAATGATCATGTTCATTTACAAAATGGGTCCGCAGCTTCAATTTATAATTTTTTTTACAGAGGCACCTCGATCAAGGTATTTACCTCAACCGAGGTCTATACCTCGACTGAGTTAACACCTCGGTCGAGGTATTTATTAACCCTCGGTCGAGGGTTTAATACCACGGCCAAGGGTTAATAAATACCTCAACCGAGGGCTGAAAAAAACCTCGGTCAAGGGCTTGATAAAATCTCGGTCGAGATATTAAAACCTCGGTCGAGGGCTTGTTAAAACCTCGACCGAGGTACGTTTTTTTGTTTTTGCCAAAATGCGCTTGCCAAAAAGTGTTACCCAGGTCTGTGGATTCACCCACCTCCGATAGCAAAATCAGGTTTTCATCATATACTAGCCTTGACAACTGAAGAGTTCAATTTACAGACTAGATGAAATCAATAAGGAACTAACACCGAACCTATTGATCCTTCAGCGGTAGCCATGTTAAAAACAACCTGTACACCTCTTTTCTTACCCCCTTTTCCCCCATGCTCCCCCATACAACGGGTGGCCAACAATGTCACGGCTAGAGCTGCTATGATCTACAACATTGTTGATTACTTAGCGCAAACACCCATGACCATGTCCTCTCTTGAGGTACTTAAAAATTTCCCAACACAACAGAAAGCCTTACTAGTCTCCCTTGGTGCTCTAGACCCTTATGAATCCAATTTGATCACATTCGACATAGAGAATAGAGAACCATGGATGCCACCAACCATTACTTTCTAGATCCCTATATCCATTCAGAATTGGGTCGTGCATCATGGACGAGGGGGCATCCATGTGCGTCATGTCAACCTTAGTCTAGTAGAAACTTGGGTCCCTAATTCTGCAACCATCCACCACTTCTCTGAGGGGTTATGATGGCCATCCCACTAAATCCCAAGCTACCCTCCCACGTGTCCCCATCACGTTAGCTAGGAAAATAGTATTGATTGACATAGAGGTTGTTAATGCTCAGTTGGATTATAACCTTCTCCTAGGAAGAACTTATATGTACACCATGAGAGCCATAGCACCAACTGTCTTCCATCTCATGACGTTCCCTCACAATGGGAAAATTGTGACGGTTGACCAAATAACTTATCACGATCCAAAAGGGCTAACTGCACCAGCAAATATTATCCCTGTGATCCCTACCATTGATTCGCAAGGGCTAAACACACCCGCCAATGTTATCCCTATGACCAAAACCATGATTGACAACATACCACCCTCCCCATCGTTGAATGTGAGCCCTCAGTTGTTTTCCAATACCACCATGACGACTTCCTTCCCCTTAGTGTCACCACAACTGACACCAAATGAGACTTTGGATCTGTGTATGCTCTCATCCAGCACTGTTGCACCTAAACATCAACCACAACTGCAACCCCAACAGTAGTCACGACAACATCCACAACCGCAACATCATTTGCATCCACAACATCATTCACAGCCGCAGCAGTATGTGCAACTGCAACAAAATCCATAGCTGTAGCATTATGCACAGCCGCAACCGCAACCCCATCCCCATATGCAACCATCAGGGAGTTACTTGGGATCCTCCCCATTCCACACAATTCCCTTCCTATCCTCCCCTTGGCACCATGAGTAAGACAGTAATGGCTACCTTAAACTTGCCCAATCTTACATTGGGGATTCGCATGTCGTACCTCAATCCACCGACCCAACCTCCAATGCCCTAGGTAGTCTTAACCCCTATGCAACCCATTGTAGTCAAATCTCATCCTCCACCCGGCCTGCAAAAACTGACCACCACCACACCCATACTGCCCCACCCAACAAGGTCCAGGGGAACAAATGCGAAAGCTACCATTGAACCTCAACAGATCCTGCCTTGCGCTGCCTGTGAAGAACATGACCATCCAACTCAAAACTTCCCTAAGATTCCTATAATATGCGCGCATTTGGATGCCATGGATACAATAGAAAACCACCCCATGGTTGAACTCCCGAGCGGGCCAATAGTGAGAAACAAGTCATTAAGAACAAACCATGCTTGCGCCCTTTGTGGATTGTATGGACACTATTCTCACCACTGCCAAGACTTTCCCAAGTTTCAAATTGCTCTAGCCAACCTTTGAAACCATTCCCTTGAATTTGAGATCACTCTGATCGAAGAAATACACCCCCCAACTCCTTATTCAAACACCATGTCCATTTACATGATGTCTAGTTCCACAGACCCTCTTATCTCAGTGATCAATGGCAATCCATCATATCTATCTCACCATTTATTTCAAAACGATGAGGAGATACTTGAATCCTTAATTGCTCCAGAATATCCTTGGGACAACATGCACCACTACTTGTTCTTCCTCCATGAACAACTTGTGTCACAGTTTGACCAGTTTTCCATTGAAACAAAAGATTTCAATCATGGGAAAGTTGACTGGTTCAAAAATCCCATTTCGGCACCAAATTCCTTCGAAGAAGGGAACATGGCTAACATATCACCAACCATCAAAATCAACATCTCAACCAAACCTGATATTGTTGAGGAAATCTTGCTGGGGGCATCTTGCTCCTCGGAAGAAGTTTCTTCCTACAAAGCACTCTTCCAAGAATTCCATGACATCTTTTTCTGGTCTTACACTGAATTTCTCGGGCTGGATCCATCCATTGTGGAACACCACATCGACACATAGCCCAGTGTGGCCCTCGTGTGCTAAAATCAGCAACCCATCCATCCCTCCAAAGTTATCACGGTCAAAGCCGAAATAGAGAAACTGCGCATGACTGGCTTCATTTTCCCCATTGCTTACACCACTTAGGTTTCAAATGCTGTTCCCATGAATAAAAAATATGGTACCATCCGTATTTGCATATACTTTTTCGATTTGAATTGAGTGTGTCCCAAATACAACTTCCCAACACCCCTTCATCGATTAGATCATCGATGCATGCGTCAAACATGAGGTCTTTACCTTCATGGATGGATTTTCCAGATATAACCAAATTCAGATCCGAAAAGAAGGTTGTTACAAGACTGCATTCACAACCCCATGGGGCACATTCTCATATCGAGTTATGCCCTTTGGTCTAAATAACATTGGAGCCACCTTCCAGTGCACCATGACATACTGCTTCCACGACCTCATCCACATCATGTTGTTCTATCTTGACTACCTCATTGCACGGTCACAAAAGCAAGCACAACACATAGATGACTTGCGGAAAATATTCATGTGATGTCACAAGTACATGATCCACTTGAACTCTTTCAAGTGTGTTTTTTGTGTCCCAATGGTCTGTCTCCTAGGGTTCCTCATGTCACACAAAGGAATGACCACTAATCCCCTGGAATTCCAAACCACTTTCCCTCTAACGCCACCTCTTTAAGTGACATGCATTTAAGCTTGTAACATAGTCTTGTCCTTTTTTGTTTTACACATTTTTTCAAAGTGAGTCTTATGTATTGTTTCCTTCATTGCTCCAGATGGACCCTACCTCAGGTTGATACGTTGGATCTGCTAACGGAGCAAGCAGATTATCTCCAAACCTTGACTTAGCTACATGGGTCGTCTACTCCCCGTCAGATGAGTTGATCCATATTGATGGAATATGCATGGGCATTGCGACCAACAACCAGGCTGAATATGATGGGGTCAATGGCCTCTTGGCTACTGCCCTCCAGTTGGGCATCTTCCATCTTGATGTCTTCTTAGACTCCAAAATTCATGTCTCCTAGTTGAACAACTATTACCATGTACATGATCCCTGCCTCTTTAGAAAATTCCTGCACACTAAACAAATAGTTAGAACATTTGAATCCATCACATTCACACATGTTCCCAGAAACCTCAATAGTGTATCAGATCAAATGCCTAATGACATTCTAAATTGGCACATTCATCATCGCACATAGGAAACATACACAAAACAACATCATGCATCATCATATATAAATATGCATACACATGTAAAAATACATCACATAGGCATTTCATTCACATCATCATAAAAAGACTCACATATAAAACCATAAAAAGTGCATCCACGTGCATAAAAACATGTAGATATATAAATCCCATGTCCAAATATTTCTAGTACAAAATGAGAAGCCGCATATGCCTTCTTGGCATTGATACATAGCAATGAAAAAATTCCTAAGTGCACCAACGCACTAGTGGAAGCCCCACTGGCTGCTAATTTGACCTAGACTCATCCTCATCATCTGGCTCAGTATCATCATCTTCCTCAGAGGACTCATTGTCCTCTGTAGGAAAATCCCCTCGCACTTCCCTACAAAGGTAATCACAGGCCACGACCATCCTCCTCATCACAAATGTCCACTCCGGAGGAACACTACGAATGTAGGCAATCAGCTCATTGTTTAAACACTGCTAGCTCACATCATCTCAGCAAGCTGCACCAAGTGCGACAAAATAGCATCCGCCTCCCATCGTCACCTGCGAGGGTTCCTTGCAGGGACCGCTGCCTTCGCAATTGAAACCACCCGCCTCTGATACCTGGGTGGCAGGGGAGGACCAATATCTGCATACGTAAACAAAGACACAATCAGTCTATGCATATAATCATACAACTATCAACCAGCTAAACTACTCTATGTATAAATATGAACAGAAAAAAATCACACATACATACCAGCTGGTCCCCATGCCTGACTTAGAATTCGGGGATCTCGGGGTCCCCATGATAGTCCATACCCATATACGGGTACTCCTCAATAACCATCGGGAGCTACCTCCACTACTCTAGAAACTCCTCTTTAAATAAGTAGACCACTCTGTCGTCGCCCTCTCGCACTATCATATGGCACCATCTAGGCATCTACGGCTCCCACGGACCACTATCCCACACCACCCAATGCAGACATAGATTAGTTACTTTCTTTAAAAATAAATCCCATAAGAAGGAGCCAAAACCAAATCCTCCCCCAGATTCCCTCGCATTGTATAGCTGACACCAAACAGCTAGAAGGTACATCTAGGCCCATCCATAGTAAGTGCCGCTCATGGCACACTCTACCATCTGTAGCTGCCCTCCTGATATCTTGTGGCTCCCCATGGAACCCAATATACATAGCACCTTGGTCACAATAGCCCATGTTGACAAGTCCTCAATGTCACATGTCAAGATGTGTGTACTACACATATACGCAGTAGCGTAATAGTGCCTGTCACATAACTCCTTCAATGTCTCCCCATGAGATAGTAATGGCACCAAGTCGCCAATGAATCCCAAAATTGGGAGCCCAGTCACAAAATATACATCCAACAATGTAATATCAACACGCTGCCCCTAGATCATGAAGGCCTCCTCCCAATGTCCTAGAAGCTCACCAAAGTCCGCAATAATAGACGTAAGATATTCATTAGGGGAATCCACATAAACTTCAGTAATCCACAATGGGCCAATGCACCACACACATTCTTGTCTTGTAATGCCTCCTCCCAGAGGTCTCTGCAGTCTCTCTCATGGCACTTCATCTTAGGCATCCTGTACAAGCATAACCCAACTGTCAGCCACAACTTTCAGCAAAAAAAAACACCCAGGGACCAGCTTGCACCTGTCTAGCCCAAAAGAGCAACCAGGTCGCTCAAACTAGCCTCACAGGTGCGACCCAGTAGCTCTTTTACCCATGAAAGGTGCGACCCAGTAGCTCTTTTACCCATGAAAGGTGCGTCCTGGATCATAGAGACCCTAACAGGCTTACAGAGGACCCCCGGGTGAGAAAATTCAAAATGTAAACCACTGAAAAAGATAGATTTTGCAAGATCTCTTACGCAAGTCACAGATCTCGAAACCGTCGGCCGAAATGGGATAAATCAGCAAAAGAAATTTAGGGACCACCTCTCCAAATCAGAAGTGAACAGTGACAATGGCACCTCACATAGTGGTCTCCACCCATTAATAGGCCCCATTTGACCTATTTTCTTCCTTTTCACATAACAGGGCGATATGGAGTCCGTTTGGGACGTCGTTTGCACCATCATTGTGCTTCCTGGGTTGACGCATGGTGGCTTTTGTTTTTTTATTAATATGGTTCTCATCAATGGGTGAGATAAAAATAATGTGTGACATGTATATGAACGAGGCAGGCATCCTCATGCTCGTAACGATGTCAAAAGAATAATGTGATCTAAGCTCTAAAATGCAAGAGTCTATCATGTACAACTGATGATACATAGTGGTTGCCTCAATACGAGGTTAAATACAATACTGATCTGAAGAACTACTACATTGGAACCATGGCATTCTCATGGAATGCTATATCTTCATGAATGATGGTTTGTCGGATCTAAAACGGTACATAGTTTAGTGATGGAGAGTCAGAGTCTCTGTGGTACAAATATGCTCCCCCAATCATAAATCTATATAGAAGCACTATTGGGGTTTCTGAACACTATCTCCAATGCAACCCGGAAATCACGAGGGGCATGAACCTATTGAGGTCCCTCAAATAGAATCATCAATGTGCTAGATTCAAGTGACATCCGGGGTCTTTTCCCAAATACTACATGGACCAATACCCTATATGAATCTCAACGGTGCGATGATGTATCTGGAGTTGAGCACGTGAGACACAACCATCCTGAGAGGCACTAAGGACTCCTCTCAAGTGGTCCAAGGAGCTCATCAATGAGGTTAATGAAACCAGGATACAAGGACCTTTGGGTCTATCCTCTGGAATATGCATGTTGTTGTCAACAGAGGGAGACCTACAACTGGCCAAGGCAATGGTGTTTCCTTTATTAGAACCATGAGGGAGATAACTGAAATATGTGAGACAATCTGGGGACTAACCGACTGAATGGGGTGGGGGAGGTGGAATAGGGGTAGAGAATCATGAGGGACTCAAACTTCCTTTGTTTAGAGTATGATGGTAGGGTGGACCAGGAAGCAAATGAAACTGACTCATGGGAAAGGGATCATAGCTGTAATACCGGGAATGTAATTGCAGATGGGAAATACTTGGGGGAGGTAGACACTTTTGGTATTGATGGGATCCAAGGAAGACACATCGCAGAATACTCTGAACAAAGGCGACCCAAAGTGGGAATGCTACTGAACTACTATCTGTGGGGTGGTGTGTAGAGACACCATTGTGGTACGATCTCATGGATTTTTGGCAAGCTGGAGAAAGTAAATGCTCAATGGTACTTTTAATTTTAGAGATTCTGAAAGCATGAAGAAGACTCCAATGGGGGCTCTTTTTTGTTGATAGTCCCCTGTGCTAAAAAAATGTTTAAAGTTTACATAGGAGAGCTCTCCCATCCTTTAGGGGATGAGAGACTTCTTTACCATTAGTAGTCCAATCAGGATGGAAAATGTTAAACCTATACTGGCTAGACAATCATTCAGATACTTTTATGAGCATGAACGAGACCAAGTTTTTTCGACGATCTTTTCTTGATGAGAAGGATGGAAAAGAGTTTAACAAGAACCCATGGTGATATTTTTCGTAGAGTTCGGCCGAAGGATGATTTTAAGGAACCATACTTATTTAGAAGTGCAGAAATGTTGGTGAATCTTACCAATTCTTCAAATGCCAACTATAAAATGTTTGGCGATATTTTTCAAAAGATATTTTAATTTCCAAGGATTTTATATTGTTTATATAATAATTTGGCGATTGTTTGGGTGAAAAAATTTTACCCCATAAAAATTAAGCGAAATAGGGCTTCAAAAAATGCAAAATGGGGAATCTTTTGTTTGGAAAAAAAAACATGAAAAAATAGCCCATCAGATAAATCTCGCCCCTAAAATTATCCCTAGTTCGGCCCCTCTGCTCGAGAAAGCATAAAAGGATGCAGAGGGGCACTGTCTTGGCTTGAATGTGTGAAGGTGGTCCTTTTCAGATGGTAGTCTACATAGTCCGCAAGAGGAGATAAACGAGACGATTTAGACGCCCTCTCCTACACTTTAATTAGTGGGAAAGGAACTAGTTGTGATTGGAAAACTTTTCATTCTTTTAGGAGTCAGAAAAGAACTTAACAGAAACTCTGGTATTGTCAACTGATCGAGAGGGCACTGAAGCTTCCCCCATGTTAGGAGAATGGAGAATGGTCCAAAGGTCATCAATGCAGTATGGATGGAACAGGTGGTTCTTGAACATACATGTACACGCACGGTGTAGATCATGGTAGAGGCATGCGAGTCAGTGCAGAAGAGGCACACAGACCGAGGTGGCTCTCGAATAGAGGTCAGGAGAGTCTTGTATGAGTTGTGGTGGGTGGACTGGACATATGATGTGAGTGCAAGTCTAAAGGAAGTTATATGCCAAATGCATGCACAAGAAATGATCCGCCCTCTAGGTGGTGGTCCAGGGACCCGCGTGAGTTGTGGTGGACGGATTAGATAGTTATATGTTGAAATAAAATGGTGTGCCTTCCAAGGAGGTGGTCCAGAGTTCTGCATGGGCTGCAGTATGAAGGTGTGACACAAGTACATTCCTAAAGACAATTGTATTACAAATGTGGTATGTGAACCATGGTAACTCTCGGGAAGTGGTCCCAAAATTTACTCTATATCTGGTCTCATTAAAAGATACAGGATGAAATTATTAAACCAGTAGCATGAACAACGTCCCAAACGAACTCCGTATGGCCCTGTTATGAGAAAAGAAAGAAAATAGGTCAAATGGGGCCTATAAATGGGTGGGGACCACTGTGTGAGGTGTCATTGTCACTGTTCACTGCTGAGTTGGAGAGGTGGTTCCTAAATTTATTTTGTTGATTTCTCCCATTTCAACCGACAGTTTTGAGATCAGTGACTTGTAGGTAAGAACTCTTGCAAAATCTAACTTTTTCAGTGGTTTACATTTTGAATTTGCTCACCTAGAGGTCCTCTATGAGCCTGTTAGGGTCTCTACAAGAGAGGTCATAGCTTTCGTGGGTAAAAGAGAAACTGGGTCACACCTGTGAGGCTGTTTTGATCTACCTCATTGCTCTTTTGGGCTAGACAGGTGCGACCTGGTCCCTGGGTGGTTGTTTTTGCTGAAAATTGTGGCTGACAAGTGGGTTATGCTTGTATAGGATTCCTGAGAAGAAGTGGCATAAGAGAGACTGTAGAGAGCTCCGTTGTGGATTACTTAAGTTTATGTCAATTCTCCTAATTAAGAACTTACGTCTACTACTGCATATTTTGGTGAGCTTCTAGGACACTTGGGAGGAGGCCTTCATGATCCAAGGGCAGCGTGTTGAGACTACACTATTGGATGTATATTTTTTGACTAGGCTTCCAATGTTGGGAGTCGTTGATGACTTGGTGCCAATACTATCTCATGGGTAGACACTGGAGGAGTTATGTGATAGGCATTGTTACGCTACTGTGTATGTGCATAGTACACACACCTTGATGTGTGAAATGGAGGACTTGCCAACACGAGTTGTTGCAACCATGGTCACCAGTTCTATAGTAGGGCTTTCACCCTAGCTACAGGTAGGAGCATCTACCTTCTGTCTATAAGACTGAAGGGTAGGGTTCATGTTCGTTGGAAGAGAACTTGCAAAACAATGTCAGAACTAAGCTACGAAACCCTGCATGAAATGGTTAAGGAACAAACTATGGCTACAATAAATCAAAGGGAAAACCTGCAGAAAACAATTAGAGAACAAACCTAAAACTAAAATAAGCTAGCAAACTAAAATAAAAATGAAAACAAATGGTTATACCTTCTGTTTGGATGGAAATGGTCCACCGTGCCTTAGATTTAGAAGCTCCTCTCTCTTTGGGATGGAAGCTTGGATTGTGGAGAAATGGAGAAGAGGGAGGATGAATGACTTGAGAGGAAAAGGGTCTCAAGGCACTCACATGGGAATCATAATGACATGGAGAGAAGGAGTTTTTTGAGAGTGACCTCCACCCATCTATTTATAGCTTTTTCTTGATATTTTAGGGTTTTAAGCCCCTGGTTAGGGCTTTAGCTCCTTTTTTGGGCTTTAAGCCCATTTCTCCCAACTCTTAGCTCCTTTCGGGGTTTTAAGCTCCTTTGAGGGGTTTTAGCCCCTTTTTGGAGGTTTTAGCCACAATGGGAGCTATTTTCACTCTTTTTAGGGGTTTTTAAGCCCTTTTTCATGGTTTTGAGCCTTTGCAAGGGTGTGGGTTTCAAATAAGGGTAGTGCCATAGAGGTATTTGGGTGGTGTAGGTCATGTAGAGTTCATTGAGGGAGTTTTTGGGTTAATAGATTGCCCCTTGATGTCTGAGGGCAGGAGCTCATCGTATGGCTGATGGACATCATAGGATTTTCTGATGAGAGGTATTGCTTCCTAGGCTGGGCCATGGTGGCTTTTGGTTTCTTTATTTATATGGTTCCCATCAATGGGTGAGATACAAATAATGTGTGACATGTATATGGACGACATGGGCATCCCCATGCTCGTAACGATGCCAACTGAATAATGTGATCTAAGATCTAAAATACAGTAGATGATCATTTACAATTGATGATACATAGTGGTTTCTCTAATATGAGGTTGAATACAATACTGATCTAAAGAAATAATACACTGGAACCATGGAATTCTCATGGAATTCTATATATTCATGACTGATGGTCTATTGGATCTGGAATGGTACAAATATGTTGCATCAACCATAAATCTATATAGAAGCATTGTTGGGGATTCTGAACACTATCTCCAATGCAACCTAAAAATCACGAGGGACATGAACCTGTTGGGGTCCCTCAAATAGACTCATCAATTTTCTAGATTCAACTGACATCTGAGGTCTTCGACCAAATACTGCATGGACCAATATGCTGTATGAATATCAACAATGTGATGATGTAGCTGGAGTCGAGCACGTGAGACACAACCATCCCGAGAGGCACTAAGGACTTGTCTCAACTGGTCCAAGGAACTCATCAATGAGGTTAATGAAACTAGGATACAGGGACCTCTCGGTTTATCCTCTAGAATGTGTGTGTTGTCGTCGACAAAGAGAGACCAGCAACTGGCCAAGGCAATGGTGTTTCCTTAACCAGAAGCGTGAGGGAGATAACCAAAATATGTGAGACAATATAAGGAGTGACCCATTGAATGGGGGGGGTGGAATAGGGGCAGGGAATTACAAGGGACTCAAAATTCCTTTGTTCAGAGTATGACAACAAGGTAGACCAGGAAGCAAATGAAACTGACTGATGCGAAAGGGATCATAGTTGTAATACCAGGAATGTAATTGCAGATGAGAAATACTTGGGGGAGGTAGACACTTTTGGTATTGATGGGATCCAAGGAAGGCACATCGCAAAATACTCTGAACAAAGGCGACCTAAAGTGGGAATGTTGTCAAACTGTTATATGTGGGGTGGTGTCTAGTGACACTGTTGTGGTATGATCTCAAGGATTTTTGGTGTGCTCGAGAAAGTAAATGATCGATGGTGATTTCAATTTTAGAGAGTCTGAAAGCATGAAGAAGACTCCAGTGGGGGATATTTTTCATTGATAATCCCTTGTGGCTGAAAAAGGTTAAAAGTGTACATAGGAGAGATTGCCCATCCTTTAGGGGATGAGAGACTTGTTTACCTTTGGTAGTCCAATCAGGCTGAAAAAGGTTAAACCTTTACTAGTTGGATGGTCATTCAGATACTATTATGAGCATGAATGAGACCGAGTTTGCTCGACGATCTTTTCTTGATGAGAAGGCTGCAAAAGAGCTTAACAACAAGCCATGGTGAGATTTTTCATAGAGTTCAGCCCCTCTACCCAAGAAATCATAAAAGGATGCAGAGGGGAACAGTCTTGGCTTGAATGTGCCAAGGTGGTCCTTTTCAGATGGTTGTCTACATAGTCCACAAGAGGAGATAAATGAGACGATGTAGATGCCCTTTCCTATACTTTAACGACTGGAGAAGGAAGTAGATACACTCGGTAATGTTTTCATTCTTTTAGAAGTCAAAAAAGAGCTTAATGGAAACTCTGCTATGGTCAACCAATCGAGGGGGAACTGAAGGTCCCCCCATGTCAGGGCAATGGACAGTGGTCCAAAGGTAGTCAATGCAGTATGGATGGAGTAGGTGGCTCTTGAACATACCTATATATGCATGGGATAGATCATGATACAGGCACTCGATTCGGTGAGGCAGAGGCACACAGATCGAAATGGATCTCGGACAGAGGTTAGGAGAGTCTTGTGTGAGTTGTGGTGGGAGGAATGGACTACATATGATATGAGTGCAATTTCGAAGGCAGTTATCTACCAAATGCATGCACAAGAAATGATCCACCCTCAGGGTGGTGGTCCGGGGATCCACGTGAGTTGCAGTGGTTGGATTCGATAGTTATATGCTGAAATAAAATGGTGTGCCTTTCGAGGAGGTGGTTCGGAGTCCTGCACAGGTTGCGGTAGGCAGGCGTGACACAAGTACAGGTCTGGTGACAATTGTATCACAATGTGGTATGTGAACCATGGTAAATCTTAGGAAGTGTCCCCAAAAATTACTTGTTAAACATGAGATGTTGGTCTCATTAAAATACAAAGGACGAAATTCTAAAACTAGTGGCGCAAACAGCATTCCAAATGGACTCTATATGGCCCTGTTATTAGAAAAGGAATAAAATAAGTCAAATGGGGCCTATAAATGGGTGGGGACCACTGTGTGAGGTGTCATTGTCACTATTCACTACTGAGTTGTAGAGGTGGTCCATGAATTTATTTTGCTGATTTCTCCCATTTCGACCAGCGGTTCGAGATCCATGACTTGTAGGTAAGATATCTTGCAAAATCTATCTTTTTCAGTGGCTTACATTTTGAATTTGCTCACTCGAGGGTCCTTTGTGAGCCTGTTAGGGTCTCTATGAGCCAGGCCGTACCTTTTGTGGGTAAAAGAGAGACTGATTCACACCTGTGAGGCTGTTTTGAGGGACCTAGTCTCTCTTCTAGGCTAGACAGGTGTGACCTAGTCCTTGGGTGGCTGTTTTTGCTGAAAGTCGTGGCTGATAGGTTGGTTATGTATGTGGAGGATGATTGAGATGAAGTGGTGTGAGAGAGACTACAAAGACCTCTAGGAGGAGGAATTATGAGATGGGAATGTGTGTGGTGCACTGGCCCGTTGTAGATTACTGAAGTTTATTCAGATTCCCATAATGAAGAGCTTACATCTACTACTGCAGACTTTCGTGAGCTTCTGGGACATTGGAGAGGAGGCCTCCATGATCCAGGGGCAGCGTGTTGAGATTACGCTGTTCATTTTTTACTGGTATCCCAATGTTGGGAGTTGTTGGTGACTTGGTGCCAGTACTATCTCATGGGGAGACACTGGAGGAGTTATGTGATAGGCACTATTACGCTACTGCGTATGTGCATCGTACACACATCTTGACGTGTGACATTGAGGAATTGTTGACATGCGCTATTGTGACCATGGTGTTGCATATCTTGGGTTCCATGGGCGGCCACAAGATATTAGGAAGGTAGCTGTAGATGGTAGTGTGTGCCATGAGGGGCACTCACTATGGATGGGCCCAGATGTACCTTATGGTTGTTCGACATCAGGTGAACAATGCGAGGGCATTTCAGGGAGGCTTTTGTTTTTGCTCCTTCTTATGTGCTTTATTTTTTGAGAAATTACCTAATCTACATCCGCATCGGGAGGTGCAGGATAGTGATCTGTAGGAGCTACAGATGCGTAGATGGTGCCAAATGATGGTGTGAGAGGTTGGTGGCAGAGTGGGCCACTTATTTATAGAGGAGCTGCTAGAGTAGTGGCGAAAGCTCCCAGTGGTTATTGAGGAGTACCCATATGTGGGTATAGACTATCATGGGGACCCCGAGATGCCCCAACCTCTAGGTCAGGAATGGGGACCAGCTGGTATGTATGTGTGATGTTTTTGTGTTCATATCTATACATAGAGTATTTTAGCTGGTTTATAGTTGTATGATTATATACATAGAATGATGGCGTCTTTTTTTCCATATGCAGATATTGGTCCTCACCCGCCGCCCAAGTATCAGAGGCAGGTGGTTGCGATTGCAAAGGCAACGATCCCTATGGGGAACCCTCATATGCAATGGTAGGATCTGGATGCTATTTTGCTGCACTTGGAGCGGCTTGCTGAGATAACATTGGCTGGAAGCGTTTAGACCACAAGATGATCATCGCCATTCATAGTGTGCCTCTAAAGTGGACCTGTGTGATGAGGAGGATGGCCATGGCCTACGATTACCTTTGTAAGGTAGCGTGAGGGGATCTTCCTACAGAGGATGATGAGTCCTCTGAGGAAGATGATGACACTGAGCTAGATGATGAGGATGATTCTGGGTCATATTAGCAGCCATTGGGGCTGCCCCTAGTGCGTTGGTGCACTTAGGACTATTTTGCATCGCTATGTATATTCAGCTAAGAAATAACATGTGGCCTCTAATTTTGTATTGGACATATTTGGACATGCGATTTATATATCTATATATTTTTTACGCATGTGGATGAACTTTTTATGGTTCTATATGTGAGTCTTTTTATGATGATGTGAATGAAATGCCTATGTGATGTATTTTTACATGTGTATGCATGTTTATATATGATGATGCATGATGTTGTTTTGTGTATGTTTCCTATGTGCGATGATGGATGTGCCAATTTAGAATGTCATTATCCATTTGATCTACTACACTATTGAGGTTTCTGGGAACATGTGTGAATGTGATGGATTCAAATGTTCTAACCATCTGTTTATTATGCGGGAATTTTCTAAAGAGGCAGGGATCATATACCCAGTAATAGTTCTTCAAGTGGGAGACAAGCAGCTGGGAATATAAGAAGACATTGAGATGGCAGATGCTCAACTAGAGGGTACTGTCCAAGAGGCCATTAACCCCATCATATTTATCCTAGCTATTGGTCGCAATTCCCATGCATTTTCCGTCGATATGGATCAACTCATACGACGAGGAGTAGATGATCCATGCAGTCGAGGAAAGGTTTGGAGACCATCTACTTGCTCCATCAGCAAATCCAATGTATCAAACTGAGTTAGGATACATATAGAGAAATGAAGGAAACAATACATAAGACTCACTTTGAAAAAATGTGTAAAACAAAAAAGGACAAGATAATGTTACAAGTTGAACTACACGCCACTTAAAGTCTTGACGTTAGAGGGAAAGTGGTTTGGAATTCCAGGGGATCAGTAGTCATTCCTTTGTGTGACATGATGAAACCTAGGAGACGAACCATTGGGACACAAAAAACACACTTAAAAGGGTTCAAGCGGATCCTGTACTTGCAACATCGTAGGAAGGTTTGTCACAAGTCGTCTATATGTTGTGCTTGCTTCCATGACCGTGCAATGAGGTTGTCAATATAATTCAACATGATGTGGATGAGGTCATGGAAGCAATATGTCCTACCCAATGGGATACCTCTTAAGCTGTATCCTTCTACAAGGCCACGCGGCCAAGTGGGTATTCGTCCTCCAAGATTTCAACTTGGAGTTTGTTTCCTTGAAAAGCACAAAATCACTCGCGCTGGCCGCACTCATGACCGATATTCCCCCATAAACCACGTCATCACCAACCAAGGATGACCTCACTAATTATTTCATGTTCATCGTATCCACGGAAGACCCATGGTATGGGGACATCCTCCTATATTTATGCACATAGAAATTCGCATCCCACTTAGACTGCGAAGACAGGCGACATATCCAACATCAAGATGCTCACCATCTTCTGATTGGAGATGTTTTATATCATCGAGGCATTGACACCATCCTACGTCGTTGCCTCACACATGACGAAGCCGAGACAATCCTTAACGACTGTCACAGATGAGCCTATGGTGGTCACCTTTCAAACCTAGAAACTACCCAGAAGATTCTACGCGCTGGCTATTTTTGGCCCTCCATATTCGTTGATTGCATAGAGGTAGTCAAACACTATCGCAACTATCAGCTCTTTTCCCCAAAGGCAAGAACCCCCCTTGCACCATTACACCCCGTAGTCATAGTAGGCCCATTTTGCAAATGGGCGATCGATTTCATGATAATCAACCCTGCCTCAGCCAACAGTTATAAATACATCATTATGGTAGTTGATTACTTCACTAAGTGGGACGAGGCCATGCCCACGTTCAATTACAAAAGTGAAAAAGAAGCATGTTTCTTCTTTAACCACGTCATTTTGCGATTTGGTGTTCCCAAACAATTGGTCTTAGACCATGGTAAACACTTTGAACATGTTGTTTGGACTGATCTTTCAACGATGTTGAAATTTGAACACTAGTACTAAGCTTCCTACTATGCCCAGGGAAATGGTCAAGTTGAAGCTTTCAACAAAATTATCAAAACAATGCTCTAAAGGATGGTAGGAAACCATAAAACCAATTGGCACCACATGTTGTTTTTCTCCCTATGGGCTTACCGCACATCCACAAAAACCACAACCGGTTTCACCCCCTTCTTCCTAGTACACGGCATTGAATCAATACTCCCTTTAGAGTGCCAGATCCCATCACTCCGCCTCGTAGTGGAACTCATTCCTAACACTTCACCTTTATATGAATGACTCCTACAACTTTAGCAAACCATAGAAGACCCTCGGGCTGCCATCCAAGCCATCAAAGCAGCAAAAATACGGTTAAAATCCCATTACAACTCCCATGTCCACCCTCGCACATTTAGCGAAGGTGATATGGTTTTGTTTTATGACCAACCCAATGATAATTTGGGAAAAGGAAAGTTCGAATCAATGTCATATGGCCCATATGTCATCCATCGTTGCCTCGAAAAAGGGGCATACATTCTTATTGAATATGATGGAAAACTCTTGGAGAACCCCTGTAATAGGCTCTACCTCCAGAGATTTTACACTTAACATCACCAATGAGTCACTTTATTTTCCTTTTTTGTTTTGCAATGTTTTTTCCACAAATCAGAGACCCCCATTAGGGGCAGCATCATTAGCTGCTAGGTAGAGTCACCCGGACTCTGTTTGAGACACCTCTCACACCTATGGGCTCAAGATTCTTCCCTCTATGTTTTAATGAGGCCATCGTCTCATGTTTAATAAGTAATTTTTGGGGGCACTTCCTAAGAGTTACCATGGTTCACGTACCACATTTTGATACAAGTGTCTCTGGACCTATACTTGTGTCAGACCTTTGTACTACAAATCATGTAGGACTCTGAACCATCTCCCCAGAAGGCACATCATTTTATTTCAATATAATCCATGCACGACAACTCACGCAGGTCCTCAAACCACCACCCAGAGGGCAGAACATTTCTTGTGCATGCATTTGGCATATAAATGCCTTTGGACTTGCAATCACATCATATGTAGTCTAGTCCTCCCACCACAACTCACACAAGACTCTCCTAACCTCTGTTTTAGAGCCACCTCGACCTGCGTGCCTCTATCGTGATCTATATCATGCATATACAGGTATGTTCAAGAGACACCTGCTCCATCCATACTGCACGGACGACCTTTGGACCACTGTTCATTGTCCTAAAATGGGGGCACCTTCAGTGCCCCCTCGATTGGTTGACCATACTGGAGTTTTCGTTAAGCTCTTTTCTGACTCCTAAAAGAATGAAAATATTGTCGAGCGCAACTGCTTCCTTTCCCACTTGTTAAAGTATAGGAAATGGTGTCTACATTGTCTCGTCTATCTAGTCTATCTCCTCTTGCAAACTATGTAGACTACCATCTGAAAAGGACCACCATGGCACATTCAAGCCAAGAATGTTCCCCTCTACATCCTTTTATGCTTTCTCAGGCAGAGGGGCTGAACTCTCTGAAAAATCTCACCATGAGTTGTCGTTAAGCTCTTTTCTAGCCTTCTCATTAAGAAAAGATTGTCGAGCAAACTTGGTCTCGTTCATGCTCGTAAAAGTATCTGAATGACCGTCCAGTTCGTACAAGTTTAACCTTTTTCGACCTGATTGGACTGCCAATGGTAAAGAAGTCTCTCACCCCCTAAAGGATGGGCAAGCTCTCCTATGTAAACTTTTAACCTTTTTTGAGCACAGGGTACTATCAACAAAAAAGATCCCCCACTGGAGTCTTCTTCATGCTTTCAGACTCTCTAAAATTGAAAGCACCATTGAGCATTTACTTTCTCGGGCTCGCGAAGCATCCACAAGATCGTACCACAACGGTGTCTCTAGACACCACCCTACATATAACAGTTCAGTAGCATTCCCACTTTGGGTCACCTTTGTTCAGAGTATTCTGCGATGTGTCTTCCTTGGATCCCATTGATACCAAAAGTGTCTACCTCCCCCAAGTATTTCCCATTTGCAGTTACATTCCTGGTATTACAGCCATGGTCCCTTTCCCATGAGTCAGTTTCATTTGTTGCCTGGTCCGTCCTGCCGTCATACTATGAACAAAGGAAGTTTGAGTCCCTCATGATTCCCTGCCCCTATTCCACCTCCCCCCTTACCCCCATTCAGTGGGTGAGTCCTCATATTTTCTCCTATGTTTTGATTATCTCCCCCGCGCTTCTTGTCAAGGAAGCACCATTGCCTTGGCTAGTTGCAGGTCTCCCTATATCGACGACAACACACATATTCCAGAAGATAGACCCAGAGGTGCATGTATCTTGGTTTCATTAACCTCATTGATGAGTTCCTTAGACCACTTGAGAGGAGTCCTTAGTGCCTCTCAGGATGGTTGTGTCTCACATGCTCGACTCCAACTACATCATCGCACCATTGAGATTCATACAGAGTATTAGTCTCTGCAGTATTTGGTCGAAGATCCCAGATGTCACCTGAAATTTCTGTAGTAGGGCTTTCACCCTAGCTACAGGAAGGAATAGATACCTTCCATCTATAGGATGTAAGGGTATGGTTCCTATTCATTGGAAGAGAACCTGCAAAACAATGCCATAACTAAGCTACCAAACCCTACATGAAATGGTTAGGAAACAAACTATGGCTACAAGAAATCAAAGGGAAAACCTGCAACAAAACATTAGAGAACAAACCTGCAACTAAAATAAGATAGAAAACTAAAATAACAATGAAAACAAATGGTTATACCTTTTGTTTGGATGGAAATGGGCCACCATGCCCTAGATTTGGAAGCACCTCTCTCTTTGGGATGGATGTTTAGCTTATGAAGTAATGGAGAAGAGGGAGGTTGAATGGTTTGAGAGGTAAAGGGTCTCAAGGCACGCACATGTGGACCATAACGATAGGGAGAGAAGAAGTGTTTTGAGAGTGACCTCCACCCTTCTATTTATAGTTTTTTCTTAAGATTTTAGTGTTTTAAGCCCCTGGTTAGGGCTTTAGCCCCTTTTTTGTTATTTAAGCACCTTTCACCCAACTCTTAGCTCCTTTAGGGGTTTAAAGCTCCTTTAAGTGGTTTCAGCCCCTTTTTGGAGGTTTTAGCCCCTATGGGAGCTATTTTAGCTCTTTTTAGGGGTTTTTAAGCCCCTTTTTCATGTTTTTTAGCCTTTGCAAGGGTGTGGCGCTCAAGTGAGGGTAGTGACATAGATGTCTTTGGGTGGTGTAGGTCATGTAGAGATCATTAGGGGATTTCTTGGGTTAACACAACCCAATTGCATGTTTCAGGTTCAACTTAGGTTGCTGCATAATGTACTATAATGTATGGTTATCAGAATACAACACAAATTATCTAGGCATTAAATAATGTCTCCAATGCTTCATTGCTTGAACAATAGCATAAAACTCCTTGTCATAAGATGAATACTTCTACTTTTCATCATTCAACTTCTCACTGAAATACGTTATAGGAATGTCCTCCTGACTGATTACAGCTTCGATTTCTACCCCATTGGCATCACACTTTACTTGGAAAGGGTGTTTGAAGTCTATGAACTTCAATACTGGTTGTTCAATGATCTTCTTCTTCAAGAACTAAAAACTACTTTCAGCCTCTGGTGTCCATTGAAATGGTTGTCTATCCTTCTTGATTGTCTCCGCAATAGATGCACAAACACAACTGTATTTTTTTATAAATTTCTTATAAAAACTTTCCAATCCATGAAAGCTTCTTACCTCACATATGTTCATGGGTGAATTCCAATCAATGATTGTTTTCACCTTTTCTGGATCCATGTTCAACCCATCTCTTGAGATAACAAAACCTAAATTTACTAGCTCTGGCTTCATGAACATACACTTCTTCACATTTATCAGCAATGTTTCCTATTGCATCCTCCCTAAAACATATCTCAGATACTTCAGATGCTCTTCTTCTGTTTGGATAAAAACCAAAATGTCATCAAGGTAAACTATCACAAATATAACTATTAAATCTATCAAGACTTCATTCATCAATCTCATAAAATTTCTTGGTGCGTTGGAGAATCCAAATGGAATGACCAACCACTCATATAAACCCCCATTTGTCTTAAAGGTTGTTTTCCACTCATCTCTGTAACAAAAAACAAATTTAATTATTAATCTAGGTTAATTAATGTAAATTAACTAGGAGGTGACGTGAAAAGTCACCTCTCTTCCCTATTTACAGTATAAATTACCGGGGCACCTATTATGTAATTCATCTCCTACATTTATAAAATATAAATTTCCTACATTACATTCTTCTTTCCATCTTCCTTACTCTTCCACAAACCTTCATCACTCCGTCACTTCCCCATTGCTCCACGCTATCGCCGTTGTTCCTTTCCCTCCGCTGCACCTACTTTTTCCCACTCGTTTCTCCTTCCCCATTGTTTTCCACCCAAACCCATTCCCTGCCGCTGCATCCACCCTCCTGCGCCTTACCCTTGCCAACATTCTATCCTTGTGCCCTTCCTCACCCTCCGTTTAGCCTCTCTTGTTACTGCTCCATCCACGTCTCCTCTCTGCCACCTTTCGTCGCATGCCATTCTCCACCCTTCGCCACCTTCCACCCCTCTATGGAAGCTCCTTCCCCCACCTTTGTCCCATGCCACCTACTCCAATTGCCCTCCCTTCCATCCCCAATCTGCAATGCTACCACCTCCATCTCCCTCCTTGCCACTCGACCACTTGCACGCTCCCACATCACCAGCCTTCCCACTTCACATCGCTCCCACCCCGTCCATTGCTCTCCACCCGATTGCTCGATCCTCCGTCCCCACTTATTGCTACCTTTGCGTCGTCATTCCACCCTTCCACTGCTGCTCTATTTCCCCCCTCCACAGCGCTTCATTCCGTCGATAAGCACAGTCAACTCTTTGAACTAACAAGGATTTTAATATTAATAAAATTTATTAATATTACGGATTAATAATAATAACAAGGATTTGATATTAACAATATTTATTAATATCATTTATTAATATTATTATTAATAAAAAACTATATTATTATAATAATTATTATTATTATTAATTAAAAAAAATCGTGGTGAGCTGGCATCGTACATTGAATAAAAATAAATCCATGTTTAGCGCTGAGAAAATTCCATCAATCACCAAATCAATGGACGTTTGGTTCGATCAAATCAATGAGAAAATTGACAAGAACTACGAGGAACTCCATGCAAAACTCAAACAGATGAGTGACAATTTGACATCAAATTGGACACAATTTATGTCACGAATTGAGAATAGTTTCCTCACTCTACAAGCAGACCAAAAGAAAAACCAAACAGTTTTAACCGCAATCTTGGATAGATTGCAAATGGCGAATGACCTACAACCAAACACTCCTAGAACACTGAAGCAACCAGACCCTCTATTCAACATGTCATTCTCAAACTCATATACACAAGGATGTCAAATACGAGTGAAAGTTAAGCTACCTAAATACGATGGGGATGAGCGATAGTGCATAGCATGGATTAACAAAGCCAAGGAATACCTAGACATCCACAACATCCATTACAATGGCGATAAAATTAAATATGCCTCCATGCATCTAGAAGGAATGCTTACAACTGGTACTTATGGTGGAAGAATACTGCAAGAATATGTTCTTACAACTGGGTTAGCTTCAGGAACGACCTCATCAAAAGATTCCAAGGCGTTGAAGAAAAAGACTTATTTTCCAAAATCACAAGGTTACAACAAAAAAACAGTTTCGATGAGTACACCTGTGAATGGGAAGCACTGTCAACTTGAGTCCCAGAGTTATCCGATCACCAACGACTACAGAGCTACATACACAATCTAAAACAACACATCTGTGACGAACTAGAGTTACACAACATCTCTACCATGGAAGCAACATGGCATAAATCTAGTATTATTGAAAGCAAATCCGTTCATACAAATGTTGACCAAGATGAATCCAAAAAGAACCCCCTCCAATTAGGATACACAGGAAATCCAAGGTATACACCACCTTAACTTAGGGAAGGAACAAAGCCCAGTTTAGAGGCCCAGAGAATAAACGAAGGAAAATGTAAGTTCTGTCGAGACAAATGGGATCCTAAGCACAGACTCCATACAAAACAAATTATATGCTTGTGAAGCAAAGCTAGAAGTCAATGAACCAATTCAGAACCATGCGACTAGCCAACAAGACTACCACATAGGAATTGAGGATGACTCCCTACAAATCTCAATAGCCGCTATTACCGGAATCTCCCAACCACAAACATTGAAGATTAAAGGACATATAAAAAATAATAACATCACAGTTCTCATCAACTCTGGTAGCACCCATAACTTTGTTAATGTCAACCTTGCTAAAGTATTTAACATATTTATTCGTCTAGTACCTAACATGAAGGTTATGGGCGGTGCTGAGAGCTAAAAGCGGGTACAACATCTTGTTAATGCTGGAGCTCCGCAAATTTATTTCCGCAACATATTTTCCGCAAGTGAGTTGCGGGATGCGGGATGTCAACTTCCTAAAGTTTCTCCCCCACAACTCTCTCTACGTAACTTTTCCTCCGCAATTCTCCTAGTCGTCAGATATTTGCCACCTTCACTCCGACTGTCGATCTACATTCCTATGTGGACCTCACAGATCTTTGCAGATCTATTATCGTCCTCGCAAATTTTGTTGTGGACTTCTTCTAGACTGTCATATCTTCATCTGTAGACTCAATCTGCACCGTTCATTCTCTGTGAAACTCGTTAATGGGAGAAAATCTGTGGGTTGCGTCGATTGATCATGGAATTGATCAATCCATCCCACAATCTTCCCAATTATTTATCCTAACACTCCTATGTATGCATCGACACTCTAATTCAACTATTTAAGTAGGAAATTGATGCGTGAATTCAACAAATTCACAGAAAAACAAAAATGTTCAAGGAAACATTAAAGTCAACTCTGCAAAAATACATAGTTCAACATAGTACATGCATAAAGGCTAACAACCCTACAAACACACGGTTAATCCTTCTATTAAGCAATCAAAGGAAAATGCTCACAGCTTGGATCTCTCTTCTTTCGACTCTTCAAAATATTTACAAGTAGCAATCAGACGTGGGTCTTTCCTCTTCTCTGCAAACTTGGAATTCTAATGCTGAAGAGCAGAACCCTCCCTACGTCTATAAACTGACTATTTATGCTAAACTACTACTCCTATCCTGAGTGGTCCTTCCACTAAAACAAACACTACAAACCACGATGAAAACATTCTTGTCTAAAACAAACAACCGACGGCTTAATCTCCACAAAGGAAGTCGTGATTTGTAATTATTCTTGCTTGCACTAGAAGAATATGACTCAGCAAAATGGTTACGAAGATGCCACAACATGTGACCAACTCATCACATTGTTGGCATGCAACAATGCTCTTACACCATCAACAATGGATGACCATGATCTATGGAGGAGTAAGAGGAGGCGCAAAAATAGTAGATGCGTGGATAGATTGTTGTTTAAGGAAAATATTAACGTGGTCAAGAAATTAGTGATGGGGAAGTCATTTTTTATGGGCAATTTTTCTTTTCCAATTTTAGGGGTGAAAGGGCATATTTTGAGGGCAGTAAGGTTTAGGAGGTTATAGGTAGGGTGTGTTGTTAGAAAAGTAGGGGAAGGGGAAGTAGGATAGATATAGAGACAGGAAATGATGGTTTTAGGGCTAGGGGAAGTAGGAGAGAAATATAAGGGTTTAGGGGTTACAGGGGTATGATAAATATATAGATAGGAGAGGAGTAAGGGTCAGGGGAGTATGAAAGAGATATATAGAGGGGGAAAATGGAGTGGGGATAGATAGAGGTAGAGAGTGGGTAAGTTGTTAGGGGGTTAGAGAGAGAGGAGTAGGTGTTAGGGGGTTTAGAGGGAGAGGGGGGGTTGTAGTGAGAGTAGGAGAGATATAACTAGAGGGGTTTATGTGATTAGAGGTAGAGAGGGGACGACGGGATGTTAGGGGGTAGAGAAGAAGGGGGTGTGCTAAGGTCAAAATTGAGATTGTTAAAACTAAATGTCAAAATTTTAAAATTTTATTTTATTATATATCTTTTGAATAAAATTTTCACTCATAAATCTATTTTAAGTAAACTATATTCTCATTTTTTACATAAACAAATAAAAGATTAAAATTATCATTAAATAGGATATGTACAATGCCTGCTTAGTAAATATCAATCATGGACATGCAAAAAACTTCAAAATTTTATTTCAAAATAGAACAAGTAAAAATATGGAAATTCAATAAAATAGGGTGCGAGAAAATAAAATAATTATAATTAAAAAAAAAAAAAACTAAACACAAACATTGCAGGCTATGAGGTCAAATATTTCATGTTGGATCTAGCATTCTATGTGAATATACTGCCTAAGGAACTTTAGGAAATGATGGGTAGTCCCACACTAGTCCTCTAGCATCTCTAGATACCTCCGGATTTGCGGATTTGCGTTGGGGAATGTCTTGGTGCAAGCAAAGGAAGCACACTTAAGAACTCAATATACTTAGCAAGTATGGAACTTTCGCAAGATGAACGTAATTACCCTGCAACGAAACGTACAAGGTTGGCCATGGTATATACACTCTAAAAATTCTGGTATCATCTTCTTCGATGTCCATTTCAGTTTTCTACAAAACACTCGGCATTGAATTACTTGGTTAGCAAGATAGAAAACCATATATATCAATCCATTCTCACAATCCTAACTAAAAGTAAAGATGGTTAAATTAAAGCTACGTATTCAATGGATATCATGGTGCCAACTCTCCTCATTTTCCATTAAAGAGAGGATGTTCAATAAAGAAAATATTCTTGAATGAGTTTGAAGCATTAGAATTATTACTCAATGATGCATGGCATGTATAGAGGGAATTTAAAAATATAAAAATGAAAAGTTCAAACACTCCAAGATGGAAGTAACTTACTGAGGAACTAGAGAAATATAAAAATGAAAAGCTCAAACGCTCCAACATTGGGATGCAGTAGAGAAATCTTCAATGCAACCATTGTAATATTTAATGTTATTTTGTTCATTTATATATTTGAATAAGATAACTATTCATTCAACTACTAGAATACATATTCAATGTTCTTTTGCACGATGCATGAGGTATCTCATGGTCTACCTCATGCAACTACTATAATAAATATCCAATGTTCTTTTGCACGATGCATGAGGTACGTCACGGTATCAAGCATTTGCGTAAGTAGACAACCATACATAATATTAAAGTTTGGGTAACATTTTGAGTAGTATACTTTTATGAGAAGGGTAAGAATTGGTAGCCTGCTGCAAGGATTCTTGTCGTATGAAAAATACAAAAGGTGGAACGTGAAAAAATAAGCACAAGGGAGGACTTGATGTTTTGATTGAAAAGACTAAAGCATAAATGCAACCATAGTCTAACTTGAACAATGGAGGATATGAAGTTTATTGAATGTTGGGAATATTAATTACGAGTACATTTGCTTCATATCTTAGCTGACTCAGTGAGAGTATGTAGAAGTACATTTTTTGTGAATGAGTCAATCATATTGTGGTGTTCACATATCACCATATTTAAGAAGTTGAATTGTATTTTTGAATTCCTTTCGTTTAAGTAGAAATTAATTACAATCTTTAATGTTAGTCAATAGATTTCAAGAGAAGTAAAATTTTATGTTCTGTATATGTAGAAGACGAAGAATGAAGAAAGAGAGAGAGAGAGAGAGAGAGAGAGAGAGAGAGAGAGAAGAGTAGTCTGAAGAAGAACAGAGAAAGAGAGATAGGAGAAGAAGAAAAAATATGAGAAGAGCTCAAGAGCTCAAGCTTATGTTTTTTGGGATGTGTTGAGAGCCCAAAGTCTATAAAAAATGAAACATTCAAGTAAATTTTGAAATATGTAAATGCGATCGTAGTTATTTTGTTATGTCGCAATAATATATAAATCCATATTTTAAGGTTAAATCCATGTCTTATTTATGCCACACAACTTCTCCAGAATTACTTGTGTGAATGTTGTTTACATTCACAGTTTGTAAAAGACAAATAATCCACAAATATTTCATTGTGTAAAAGTTTAAGTTTAACCTCAAGGTGTTGGACACAAGTCTTATCTAATATTTTGGTTATCTGATATTGTGAGATTGTCGCAATAAAGTTGTGACAAGGTTTATCCCAAGTTACAGAGCATTGAAAAGTCTTTTTTCATATTATAAGTTAATAGACAAAGCAATCTCCTTTTATAAAGTTTGGTTAAATGTGATCACGTCGAAGTCGGAGTTGGTCGTAACTAAGAGTGTGTCGCAATAAAATATCTCCGAAGTCAAGTGAGTGTCTGTCAAGGTGAAAATGTGTCGGGTTAAAAGTAAGTACAAGATGTGTCAACATAAAGTAACAGTTGAGTCCTGTCGTATGAATTTTGTTGCATTCATGTGTGAAGATTTGTCTCTTAGAGTAAAATTTTGTCATAGTAAACATTTGTCGTAATAATGTACTCCATTGCAGTAAAATCTCGTTGTAGGTATTTAGGTCAAACTTAACCCATCGAAGAAAAGGTGGGTTTTCCTAATGGTAGTGTAGTGGATATTTATCTCCAGGTACGTGTAAAAGCACCAACCTTAGATCAAAGGGATCTAGAGGTAGAGTTCATGCTGCAAGGGAAGGTAGTCAACCTTGACTTACAAGCAAGCAATAAACAAACTATAGTTTTTATATTTTTTAATTAATAAAACAAGTGAAAGTACTCATGCCTTTATAAATGGGCTATTTCATCTATTTCAGGAGTTATTCCACTGGAATCCATGATCTGGTTCTCTTTTTTCTGAAACTAGGGTTGTCAATGGGAATGGAATCAAGGATTGTATGGAGTAAACTGAACATACAATGTGTTGTCGAAATATTTGGCTAAAAGGTGGAAAGTGTGACCAAAAAGGTGTTTTTGCGACTCAATGTAAGTAAAAAGTGTTTTTGGGGAGTTCTCCACAATGTATTTATAGGATGATCCAATATTTTGTTTCCTATCATATTGGTCCATAATTTTATGGGGTTTTCTTGCAATAAATGTTGTAATATCCTGAATCTTGGACCTAACACTTATAGGCATGAGCCTATTGAGTATGATGTTATATTGATATTTTATTTTGATATATTGGGTCGAGGACCCCACTGCATATGAACATGATTTTTTTTTATATATTGGGCGTAAGCCAATTATTGATGATATATATATGCTTGTTTGTGTTGGGCATGGACCCTGAAGCACATCATTGATGAGATGTTTTGTGTTGAGTAAGGAGCTCTGGAGCACATGGGTAATTAATATTTTGTGTTGAGCAAGAAGCTCTAAATCACACGAGTACTTACATTTGTGTTGAGCGAGAAGCTCTAGAACACATGAAAAGATAACTGGAAGTGTTGGGCATAAGCCCTGGAGCCTACCATGTTGATATTTAGCATAATATCTTGAGCATCGGATCCTTGGCCATTGTATCGCTAGGTGTATTGTACAAGTACATCCTAGCATTAGTGTTGAGCGAACAGATCTAGAAATGCACTAAGTTTGTAACTCCCTTTTAAGCATTGAGTATGGGCTCTGGTAAGAGCTAGAGGTTACTAGAAAAAATTTAATAACCTCCGAGTGAAAACAACTCGAGAAAAATATTGATCTCATCAAACTTATTTATAAGTGATTAAATGAAATTTCAAATTTCTATATTCTCTTCAAGTACTGAAGAGCTACCATGTTATACAAGGGAATCCAACATGCAATGATGTTTAGAGTTTCCTAGCCTAGTAGACCTAACCATCTACCTATTTCGACTTTAATGAAGAAGTGTGATTAAGTCTAGAGATCATGGTATATGATGCCCATAGACAAATGTTATATTATTATGTATTTTATATATGGTAGGTATAAAGAATACATATAGTAATAATATTAATGATGAAAGAAAGAAAGGAAGGGGACATTAGAAACATTATGCGAAACATTATTACTATATTTATTCTTTATACCTACAATATATAAAATACATAATAATATAACATTTGTTAACATTTGTCTATGGGCATCATATGCCTATGCGAAACATTATTACTATATGTCAATGAAGTGGGACCCGAACGGTGGGGGAAGGTGGTTTCCACCCAGCCCACCAGAGGTCAATTCCCACCGAGACATGGCCCGTTGTGATAAGGCTCAAAGGGTAGACGCCCCCTGGATAGGCTACCGCCCCTTGTCGGGATTGGAGTCGGGACGCCTCGGCCCTTGCTGAGTCACAAGTTTCTGGTATATCCTGGCTTGCGGGCTGTCGGTTTATACCATGGAGGTTATAGTGGCAGCCGACGGATTTGATCCTGGGCCTAGCCCAGACAATTGTGACGAGTTACCGATTCCTCTATCAAAAAAAATATGGAATGATGGCACCATGGGCCATGGGCGCTTGTTCGAAATGCAGATTTTTTTATGAGAGCGCATCCTCATGTTCGATTCCTTCAGACGCATGTTGGGACCCAACTATTCACTAAAATTCTGAAACGGTCGCCCATCAAGTTGTGGCTTCGTTGGTCGGGCGACCGCATTGAAATTAATTGGATGGATATTGTGAATAATTGAGTGGCGTGCCAAAGCTCTCTTTTTTAATCACCCATGCTACTTTTCAAACTTAAGTAACCCTACTCTTCCTGGTTATAGTTAGCTACAATTTCCTTCGTGAGGCTTGGCATAATTTGGCAGACAGATCATTAGGTATGTCAGTATCTGTACACTAATTTACAGTTTCCTTCTTTGATTTTAGAGCTGAATCTTCACAATGATTGCTCGTGGGCACTATTATTGAAAGCATAGAATATTTTGGGCACTTTGTAACATTTTTTTGGTTCAATCCTTGGGATGATACAGTTCAGTATGCGTTCTTCTATCCGAACTTTACCTGGAATTACTATTAGATTTTTAGTTTAATGGCCTTGAGATTACAATAGTTTTTTTTTGTTTAATCTATGTTTTTGTTGTTTCCTTTGATAGATTTGTGAAGTGAAGTAGATTATTGAGTTCAATTTAGGGGATTTGAACCATGTACCTGTATAAAGAAAAAGTGATATGATCTATAAAACACTGATGTAATGTCCGATATCATTAGTTACAATATTAGCTACAACTTTTAAAGCTAATCCCTTAAACTATCTTTCATCAGTTATATTTCGAGATTGATTATTGTGTAGATATGAAGAGACTAATCTCTTCTATTGTTTCCAATGGTATGGTATGATCAGTAGAATCCAGAGAGTTATACCATGATAGGTCAACTTCCAGGAGTTCATGAATTTACACGCATACGAAGGTGTCATCGCAGGGGTTCGTTCGATAACTTGCCGCTTTCGGGTGCAGATCGGAGGAGTAGGAATTCTTCTTTCTCTGTATACCAAGATGTTTCCAGTACATGCTCAGCCTTTGAATATTTTCAGTAGCCACAGGCTCACTCAATGGTATTCACAGTTGCTCATCTCAAAAAATTTCTTCTGTATGTATTTCCAAGATATTTCTACAGCAATATTGATACACTTATATGATTTTAATGTACGTATTACTGTGCTAATGTTGCATAACAAAAAACAAATGCAAGTTTATGGAGGAAAATTTAGTTTACATATTTAGAAAGCTCATTTGGTCTTGCGCTAAAAAAATAATGCTATCTACAATAGGATAAACGTGCGATGAAATAGCCTTGATTCAAGCAATTAATCTTCCTTCCAAACCAAAATTGTTACTTGTTCACAGAGTTTTGATTTTCTTGAGGTATAAGGTGTTTACAACCAAATTTTGAACTTTGAGATGAGCAAACAAACTTTGCCGACATGTTACAAACATTACTAACGTTACATCACGTTACAGGATTTCCTCCATATAGAGCGTCTCTCAGCACAATCAAGTAACAACACATAAACAATAATGTATAACCATAAGAATAATGTAGTAAACAACATTATGACATCGTAAGTAAAATACAGTAATATTCATAACTGAAAGTAAGATGATAGAACATAAGAACAGCTTACGACCAAACAATGGTACATTCAGTGTATGTTATAATCTGCATGCTCAATAATGTTTCACATAGGTAGGTTTTACTAGCCTAATAAAAAAAATCATTTTGAGTTTTTGGGGACATTAGAAAGGCACATCTTCCTTATATATATGAGGGAAGAAATAATAATTATTTACACCAATTTAGAGCGAGGGAATAATGATGAGAATATGATGTATAATTATGGTGTTGATCATAGAGAGTTATGTGGACAATGTTTTTATGTTAACAAATTCCCCCCCGATGTATGAGGCCATGAGCTCATCCTATGGCCAACAAACATCATAGGATTAAGGGAGGAATGGTTACAACGCTCAAGAAACCGGAGAGAACTGTGGAAAGTTTGAGTCTCCTAATTCGAACTACAGTGGATTTTGGTTTGTATTGCTTCACAAAATGGATGAGGTACGTATAATCTCAGACATATATATGGACGAGGCGGGCATACCCATGCTCGTATCAATGTATCGATATAAAAATGGGGATCGAGGCTCAAACAAGGGGTGTCGATCAATGCATATAACTAGTCCTACATAATGGTTGCCCCAATAGGAGGATGAATACAATTACTTATCTAAAGAACGGGTACATAGAAAAAATGGCATTCCCTTGGAATGCGATATCACAATAATTGATGTTCGACTAAATATGAGGGTGTACACAACTCCATCGACTCAACGATTGAAATTCATAATCTATGAGGTACAATAAACGGTATCTGACACTGTAGATATACGTAAGCATGATACTGAGAGGATTTTGAACACTATCGCCAACACAACCCGGATAAAAAAAAGGACATGAAACTATATGGGTCCCAAGAGACTCACCAATGTGCTAGATTCAGGTGACAACCGAGGTCTTCTACTAAATAATGAAGGAATGAATACTTTGTACGAATCTCAACTCTGCGATAATGTAGATGAAGTTAAGCACGTGAGACACAACCAACCCAAAAGGCACTAAGGAATCATTTCTAGTGGTCCAAGGGACTCATCAATGAGGTGGATGAAACTAAGATACAAGAACCTATGGGTCTATTCTCTAGAATACTTGTGTTGAAATCGACAGAGGGAGACCTGCAAATACCAAGGAAATGAGGTTTCCCTTATAGAAGAACGAGGGAGACAACCAAAGATATGGAATAATAATGGGATTAAGATGTTGAATGGGGAATTGGTACCAGTATTGGCTATAAGAGTTGGAGTATTGCATGGTTGTGTGGCAGTCAGACTAACTAGATTTAACCACAAACATTGGCATAATGACTTGGTTGAGGTGGGACCCTAAAAACTAAAAGGAATATGACCAATAAGAATTCCTAAAATATGTTTCTAAATAGATAGGGACTAAGCTAGGGGTGAATGTGCGGAAACTAAGACTAGAGTTTTCTACATATCTATAATTCCATGGATGGGGAAATTGAATGAGAGGGAATTTCTCACCCATCTTTGTTTCCTTCACATTACTAATAAACCATTCCAACCACTAATTTCTAAGCGATCAAAATGCTACTTAGAAGCATATAGCCCCCAATCTAAGATAGAGAGGATGAAGAGATGATGTCACATCAACCCAACTTGACGCACACCCTCCTATATGTTATTCCAACAAAACCTAGTGCCTAAAAAAACATGAAAAAGTGTTGGATACTCCAATTAGTGCACCATCCATCCATTTGGCATCCTACTACCTTGTGTTACCAAATCAATCAAGGGTAAAGCCCTTCATCCTTAAGGAATGTGCGAACATCCTATGCAACTAGGGGAAGACCTTTATTGCCCCTTCCCCATCTCTTCTCTCTCGCTAAGTTGACGAAAGATAAAATCTCAAAATCTTTTCAAGGAATCTAAGGTGAACCCTTCAAAGGGAAGATCCTTATGATGGCATAGAATTAGCGTACTATGCAGCCTCTCAAATCCCACATAGATATTGAGAGAAGACAAGACAATGATTCCTTTGTATGTGGGAAGACTTAAATATGACAATTTATTTAATTAAGTTTTGTTTTTTTGTTTAAAATATATTTTTAGATTTTAGTTTATTTTGGTTTAAGTGAATGATATATTTTATAATTTTTTACAAAAGAAATTTATAATTTTATGTTAAGCATGATGTCAATTGTTATAATTAAAATATAAATAAAAGATTAACCTATTTAGTTATGTATAATAATTATTTAAAAATATATATAATTGTGAATAAAAATAACATTATAAATTATTTCGATGTCGGCTATAAATTTGAAAAGTACATATATATATATATATATAGAAAAGGCATTTATGTAATATTTGGACGGGAGAGACGATCTCGAAGTGGCGCCTTCTCATATCTATTGTTCTCTGCAATCCTTTATAAAAAGAAAAGCTTAAGCTCTACTCACAGTAATTTCTTCATTATTTCTGCAGATAACCTTCATCTGTGAAACCCGTTATTGAGTCCCGGAGAAGGCAAATTTGTGGACACGAATTCATAAAATAGAGATGGTTTCTGCAAGCAAAGAAATGGTAGCGTACTGCTTCGACACTTTAGTGGCCTATTATCTCGATGGGCCTGTGCCTCCTCCTGCCTTTGACGAGGGACAACACCCATTATTTGTCACATGGAAAATACTAGTTGATGGCGAGCTACTTCTGAGAGGATGCATTGGTACATTGGAACCCACGGATCTCTTTGACGGGATGAAAGATCTGGCGCTTGCAAGTGCCCTACGTGATGATCGGTTCCCAGCTATAGAGGCCACGGAAATCCCATACCTGGAATGCACAGTTTCTGTTCTAACAGATTACGAGCCTGCGGGCAGTTATCTAGATTGGGAGATAGGAAAGCATGGCATTGAAATCGAGTTTATTGATGCACAAAATACAAGACGACATGCAACATTTTTGCCCAAAGTGGCTGCAGAACAAGGCTGGACAAAGACGGAGACCATTGATTCACTTATAGAGAAATCAGGGTATATGGGTCCCATTACTCAGTCTCTTCGTAGAAGTCTTCGCATCACTCGTTACCAGAGCAGTCTCTACACCATGAATTACAATGACTATCTTATAGTTGTGACTGCTAACGATCGGTACTGCCGCTCTTATCGTGACAAGGCCATGTCACTATTGTGAGAGCTTCTCTCATATTAATCTAGCATCACTAAAATCTTATCATAAGCAGAATGTGATTGTGATATGACATTTTCATTTTAATATTTTCTAGCTTTAGTTTTTAGAAAATACTTCATAAATAGGTTTTTCAGCTTTTCAAATACTTGATAAACAGGTTTTTCAACTGCTTTCTTTACCGTAGGTGTTTAGAATTTGGGGTCTGTAAGTACTTATAATTTTCTTAGACTGTATCAGTTAGTTGTCAAGATTCATTTGAGGTAGTTATTTCAAATTCTCAATACAAAATTAAAAATTTAAAAGATTTAAAAAATAAATGATGGCTAATAAGTTACAGATATAATAATGGAATCACTATGTCAAATACTTGTTATGTCCTAAATCGGCCATCTTAAGCTCGTGATTCATAGTCATTTTAAAAGCATATATGGACAAAGCCTAAAGGTTTGGCAAAATCAAAATCAATCTCTCGAAACGAAAAAAAAATAATATGAAACGCAGTCCTTCCTTTTGAAAAATTAAATTATCAATGGTCCGAGTTTTCGACTGAGCTGTACATACATCTGCTACTTGCTTTCATGGTGTACTTGTACATGCATCTGCTAATTGCTCTCTTGGCGTGCTTGTTGCGAAGCCCTCTTGGTGTGCTTGTTGCATTAGTTTTTCTAGTTGTATATACATCTGTTAATTGCCTTCTTGGTGTGTTTGTAGATGCATAAGCTCATTCTTTTTATGGTTTGGTTTCAGTAAGGCTTAGTCTAGGTTATACTTTGGATTGATGAACATGACCAATTAGTAATATCATTTAAGCTATGTAGACTTTGTGCACTGACTAGGTTTTTAGAAAATATGGAATATTTGAGATGGAAAACAAGCCTAGGTCGTTGATTAAAAAAGTATTAACTAATAAGCTTTACAATGTATCGTTGATCATATTGAGATGTTAAATTTTGTTCCTTTCAAGTAAAAGGCCTCGTAAATTCCTATGAGACCTAGATGGTTACCTTTTGGAGTTTGTTACGACAGTAGAATTGAAAGCTAATTCAATTATTAATTTATTAATAAAATGTTAACTAAAACTCGATGAAATAAATTACGAGAAGGTTTTTTGAAATGCAAGATTCTTAGTATAGATAGATTATATTTTCTAAATTATCGAAAAGATTAAATATCTTTGGGATGCTAATTTGCCAATTTTATTTCTTTTTAAAATAAAATCAATTTTTTTTTTAATTACAATTATTTTATTATTTTATTTTTAAATTTATCTTTCAATCATTTTTAGATTTAGGTTACTAATATCATGTTACACTATGTTATGAAAAAAATAATCTTAATAATAATGATTTAGGATATGTATTTTATTTTTAAAAATAATTAATAAGGTTCAATAAAGTTGAATATATGGAGAAGGCTTAATATATACTGAAACATTTAAATACCAGATATGGTTTTCTTTAATTAGAATGAAGATATAGTTTTCTTGAATTTGAAATGGTTAGGCATTTGGTTCAAAGCCACTTCATTGGTTTTTTTAGGTATAAAATTATTTTTTAATAAGAAAAACATTTCATAATCACTATTTAAAATTAAAATGCTTTTTGTAAAGTATAATTTAATTTTTAATAAAAAAAATTCCATGATCACTGTTTAAAATAAAAACTCTTTTTAGGAATAAATTTAATTTTTAATAAAAAAACATTTCATGATCACTATTGAAAATGATCATTCAATAAAAAAGTCCCATATTCCTAATAAAAATTCCTATTATATTGGGCGAATATTTTTTTTTGAGTTTTTCTTATTAACTTTTTGTATAGTTTAATTTGCTAAATCATAATGATATTATTATAGCGTAATTCAAAGTAAAACAAAAAAAAACAAGAAAGAGATGAAACTATCCTCTTTCAAATGAAGATTTTTTTGTGTATATATGATGGCTTGGGGAAGCAACGCTCTTCAAGCCAATGAACTATCCATCACATGGTCACTCTACATTGATGTCCTTGTTGAAGAAGAGAGGGTATATTACATTAAAAGTAAGCATGCATACCAATGTAATATCTAAGAAACTATATAAATTTCAAAATCAAAATAATGGAAACCAACTTGATTCAATGCTTAAATTGGAAAAAAATCATTTCCATGAACTAGGTTTTCATTTGGTCACCACAAACGGTTGGTTTGGATTTGGCTTAGAGACTATTCATTTAGATAAACAAAGAAGCGACCTCTTACCTCCATCTTCTACTCATGTTCATTGAGAGGTAAGATATTATTAAGACTCATATTGGAGTCCTACGGGAATGATTCAATAGAAACTCTGCAAAAGTCTAGCCACAATAAGTTGAGGCATAGACATGGCTAATAGCTACCCACATGCCTGAGAAGGCCCTTCTTTAATAAAAAAATTATATATATATATATATATATGATATCATGTCTATTCACTTTTAGGGTGGAATTGTTCATAAAAAAATTTGGCATGAATTCTAGGGGATGTTTCCATACAACAAGGTCATTGTGTTTACCAAGAGGATTCAACAAAAGTTCTAGAGAGGGAGGGTCTAGACTCAGGAGAGTTACAATATCTTTGGTTAAAAAATAACCACCTTACCAATAGGGATTTCCTAGCTTCATCTAAGCATAGAATTGTAATAAGAAAAGAGACCATTAACATTAATGATAGAGTTAGCGATAGATTTATCATCTTATATGCAACCCAGTAAGAGACATAAAAGAAACATGGAAGAGATAGGTGAGATCATAATACCTCCTACTATGCATAGGATCTCCACCATATGAGGAAGGAGAGGGACCATTAGATAAAGTTAAAAGAGTCTCTTTATTCACGATTATCTCCATATAGTTCAAGATTAGGAGATTTGATTTCTCTAACATGCACTCTCTTCCAATTGAACATTTCATGTGCCCTCTTCAGTGTTGGAAACATTAATTAATCTCAATTACGTATCAAATGTCAGTCGACCTCGTCACAGTACATATCAGTTCAGTTTCTATCAAATAGTATGACAAGATGAAAAGTTCATGGAAAATGAAACAGTTTAATAGTTTAAGGATTAGTTTCAAATACAACTTTAATTTTCATATGTGATAGAAATAGGACTTGCATTTAGTTGTTGCTAGCTATACTGAAGATTTACTTTTGTGAAGTAGGTGAGAAACCTTGTTTGAAATTGGGGCTTACTTAGCGTTTTGTTAACTCAAATGGACGGTTGGTTCTTACAGGTTCAGCAGGTAAGCCTGTGATGAAGTAGGTGTTTATTTTAAAATATGTCGATAAAGTACTTCTCTAGCATGTTAAGATGCTAGTATATAAATTGATTATTAAGCTGGAAGTCTCCGATGAGTTAAAGTAAATTTATTTCATTATTTTGGATCTAAGATAATATTTATATTTATGCCATAATGACCGTTTATCTTATAGATTTCCACAGTGAGCATAGATCTCAAGGTCTTGGCACATAATTACTTCGACTATTTCGTGGTCTTACCGGTATTTTTATGTTTAATACTCAAGTTTACTGCTCTTTATGTATGAACATATTCTTAGATTTTTGATAGTAAAGTTTACAATGAGTGGTTAGCTTCTTATGAGAAACTCTTTCAATAAGGTTAGTTTTTAGTCTCCTTGAAGACTCCTTCATTTATTAGCATCTAGATTTTATGTGGGGAAGTTTAAGGCTTTTCCAATTTCTAAAATAAATCATAATTAGCATTATATCTATACTTGATTTTTCCTTTACTGGTCATGAAACAATACCAAACTTGTTTGATTTGTTTGTAATTATGTGTATCTTCTTAGAGAATCTGGTAGACAAGTTGTGTACATAGTATTGAGTTTATAACCATGATACAATTGTTATTGCAATATTACAATGCTATGTTGATTTATAATTTATTGACATTAAGCTATAACCATCATCCTAATTTATAACCTAAGGTAGTTTTATCTACCTAACAACTGCTATAATGTAGTTGAAACTAATGCCAATATACATTATAACTTTTGTTCCTATAATATACTAGTCCCAAGGCATGGTATAATATTATCGATGGAAAATTTGACATGATAAGCAATCATATGAACTATTATAATATGGTCGATATCATGACTTTTATTATTGGCAATGATATGTTTTAAAAATTGAATCTGCAGCGTTGACATTAGAACTTGACCCACACTTGGTGATATTTTTGGAAGGACACATAGACAAGCCTCCTCCATGCGTTGGTTGACTTAAAACATTGTAACCCTACTCCTTTGCACTTTGGTCCAGTGGTTTTTCCACCCGCAGGATGCACTGTGAGTGCTTGCGGCCATGAGAGGCCTAGAACTTCCTTATTCTTTAGCACTGTAGCCTGCATTACTTTGTAAAGTGGTTTTTGGTATTGTAGTTTGTGTTTTGGTTTCTCTCGTGAGTAAATAAATCACTGTGTGAGTGGTTAAAAGATTATTCAAGTGGCTCAAAGATTGTAAATGGTTTTACCCTTGTGACTGCTCGTTCCTTGCCTTGGCATCATGAAACTTGAGACTGTCTCTTTGTTGTCTCTGTCGCAGAGTTGGATTAAGGGTTTTTCTTGCTTTTTAGTTTAGTGCATTCAAGCTAGATGATTGTTTCTTCTTGGCTCCAAATTCCTTCTTGTTCATAGGTATACATTTACCCTACTCGAATTCCTCTTATCAAACGATTTAACAAGTTAGGGTTTTAATAATTTATGAACATAGTTTAAATACTATTTGGATTTATGTTATTGTAGGATCGTCCTATCAGCTCTAGGATTTGAGTGGAAAGCAAGCTTGTGCATCAATTAACTTCATGGGCTTCCAACTGGTAAGCCCCGGTCTCGTCGTGGGTTCTTCCTTGCTTGTGGTTTGGGTTGTTGGATGAAGGTTCCTGTGGTTGGGAACATGGCTTCGGATTCTCTGTTGGTTATGATTTTTAGTTTGTTGATTATTACCCATGTTTTATTTGAAAACCCTTGCGATACTTCGTTGGGTAACACAGTCTCTTAAAGTCATGATGTATGAGTGGTTTTGGTTATGTAGTTTCAACCTTACAGCTTAAGTGATGTAAATGTTGTTGTTTAAAATTTATAACGAACCTCCTATGTGCTCAGAGTTGCTAAGTGACCTTTGTCTCATGTTGCTTCAGTTTTTCTTTTTACATTTGAATTTTAATAAAAGAAGACTGTGGAATAGTTGAGTTGTAAAGTGAGCTGGGTTTTACTTATACTCTTAGTAATGTATCTTGTTACAGTTTAATATAAAAGACTTTTGTATATTTGGTTTTATTAGTAGGCTTGGATTTCGACCCTTCGATTCAACAGGCTATAAGCATACCTTTGATTAAGGATTTATATTGCAATTGGTTATTAATTACTGGTTAATTTTGTTCATGATTTACATATGTATTGTAATTATTAATACTCTGTATTATAATAAATTTTAAAGAACTGTTTAAAAGATATTGTTCAATTTCTAGAACTTGGCTTTTAAAGGTTAAAAAGACTTATTGTAAAACCCTACAGTTTATGAAATCCTTGTTTCTACTTATAGTATTATTGACTATGTTTTTAAAAATAGAATAATGAATGATGAAATGACTTACAGTTATAAGTTTGATACTAGCTCTGTAAAATAAGAAATCCTAAATAAATTTTACAGTTTTTGTTTCTAGTTTTTAGCTAAGAGAATACTTAAGGTTTTAGTGGAGACTACTCGAAACTAGGGAATTGTTGACTTTCAGTAATTTTTTTGTAATTTTGTAATGTAAAAAGGATTATAAAAGAATCCTTTGGTCCTGGATAAAACACACACTGATCTATAATGTTAATTTGCTTACTACTTCTGCTAACTATAATATCTGTATTTTTATCAGTATACTAATATTGGAATAATAATTATATTTACCGTTTTCTTTTATACCTATTTTTCTATTTAGTTGTATGAAGTAAATAAATGCAGACAATACATAGCACTGCTATTTAGTGAAATTCATAAATGATGAAGTAAAATCTATCTACTGATTTCATTCAAAATAAAAGAATCATTTCATTTACCTAAGAAATCCAATTGTACTAGAGTACGACCTGAATTCAGGTGTGGAAAAACACAGCTTGGAGATTTCAATTCTATCTGTTTCACTATTTACATATTCATTTCTATTTCTACTATAATCTATGCTTTTACAGAATGTAACATTACTCAATTACTTTTTATTCATAAACATTAAAATACTAACATTCCTGTAGTAGATAAACTATGAATTACATAACTAAAGACAATAAAATAAAATAGAACCTGTTGAGGACAAGATGACAACAACTTAAGGAGGTTGTTCCTCCCAACCAAACTCCTGGAGAGTGCTCAAACAACGCTTCCTCAAGACCCCCGAGCTTGTCCATGGTCTTCTTGGTTGAGAACTGGGTGGGTAATGCAACTGTAAGAGCTTTGTCACCTGACTGGTACAATTACTTCAGTAATAAAAATCTGTTCTCACCAGTATGATCTTCAGCTTAGAAGCTGTAACTAAATCAATTTCAGCAGATAACCCCTCAAACACACTCTAGACTCCCCTCCATTGAATTTCTCTTGAGTAAATTCATTCACCGTGAATGATCACTTCTCTAGAATGAGTAGCCTCAGCTCTCTTGAATGGGAAATTTTATAGAGATGCCTAGGTCTTCTGGTTGAGTTTTCATTAAATGAGCCACCTACTCGGATTCCACTTTCTTGGGGAATCATGACCACAAATATAGGGAAGTTGCCACCTGCAACTGTTGGAAGTGGTTTGAGGATGCTGCCACTTGTCAGTTTGCTCTCCACCCAGTCTCCTCCACCAGTTAACCAGTATACAACCTTTTAACAACTTCCCTAAGCTGTTGTCTCCTCACTTATTTATTTATAAATAAAATATTCTAAATTTACATTAAATATTATTGACCCCACTAGGTCATCAATTACAACTTAGCATAAAATTTAGCACAATGTTCCTCAAATATTATAAAATTGTTTTTCCAAATTGGGGCATGTGACAGAAGCAAAGTTTAGTTTTCCTATAAATAGAAGAAGAAAATTGTAAATAAGAGAGAGAATTTTGAGAAAATAGTGTCGAAGGTCAAGCTTCTGTGTGTTTGAATGTGTTGAAGGTCGAAGCTCTATAAAAGGTGAAATTTCTTTGTAAATTTATAAGTTTCCATTTACATCAAATAGTTCTCCAACCATATTTTGTGTTAAAAAAAAACTTGTCAAAATATTTTGGTAGACTTGTCTAGTCGGAGTTAGACAAGTTTTACCCAACCAGAAAAAGAGGTGGAAGTCTCAACGTGAAAATTTAATGACTGAGCGAAACTCAATTTTAGACATCTCATTTTTGTTAACATTCAACATATCATGACATTGCCTCAAGGATGTCATTTACCATTTTGTTGTGTTGGCCAATGGATAATTCTTGGGCTTATCAATCTCTACAAAATAAGAGACACTAGTTACATTCTTGTAAAAACATTCCCACTTTGACAAAATGAAAAACAGACTCCCATATCATGAGAGGACTATATAGGATTGCCTCTAAGATTGAAAGGTAAGAGGGGACACACTGTAACAATAGCAAGGATGATGGTATTCTCATTACAAAAAGATTTGGGAACTTTCTAAACACTAAATTTATGAGCACACCTATCAAACTCTCATTCTCATCCTTGATACAATGACAATGATTATCTATAATTCTTTGCAGACATTCATCTCTCGAACTGTTTAATTTCTTTATCGTCGTCTCATAACCCTAAAGATATAGCCATATGAGTAATGAAAGACAATTTTCTTGTGAAATATTAGTGTAAAACCCCATTTTTATTTCCGTTCTTTAGAAAATCAATTTCTAGTTAAGAAAATAGCAACTAAAATTTAAAAATAATATAAATTAAATACTAGGAAAATTGCAAGCAATATAAACTAGATATTTAGACAAAATGCTAACTAATTTGTTTTAAAATATAATCTTAAAGATTCTTAAAAAAATTACACTATCAATCTAAATTGAAATTTTAAGACAAATTGCTAGTTTTTATTTAAAAAAACTTTTAAAACACATCCACATCCACGGCTTGTAGTAGTGTAGGAAGAGAGGTGGGAAAGATTTGCACACCAAAATAAGTTTTATTAACCCAAAGCGAGATTTTTATACATTGTTGTTCTCTCTTTCGCATAAAATTTCAGATCGAAACATAGACATAAATTCTATACCTAGAATTCAGAGCTCCATCCTAACAAATTATGAACATGCAGCCAGTTATCTAAATTGGGAGATGGGAGATAGAAAAGCATGGCATACTATTAGTTGAATGATCCAGAAAATACAATACACAATGCAACTTATTTTCCCCAAGTGGATATAGAAGGAGATATGGAAAATATGGATAATTGATTCACTTATAAGAAAAATGGTATGTGTGTCCTATCACTAAGTATAGAAGTGCTCACATTAGTTGTTATTAGAGCAATCTCTATAAACGATGAATCAGGTTGATTTCACTATATTTGTGAATGGTAACAATTGACACTTTGTCTTTTATTACTATAATGTAAGCTCCCGCGTCCATTCAACAAGGCCGACGGTTCATCTTCATTCAGCGGATCCTCAATATTTCCAACGGTTCACTTGGTATGGCAAACGTTTTCTTCTTGGGAGATTTTGGAGTGGTCCATCACTTAGATCTGTGGAACATACGACACATAGCCATGAGAAGCTTGATGGGAACTTGGCTATTTAAAACCCCTGTTGGTCCCCAAGCTCACTATCTCAATCCCCTTCAGTTTTACACCATCAAGAAGGAGAAAGCAGAGCTTGGAAGCGCCGTACAGGAAGCTGAAGCTTGTGGAATAGGGAAATCTTCTACAGCAAGTTAGTAGCATAAATTGCTAGAGGTATGATCATTGGGCATTCCTATTCCGATTCTGTTATATAGTTTTATTCCGCATTTTTTCAGAATCGGAAGTTTAAGCTAACAGTTGGTATCAGAGCAGTTATCTCTGCCTTGGTGTTCTGTATGGAGTCCTATAGGGTTTTCTCTGTGTGCATTCCCGATTTTTTATTTTGATTGGGAGGATACTGGGATTTTTGGTTCACTGCGCGTTTTGGTGTAATTTCCGGTGCGTTGAAGTATGATCCAGCTTGGAATATGGTATGCGTTGAACTAAGTTACTAACTTTGTGTAGTGGGTTTTTAAATAGAAAAAGTTTTGTTAAAACCATACATGTATGTTGGAATCACTTATTTCATACTTGTGTATTAAATTCCAAATCGGTGGTATTTTCCTTCTCTGGGTCTTTCCTCTACGCAAATGGAGATAAACCCTTTCCTGTTGTTTATGTTTAGAAGTTTTAGCATTTACGTTTTTGCACAATTAATATCTGATGGATCCACTAGTATGATTTCCTTAGATCCCACGTTTTTGCTTGAAAATTTTTGAATATCTATTTTCTTTTTATAGATCCATGTCTGTGGTGAATGTAATTTTGAAATTACCATATCTATGAATCCAGCGCTACAGGTTTTATTTTCATGGATCCAGGTCAGTGATGAATGTATATTAGATAATTATAATACCTGTGAATCCTACACTACAGATCCGATCTTGTTTATAAAACATATACCCAGGGTAATTAGCATTGTGTTTGGTTAGATCTAACTGATCAAGCCTCGGTAATGATCTCCCACACATTATTTCTTTTATATATGAATCATATGCATTTTTGCATGTCTTTTAAAGATTCGGAATTATAATTGTATATGGAGTATATTGTATTTGCAATATTTAATTAAAAATCATTATATATATATATATTATAATTCTTTCTTTTTAAGTATGATCCATATGCATTCTTGCATGTTTTTTTTAAGGAATCAGATCTGGGAAAGGGATAAAACTAACCAGATAAAGTTTACTGTAGCACAAAGTTTGTATACTTTGCTTTGGACTGGGCTTTTATTCTTACTGTACAATTTTTATGGTAAATTTTTATTTCGGATGGCTCTATTTATGTTATGGTTTCGCTGGAGGAACATGCTTTAGACAAAAATAATATGGTATTTTTTATATCCATTCCAAAATTTCTTAGTTCATTTGAAGCTTGTTTTGTTACAGTGGACAACAATAATGTCTAGTGATTTTAATGATATTTAATTAGAGAATAGCCACAGCATCTCTAATTAATTACTATTATTAAGAAAGTTTAGACATTAATTGTAATTAATTATACTAAATATAATAAATTTTATCACACAGAAATGTTTATTATATTTATGTAATTAATTAGAATAAAATATTGAATTATTCATAACTTACCCACAGGAATTATGAATTAATAGTTTTATCATAAGGAATATTTGAATATGCTTGAATTGAAAATTTAGCCCACAGGCAATTTTTATGTCATTAGATTCAATCTTAAAGCATGAATTTACATTGGTAAAAACATGATATTTTATTTGTTCTCTATTTTAACATAAAGCATGTGTTTTATTTTATTTTATGCATTTTTACAACCTGCTAATTTCTCTGAAATTCATTGTGATATCCCTGAACTTAAGGGAGATAACTATAAGGTCTGGAAGGAGAGAATTCTCCTTCATTTGGGATGGATGGACATAGATTATGCTATCAAGAAAGATGAACCACCAGCACTCACCAATACCAGCACTGTAGCGGACATCACGCTTTATGACGGATGGGGGCGATCTAATCGTTTAAGCATGATGTTCATTAAGACTAAAATTTCAGCTGGTATTCGTGGTTCAGTTGATCAGTATGAAAGGGTCTGAGATTTGCTGAAAGCCATTGATGATCAATTCGTCACTTCAGACAAGGCACTATAAAGCACCCTAATCATGAAGTTCTCATCCCTAAGGCTCACCAGTGTGAAAGGTGTGCACGAGCACATCATGCAAATGAGGGACACTGTGGCTCAATTGAAGAAACTCGAGGTTGAAATATCAAAGTCTTTCCTGGTGCACTACATCCTGAACACCCTTCCGCACCAATATGGACCTTTCAAAATCTCATACAACACACATAAGGATAAATGGTCCATAAATGAACTCATGGCCATGTGTGTTCAAGAGGAAGAAAGACTGGTGATGGAACTGGGAGATAGTGCAATGCTGGCAATGCACAGGAAGGGAAAATCTCAAGCCAATAAGAAAGGAAAAGGTAAAGTACCTCCCCAAACTGATATTAAGAAGGTTTCCAAGTGTTTTTTCTGTAAAAGGAAGGGACACATGAAGAAGGAATGCGAAAAATTTCAGAAATGGCTTGCGGACAAAGGTAATACAATCTCGTTTGTTTGTCATGAATCTAATATGGTCAATGTCAATATTAACACTTGGTGGATTGATTCTGGATCAACAATTCACATTTCCAATTCCTTGCAGGGTTTGCAAAACCTAAGGAAGCCAATGGGAAGTGAGCAAAGCATCTTATCAGGAAACAAGATGGGCTCGCATGTGGAAGCTATAGGAACATGCTATTTAACTTTAAGTAGTGGCTTTGTTTTAAGATTAGAAAAAGTCTTTTATGTTCCAAGTTTTTCTAGAAACTTGATTTCAGTTTCAAGACTTGTACCTTTTGGATATTCCTTTAACTTTTCAGAAACATCCGTCAGTTTATTTTATAAATCTGATTATGTTGGGAATGGTATTTTGTCTAATGATCTTTACTGCATTAATTTACAAAACAATGTCACTTATGATTCAATGCATGTTCACACTGGCACTAAAAGATGTGTTATTAATGAAGATTCCTCTAAATTATGGCACCGGAGGTTAGGTCATATCTCCATAGACAGAATTAAAAGATTGGTAAATGAAGGAGTACTTAATACTGTGGATTTCACTGATTTTGAGACTTGTGTGGATTGCATAAAAGGAAAGTAGACCAACAAGTCAAAGAAAGGTGCCAATAGGAGTTTGTACATATTAGAGATCATACATACTAATATATGTAGTCCAGAGATGGACTCACATGGTCGGAGATACTTCATCTCTTTTATAGATGATTACTCATGATATATGTATCTCTACATGCTTCATAAAAGGGACGAAGCATTAGATGCCTTTAAGATATTTAAGGCTGAAGTAGAGAAACAATGCGGCAAGCAAATTAAGATTATGAGATCATATAGAGGTCGAGAATATTATGGTAGATACACAGAAGATGGACAAGGTGACCTGGGCCATTCGCTAAATTTATTCAAGAGCATGGGATTGTTGCCCAATACACCATGCCTAATTCACCCGACCAAAATGGTGTCATAGAAAGAAGAAATCGAACTTTATTAGACATGGTGCGGAGTATGTTTAGCAGCTCCAATATTCCTAAATCCTTGTGGACTGAAGCACTTAATACGGCAGTGTATATATTAAACTGAGTTCCAACCAAGGCCGTTCCTAAAACGCCATTTGAGTTATTGAAAGGTTGGAAACCAAGTTTGTGACGTATGCATGTTTGGGGATGCCCGTCTGAGGTGAGAATATATAATCCAAAAGAAAAGAAGCTGGACCCAAGGACCATTAGTGGGTATTTCATTGGATATGTTGAAAGGTCTAAAGGTTACATAGTTTATTGTCCATCTCATAGCACTAGGATTGTGGAATCAAGAAATGCAAAATTTCTTGAAAATGACTTGATCAATGGGAGCAATCTAACCAGGAACATAGTTTCCGAGAAGGATCATTAAGAATCTCAACCTTCCACCTCAAGTGATAGATTGGTTATTGTTCACAGAACCCCTCAAGTACAAACTGGTGTTGAACAACCAATTGTTGAAGTTCCACAAGCTGCTGACAGCATTCTAGTAGATCAGGTAGTTCAAGAGTTTCCAAACACTTTTGAACAACGAGTTGAACCACATCTTTTTCAAGAAGATAGTGATACAACATTGAGAAGATCTACTAGACCAAGGAGATCAGCAATTCCTGATGATTATGTTGTGTATCTGCAAGAATCTGACTTTAACGTTGGAGCCGAAAATGATCCCGAGTCCTTTTCACAAGCCATGAATTGCAAAGAATTAGAATTATGGTACGATGCCATGAAGGAAGAGAAGAATTTGTTAGAATAATCAACCCATATTATTTACCCACTTAGACATTATTACATTTATTTTGTCTTATTTGCCTAGTACATGAGTCCCACCATGTGCAAGTTGCTAATTGCCTA